>OY986438.1:2260000-2860000 GCA_963920525.1 Dichetophora obliterata | reverse complement strand
ACAAGTGCACAACTGATCAAGTCCTCAAGTTTAAGGCAATAGTAGAAAAGCACTTGTGCAGATTTTTGACGTACGTGTATTTTGTTTTTGTAAAGTGCATAAGCCCTCAAGTTCTCAACTGCACAGGCAAATGCACTGAATCGTGAATACCCCTAATGTTCGCTTTCTTGCTTAAACTTATTTGCTACAGTTAGTATTTTTCTGTGGTATACAAAATTTATAGCTGAAATACATACGGGACGCCAGCGACGCGACGACATTCAACGAAAATGATTTGAATGCGAGCGTTATGAATTTAGATTAAATTGAGACAACACAATGACACGGCCACACGGCGACTATTTCAATTGCCGCCGTGTCGCCATCGTAAAAACCATTCCGTTGTTCTTTGCATGTCGCTGGCTCGTTACAAAATATCAAGATACCGATATTACTGCAACAACAACACTTCTCTATGACGTCGAGTTGTCGCCTTGTGTTTGTGTCGGTGTCTCGACATATGTGTTTCGGGCTATTTATTTACTGATATATAACAGCTTCATTTATAAATCGGTCATTTCGTTCTGTGTCCCACCATCTGCCATTGCTGTTGCTCCATAGGTTTCATAGCTGGATTGCTGCTGCCCATTACCATGCGTTGTAATTCTGGACAGTAATTCGGATTGTATGCGTTTAAGAACTTCCAACACTTCAGGCTGCATGCCGCTGGTCGCTGCCTTTTGCATGGCTTCATTGGCGTCAACCAATGCCTCATTCAGCTGACCATGCTCCATGCGTGCCTTGGCGCGCGCATAGAAACCTTCATAGCTGCTGGGCTTCTGTTCGATCGCTTGGCTGGCCAAATCAATAGATTCTTCAAGTTCCTGAAATTGAATAAAACAAATATTAGTTAATTTTTCTCAAAAAACCTGCTCCTCCATCTCCAGCCAACTCACATTTAATTTTCGCTTACAGCGTGAGAGATTCAGCAGCAGGTTGGCGCGCAGCTGTGAAAAGACGGCGCTACGCTCCAGCAGGTTCTCCAGATTGGCTATCTTACGCAATGCGTATTGATAGCGATGCGCACCTTCCTGGAAGCGATTCTTGCGATAGAGCACATTGCCGTCCTCTAGCAGTTTGTTAAGCAGCACGACCAGAATCTCTGGCTTGCCCATGGCCATGCTCCAGGTGGTCGGTCCAAGTTTAGCGCCACGGCGCAGGAATACCTGCACCACCTGTATATTGCGACATGCTATCGAGCGATCCAACGGACGCATACCATTCACATCGATATGTTCCAGATTGGCGCCCTGATCGAGTAAGTATTGTACTAGTGTTGCTGAACCTTGATAGGCGGCCAGATCAAGCGCCGTGCGCCCGTTATTGTCCGCGTGGTTCTTATTGCAGCCGCGTTCAATCAGGCACTTAGCGGCCGCCTGGCGACCGCGCAGACAGGCCCATGACAATGCCGTAAAGCCTTCATGATCTTGCGCCTCTAGTGAAGCACCACGCTGCAGCAGCAGCTCTACCAGCTCGATGTGACCCTCTTCGGCGGAAATCATAAGTGGTGTCTTGCGTGTTGACAGCACTGCCTCATTCGGATCAGCGCCATTCTGCAATAATTTCTCGACGACAGCCCAGTGGCCCTCCTTGACACCCAGCCAAAGTGATGTAAATCCGTGCTTGTTTCGCCTATTCACGCAGGCACCGTGCGAGAGCAATAACGCAACTGCGTCGGCACAACCATTGCGTGACGCTGCGGTTAGTGCCACATCCCCACTGGCGGCTTCCATGGAATTAATATCAATATCATCCATTTCGAGTAGGTCTTCCAAGATTGTCACGTGGTCTTGCGAAGCAGCGCCTATAAGCGCCTGCTGCAGAGCGCAGCTCAGGCTGACATCATTCGAGTTCGGACGCGGCGTCCAGTCGCAAGCCAGCAGATACTTGACCACATTGAGGCGACCCATGCGTGCTGCATGCACAAGAGCGCAACGCTGTGTGGTGTCGGTTTGTCCTAGACTGCTACCAGCCGCTACAAGTAGTCGCACTACATCGCAGTGTCCACGCATAGCGGCGAGTATAAGCGGTGTACTACCCTGACTATTGGTGCGCTCTACATCGGCACCAAACTCCAGTAGTAGGCTAACCATGGGCACGATACCCTCGTGGGCGGCAATGCAGAGTATTGTGGCATCGCCCATAAACTCGGTTTGGTAGTGTGGACAAGCACCAGCCAGCAGCATCAGGCGTGAAACTTTTAAATTTGGATTGTAGACGTTGCGCAAAGAACCTAAGGCGGCTGAAATATTATCTGTTACAGAGGCTACCCAGAAGGACTGCATGTCGCGTGGCGACTGAGTGCCCTGACACTGGCGATAAATGTGTGCCTTCAGCATATGATGTCCCAGTTCCAGGGTTTTCTCGGAATCCAGTGGTGCCTGTAGGCGCGACAGACGAAAAGCAAGCGCTGCATGACCCAAACGAAAGTCACAGAGAAATTTATTCGACTCGCCCTCATCGCGTCGTATCAGCCACTCTCTAAACGACGGATGAAAAAACATATACGTGTTGTCGATGCGTTTGATCAGAAAGCCATCCAGCATTTGAAAACGTTGCATGAACTCATCCCACGACAGCACTTCATCGGTTTTCAGAGCACAGGTGGTGTAGTAGATATCGTTCAGAGTCAGCGGATACAGAGCCGCCAAGCAGACATTGAGTATCGTCGAAGCCTTATCAAAACTGCAGGCTGTGGGAAATCGTAAATTGAAGTGGAGCAGAAAGATCTGGGCTATGGAAACGGGCAGTACTTTATAGCTCGTAGACTTGATCACCAGTTGACCACGTTCAATGAGATCTATCGCTAGTTTTGCATACAACATCGAACCTTTGGACAAAGCCTGTAGATGGCCGACGAATTTTAGCTGTCCGGTGCTATTGTCCTTGGCGGAGGCTATATTATTTTGAATATCAAGACTGTGATTAACGCGGAATGTAATATAGTCTAGCATATCTTTTTGTAGCAGGTCATTTGAGGCCCAGCTATCCAGAGTCATCTTGGTGTAGGACAAACCCTTGACAAACTCCAGCATTTGAGTGCGTACCGTAGCTACAACCTTAAGCCAGGAGGGAAAGAATTGCGTCATTTTCGCAAGAAATGTGGCAATGGTGTGGCCATGATCGGGTCGATGATATTCGGCTTCGCAGAGCGCATCAACGAGTATAACGCAAGTTTTGGCATTGATTTTGCCCGTACGCTTGAGTATGGTTAAAGGCTCTAATATAGCCATGCGCATGACGCGCTCGGCGTCAGCTATACATTCCTTGACACTCAGAATGTCCTGTAGATGAGGTTCGTTGATGAGATACTCGCGATATGCGGCCAGTTGCGGAGCCTGGCAAAGTTGAGCAGCCAGCGAGTGCACGAAATCCGGCACCAGGCAAGTCAGATTCGAGTCAGCTTGACAGAAATGATAGCCCACAATGTGGGAGGCCAAGGCCCTCAGACGATCGTGGCTTATGTTGATCTGACAGTAAATGCCATCCGTCGTCTCCGTAACCGATGAGGAGCTGGAGGCATCTTTGCGACGTCCAAAGCAAGAGTACTCCACCAATTGAAGTACCAAAGCGGTCTTGCCTGTGCCGGGATGTCCATTGATGAGCACACCTGGCGTCTCCGTGGCGGTTAAAATATTCGAGAGCTCACGTAATAACCACTGGCGTCCAATAAAAGGAGGATCGGGTTCTTGTAGTGGAACCTCAAAGAATAGTGGCTTCAAAGCCAGCTGTATAGCCGCTGTTTGAGGCACAACGTTGGAAGTTTTGTAAATAGCGTTGCGTTTGCTGGCGCCTATAAGCTGGCCCGTGCGTGCAGACCGACGCGCTGGTGCCTTGCGTGCCTTAATCGGAAAGGACTCGTTGATGCCATTGCTATCGGTTAGGGAACAAGCCTTAAATTTCCCCGAAAGGCTAATGCTGTCATCCTTGGGTGCAACGGAAAGCTGTGAACCGAATTTATCGGCTACGGCGTTGATAGCTAGAACATTGCTGCAGCCATTAGACAAAGTTTGCTCGGGACTTATATTCGTGGAACTGCTGCTGTTGGTGCTCTGATTGCCATTTTGATCGCTGTCCAGCAGTAGACCCAAACGGACGCGCAATTGATCCTTCTGCTTGTCATTCGCAGTAGAACGTTGATGTTCTGTGGAGAGATTATCGCTTGCTAAGGGAGAAAGAGAAAAACATACGAAGAATTAGAAGAAATTTTACACAGAGTGTAGCGTAGGCAAGAAAACAGAATAAGAGTGCAAGGATGCAAGACAAGACGCAAACAGAACATGCAAAAACGAACGAACAGGCTTCAACAAAAGAAATAAAAAACTCAATCATGCAAAACTGCAACGGAGCTCAAAAATATCAAACTCAAAACAAAAATGACAATAAAATCCTGCCTGCAAGTTGATTCAATCCGGAGCTGGATGATGTGGTATTGACACTCCACAGCGATTTTATTTTGCCAAAGACCAGAGAGGACAGATGCCCGGCATAGACCGTGGTGCCAGCGAGACTGAGCCGATTTAAGCGATTCTCACTGCCGCTCGTTGTGGCTGTTGTCGCCGACATATTGTTGCTGACATGCTTGCGACGTCTGCGCGTGACTACGGAATCGGAACAGGTGGATGTTTCAAGAGGATTTGTGTCTTTACCTTAACAATGAGGGACAGAGTTGTAGAATGCGTGATGATAGGATGAAATGATAGAAGAGTAGAGATGAGTTGAAATGAGTTGATGTGTACATAAGCGTTTAAATGTGGTCATTAAGTAAGATCCGCCATTTGTGATTTATTAATTTGGTTGAGAATAAAACCAAAATGGCGAAGCTAACTTTTCGCACATCACTGAGGTGCGATATTTCGATATTTCCCTAAATTCTAGGCTTTAAGCTCAAAACTTACCTCCCGAAAGTATGGACGAGGTGTCAATGGGACAGCCATTGGATGCGGTGCGACGATGACCGGTCAAGGCGCTACGCAGTTTCTGATGATTGAAGAAACGACGACGTGTTGGTGGCGTGGCAAAAGAGGCGGCATTGATTTCGCCATAATTTTGATTGCTATTGTGGTTAATGTTGTTGTTGTTGTTGCCGTTACTGTTGCTGCTATTGTTGTTGCTAATATGCTGACCCTGATGCACATCGGCGGTGACTGTGTGAGTTTGCAGCGTAGCCGCCTTGGGCAACTTGCCAAAGCTAGCATAACGAAATTCTGGCGATATAGACTCCGGACGTTGATGCTGTAAGCAGAGAAAGAAATAAAACTTGTTAGAGCGAAACGTTTTTTCTGGCATTTCATATTCATCACTGATGAAAGTTGCTGATCCTGGTTCTAAGAAATGGCAACACAAGTTCGAAAAGCTACGGAATAAATAGGCGTCCCGCATTGATTAGTCATAAGCTGGATTTATCGCTGGGACAAAATCAGCTGAAACTCGTGTGGGTTTCTTCGACTCTGCGTTTGGATCGTTCGTGCAATTTCGACAGTTGCGACAAGCAACAAACAACGCCTTATATTGATTGGTTATAACATGCGTTGAACGCCAACGTTATCCGTCAAAGCAGGATCAAAAGAGTGGAAACAAAAACAACATCACAACAATGATGAAAATAGAAATACGAACAGGCAGACAATAATCCAGACAGTTAGCAAGTCATGCTGACAGTCACTGCCTGCCTGGCTGTCTGTCTGTATATTAAAATTCATTCACAACTGCTTTTAAAGGCGCTCCATCGTGTGGCTATATGTCCAAAGAACTATCATGGTTTAATCTTCGTTTGTAAACTAGCAAGTGGTTAAAACCTGTTTAACTGTGCCATGTTTGCAAAAGTCAAACATGTATGTAGGTTGAGTGGCTGATCGCACTGATCGCCATCGTCAACGCTTAGTGAACAGCAAATCATTTTAATCACATGTGCAGCAAGTGATGCTTTTGTAGCGACTTTGCTTGCTCTTGCGACTGGACCATACTTAATCGAAGACATACAGAGAGACAGACGGACAAACGAACAGACCGACGAAAGGATGTACTCATAAACAGGAAGCATGAATAAGAGTTTGTATTAGAATGAGCGGATATTTGCCATGATTAGACAGCAGAAACTATATCAAAACATTTCATCGAGTCCCGTCGCGTTTACATCGACTAAATATTGACCACTTAACCTGACCAATTATGATAAAATGCTTTGTATAGTACGTGCAGACTAAGCTTTAATGAAGCCTCCGGTGATGGAGTGACCATAAAAAAAATTGAGAAACAATTTTAAATCTCGGCGTACGTGCGAACGATCGAAGAGGAGATTGCAAAGTGGTTTAGTCGTCGTTAGATCGAGTTTGTGTGAGATTTGAGGGAGAGGCAGAGAGAGGACTATATTGAGACTTACTCAGATGGGAACCTGGATCGGCTAGACATTTATTTTTTGACTGGATGACAAAAGTTTCTCTAAGATGTATGTTTCTCAATAGCTCCTTACAGTCCATACTTCCTTTCGATATTTCACTTCAGTTAGGATAAAATTAGTAGGTGCACATACGAGTACACATTAAATATGGTATTGAGAGTTATGCGAAGATACACAAAGGTTATACATTAAAGATATAGAAACTTAAGAAAAATAACAACAATTTGGCTTTCAGTTAATACGGTAGTCTCTCTGTGCTATCTCATATAGACCATTCAGGTTCTTAATAGTACTGCTAGTTTTTCACTATGTCATTTTTATGACAACACCTGAAATGTTTATGTTTGTCACCTGAAATATCACTTTAATAAAACTCTTGAACATTTTCTGTATAGCTCCATTTAATAGTATAATCGTTTTTAATTTTCCAAGATTGCCAAAGTTAGAAAAAATGTCAACATGTTGTTATTTTCAATTGGATTGACAACAACTGACCACTGAAAATGACATAATGAAAACCAATCTGACCTGCTAAAAAGAGCCTTCAGAGATCAGCGGAAAACTGTTACGAATTGCGCTGAGTTCGCAAATTTTAGAAGGGGTTTAAGAGAGGTCTTTGTCATATCTTTTACTGACGACAATGTCGGTGAGCCTAATGGCCTTATTCCTTAAAACGTATGCAATCACGCAATTCCATTTCCATAGAATAAACCCTCTCTCTCTTACTAAAAATTTCCTTTAAAATATATTTTACATGGCTGAACTAAAAATGGTAGATGCATTTCGGACAGCGTTCTCTGTCTCATATCCAAAATTGTCAAAGTCAGTTTTTTGCGAATGAGCACAAAAGGAAATCAATGGCCGCATTCAGCGGAGTCAATAGTTGGTAACTGACTGTTGTGCTAGAATTCCTTGAGAAACCTTTGCAATTAAATTATTTACATAATTAAACAATTATAATAATAAAATGAAATAATTTTCACTACGATTACACAAAACAAACAACACATTCAAAGTTAAACATAGCTCACTAAGGGTAAAATATTTAGAGTCTCATCATGAAAAATGTACGTTATGAAAAATATTTCTAGTCTCGTCATGTTTTTGTGTACATGAGCAATGATATTTTCTATTTTTTGTGTTTTTTGTGTGGAGAACCCTCAGAAGAGTGACAGTTAGAATAGGTGTGCTTAGAAGAAATGTTGAGGGGGTAAAATTAATAGGATCAGTTCATACATTTGACCCCCGTAAGGGTCATAGATTTTGTTGACATGAACTATACCGAGAAAAAATTTAATATTTTGTGTCAATAAAGTAACTGATATATGTCCGGTGCCCTTGTCAGTAAATGTCCGACCTCTGCATCGAAAGAAGTGCTACTTCTTTAACACCTTGAGCAGGCACAATGTACGAACGAAGACCGAATCGGACACTCGTCACTCGTATACGCCTATTTATAAATAGATATCTAAAAATAACCCCGTAAATGGGTTTCAATTGATATAATTTTTAACTTGGTCAATTCTAGCCCGAAAAGTCAGTGTTAGATACATCAAGACCTGGACAAATTTTCGTAAAGTAAAAGTATTGTATAGCGGGGGAGTTGGGCCAGAATGGGTTAAGACAAAGTCAAAAGATGCGTAATGCATTGATAAAAATATGTGTATAGCATTTCAATATCGCATCTTGAATAGTTTTGTTATTAAAAATCAAAAAGTAAAAAAATTTAAATTTGTATAACCCTCCGATTTTTTAATATAAAAATATATATATTTCAGGAAACAGATGTCTCAGATAGTAAGACTATTCCGCAAAAATAGCAAAAAATTGATTTTTTTGCGTTTACAAAAGGTCACATAGATGGGCCGGTATGGGTTAAAAAAATATATTCAACATTTTTTTTCATCCATTCGCAAGTTCTTATCGCTAACCAAACTGAATTGGTTTCTATTGTTAGAAACCTACATCAAAATAAAAAGAAACTGTCGATCGTTTAGAACAAAAAATCAGATTTAGTCACATCCCACTTACAGTACTGCATTACAATGTCATTACCGACGATCATTTACAAGCGGTTTCTTGTCTAAATGGTTGACTTTTTCGAAAGCCAAATTTAGCCAACTTTTTCTTTGAGTGTTGTTAGTGTTGTGTTGGATGTTGGAGAAATGTTTGTATGATGTTATTATGCTTTGTTCGAACAGTTATTATAAAGTGAGGTGCTATGTTTGGAAGATGTCCGAGAGTTATTTTAATTGGTGTTGTTATTTTGCTTTTGTTGTAATCAAAACAGTCGCTGCTGTTGTGAGCACACCATTGATTAAGTTGTCTTGCCTCGTGTTGCACATACATACATAATTTTCAATATTGTGGCAAGCAATTGATTTCATAGGCCGGCTATTAAAGTTGAAGAAACAGAAAAAAACTGGGCGTTAGTTTAAGCTAGCTGTGGCAAATAAGTGTTATTCGAATTAATTACACGAAAGAGAACAAAAAGAAAAAAAAAACATAAAAATATTTAACGGTAAAAAAGTCTGACAGCAAAGAAATTTCTTTTATTGGGTTGAAAGACACGCCTAATTAAGAGATATACGCAGTCAAAATGTTGCATGAAAAGCTTTGCTATAATTAATACTCAAGAAATTTAATAAACAGTTTTAAACTGCCAAAAAAAGCTCGTGCTTGCCGATCAAAGAGATAGTGTGAGAAAAACCATCAAACTAACGGCGAAATCTATAGCCAGGACCGAAAATAACAGTTATTTTCGAAAATTCTATTCAAAAAGTCAAATGGAAAGAGTAAGTCTATTCGATATTTGAATAAAGCAATGTGATGCTTGTTAGCTAAGGAATAGTAATCTTAAATGATTTTAATTTTTCTGATTTTTTAAAAAGTCAATAAACAATCGGTATTTTTTCACCAATATTATTTCGATCAAAAATAAAAGTTAAAAGTTGACTTTTATTTTTTTGATCAAAAATAAAAGTTAAAATTTGACTTTAATTTTTTCGATCAAAAATAAATGTTAAAATTTGACTTTTATTTTTTCGATCAAAAATAAATGTTAAAATTTGACTTTTATTTTTTGGATTAAATATAAAAGTTAAAATTTGACTTTTTTTTTTTGATTAAAATTAAACGTTAAAATTTGACTTTTATTTTTTTGATCAAATGTAAAAGTTAAAATTTGACTTTTATTTTTTTGATCAAAAATAAAAGTTAAAATTTGACTTTAATTTTTTCGATCAAAAATTTAAGTTTGTAATTTAATTTTTTGGATCAAATATAAAAGTTAAAATTTTACTTTTATTTTTTGATCAAAAATAAAAGTTAAGATTTGACTTTTTTTCGATAAAATATATTAGTTAAAATTTGACTTTTTTTTTGATCAAATATAAAAGTAAAAAGTTGATTTTTATTTTTTCGATCAAAAGTAAAAGTCATATTTTAATTCTGCTTGTAGTCGTTGTGCCAGTCGTTTGCGAAATAAATGAAAACATAATGTGCAATGATAAGCAACTAAGCGATGCAATGCAATGATATGAAGATTGATAGCAATGTCTTTATCTCTGTGCAAAAATGTTACTAATATGAATAAAAAATGTACTCTATTAATTTTTTTAAAATTTTACAATAGCTAATAAGAAATTGATCGCTCAAATTTTTAATTTTGATCGGAAAAATAAAAATAAAATTTATGCTTTTATTGTTGATCAAAAAAATAAAAGTCAAATTTTAACTTTTATTTTTGGTCGAAAAATATAAGTCAAATTTTAACTGTTATTTTTAATCGAAAAATAAAAGTAAAATTTTAACTTTTATATATGATCCAAAAAATTAAAATCAAATTTTAACCTATGTACATTTTTTATCAAAAAAATAAGTTACATTTTAAATTTTATTTTTGATAAAAAAATAAAAGTAAAATTTTAACTTATATTTTTGATCGAAAAATAAAAGTCAAATTTAAACTTTTGTTTTTGATCGACATGAAATCAGTCAAAAAATAACGATTATTTGTTCACTTTTTTGAAAAAATCAACCGTTACGGTCTCTGATCTATAGTCCTATATTTTTATATAACTCTAATGAAGCTTATTAAAGTTTTTTTCTCAGCTTGCAAGCATTCACGTTTCCGTCTCATTGTGCAACAATTTGGTGGTTAAGACAACTTAAAAGCTTAGCATTATCAATGCAGCTGGCAACACCTCAATTTGATAAATTTATTTTATGACTTGCAAACATGTTGTCAACATTAATCAAACAAATATTTTTACAACGCATTCATTAAAAACTTAGGCCGAAAAACAATAGCAAAGCGTCAAACGTAAAAGAAATGCTTTTGAAGTAAGCAAATTAAAGCAACATAAAAACTTTGCTCAACACTTAGCTTTAATTAATTTTTTTTATTTAATTTTTTTTTTGATTTCTTGAAACAGCAAAACAACTTTATTATATAGTTTTTTTTAACACTTAAATTAAGACTACGCTTAATTAAGCAAGCATTAAAGTCAAACATGGTTGCAGTCAGTGAGAGCAAAGCTTTTAAAGTTTAGAGCCATAAAAAATAAAAACAAAACACAAAAAAAAAAAATTTAAAACAGGACCAATATTTAGCTTTAAGCCAAGATTTGTTGACTTTTCGCTGCTGAGCAATATAATAAATATAGAAAAAACATATAAACATAACAACAACAACAGCAACAACGACAACGAAAACGACAATAACTACAACGTCAATAAATCTAATGAAGCACTACTGCATGCTGGCCGGAAAGTGAAAGCACATAAAGCTTTAAAGCTGCAGTAAATTGGTCTTAGCAGCAGTTTTAATGGCAGCGCAAATAAAAAATTTAAAAAAATAACAAAATTGCAATCAACAAATCTAAATGCAGAAAGAAAATTTCATTAAGAAAAAGAGAAATAAAAACATTTAAAAAAAACACCAATATAAAATCAATCAAGGCGAAATCTTTTTCAGTCAATTTCGCCAAATGAGGTCATCTCCATTTTTATTAACGCATCTTTTCTACACCGTGTTAAGGTGTTGCATGCATGTTGCTCATACAATCGACACACAGTTGTTGGCTCTGTTAATGATCATTGTTGATGTTGCTGTTGTCATTGTTTTTTGTTATAAGATAAGCAAATGCCTAAATCTGCTCAATTGCATTATTTTTTTAATTCAACAACATCAGACCCATTGCACGATATACAAATAAAACCTCTAGCTTAAAATTAAAAAAAAGAAAATAAATAAAATAAATAGTTAAAAATTTTATCAACCCAAAAATATGAAGTGTAAACAAAGCTCACGTTGTTGCTCACTTACACGCATACAAGCAAGGAAACAATTAAACAAATAAACAAACCGACAGACAAGCATGCATTTTGCCTACTTAAAACCTTGCCCAGTTAATAGCAAAAAAACCGTCAAATATTGATTAAAAACTTCAAAGCATGCCACTATAACTAATGAATCCACGGAATGCATTCAAAGTGTGGGAATTGTTGGACTTTTAATTTTCCAAACTTCGGAAAAAAATATTTTCTTAATTACATGCAACTAAGATAAAAAAAAACGACTGCATTGATAGCGAAAGAATGATTAATGTTGTCAGTTGTTAGGTGAAGGCAAGCTTTTCGGCTTAGAATAAAGCTTTCAAGATGTTGCAATGCAATATGGAAACTGAGAAAAAAAAACAATTGCAATAAAAAACTCTTTTAATCTTAATTTTTGAATGATTGATTTTTTCGTACTGTAGATCTATGAATCTTTGTTACTTTATAAATTTTATAAAATGTAATTTATAATAATTAATTAAAATAATTGTTGATTTTATATGATTTAAATACAAATTCTAATTGTTCGATAGTTTAAATCATACTTGATTTTAAATACAAATTCTAGTTGTTTGTTTGATAGTTTAAAATCGTTTGAAACTATCAAACACTAGAATTTGTAGTTAAAATCAAGTATGATTTAAACCATAAAACATTTAGAATTTGTATTTAAATCATATAAAATTAACATAATAAATAACAAGGTCGTATAGAAAAACTTTAGTTAAAATAATTTACATAAAAATTTATAAATGTTTGAAAATTTGTATCATTGAATCTGTCAACATTTAAATCCTAGAAACAGTAAACAATTGAGTCTTTGAAATTTTTCTTCTTAGAACCTTTGAATCTTGGAATCTTTGAATCATTTAATTCTCGAATCTATGAATTTGTGCCACTTTATAACATTGAGTTCTTGTTACTTTGAACCATGAAATCATTGTATCAGTGAATCTTTAAATGTTTGATTGCTTGTATCTTTGAATCTTTAAACATTAGTATCTCTGAACTATTGAAAAATCTTTGAATCTCTCTTTTAATTTTCGCATCTCTGAATCTTTGAATCATTGAATCTTTTAATTTATATAGTAAATTTTTGGATCACTGAATCTTTAGTAGTTGAGTAAATATTCGTCAAATTAGCCACCAAAAGAAGAAAGTCGTTATTTTTATATATCTACACTCTCAAAAATATTAGTAGTTTTCAGCCACAAATAGGATTCGTAGAATCGACGTATATTAGTGCATATTACGAATATTTTATTCGTATTCCTTATATTCTTTAGTTGTTCGACAAACCAGCCAAAAAAAAAAAACAAAAAGTTCTGTGTGAGTTGGGGTTTGAACCGCGACTCTTTAGCTTACAGGGCACGCACTCTACCAGTAGGCTACAGCCACTTTACAATCAAGCAGTTCCTTATATTCTGTTGTTGTTCGACAAACCAGCCAAAAAAAATTTCTGTCTGAGCTATGGTTTGAACCTCGGCTCTTTAGCTTACGCACTCTACCAGTAGGCTACAGCCACTTTACAATCAAACAGTTCCTTATGTTCTGAACGATTTCGTTTTTCAATTTTTTAAATTCAACTAATAATTCGTACATTCTACTAATAATTCGTACAGTCAACCTACGAATGAATGGTTTCTACTAATATTATTTTTCATTCGTAAATAGTACGAAAGCATTAGTAAAAACTACGAATGTAATGAAAGAAATTATGAAGTTATTCGTACGAAAAATTTACTAATATTATTATTTATATGTACTACACAATCATTCGTACAATGCGCTAATACGAATTGAATTATTTTTGTTTACGAATATCATTAGTATATCAAACAAATATATTCGTATATACTACATCAGGTATTAGAAAAATTTTTCGAATGAATTCGTAAAGATATCACAATAAAAATACTTTGTATATTGTACGAATATTTGTAGAATGTACGAATATTTTGCTAACTAATATCATTTGTAGAAATTTTACTAATAAATTTTTTGAGTGTAATGGACATTATTAAAGTGTTTATGAAAAAAAACAACATATTAGGGGTATTCACACTGACTTGGGTAGTTGGGTATGGGTACATTGAGTACTTTTGGTTATTGGCACCCTAAATTGCCATTGAGTACTTTATAAAATTGTTTTCGGCAGTTCTGCATTCTCCCCGGTTTATATAGCTGATGAGAGATGAGTTCATTTTTGTCATTTCATTACAAAAAATAATTTTTTGTCATTTTATGTGCAAAAAATTTAGGCCATTAATTGGGCGTAAGAAAAGTTATTTTATATACGAGTAATTTTTAACGTGAACTTCGCAGCATCTTATCATTTACTAGTAATCCGGGGGAAAACGTTTTCCTGTCACATATCGGCTTACTGCCACATAAGAATTTTCATGCCAATCGGAAAAAATTTTTTATTTTTTGTATATCTAAACTGGCATAACTGTAGTGTGCGACTACGCCCATTTTTGGTTCAATTTCCGAAAGTAACTATAAACACTAATTTACCAAATTTAAGTCTAATGCGACCAAAACCGTCTAAAATATAGCATTTTTATAGATTTGTAGGCGGTAAAAGGGGGTTTGGCAAAATTTTTCTAAACTATCTCGTAGGCGAAACAAATCGACTGCCAGAAATCGAAAATTTCAGCGCAATCGGCCCAGTAGTCAATTTTAATGAATTATGAAAAAGTGGGCGTTGCTAAAGAGCAACCACGCCCATGTTCAGTACTATTCCCGAATGCAACCTTACAAACTAAATTACCAAATTTAAGTTTTATGCCACCAAAATCGTCTTAAAATATTTTTATTGATTTGTGGGCCGTAAAAGAAGGCGTGCACACCCATTTTTAGTACAGTTTCAGACAGTAACCATACAAACTAAATTACTAAATTTTAGTCTAATACGATCAAAACCGTCCGAAATATAGCATTTCTATTGATTTGTGGGTGGTAAAAGGGGGTGTGGCTTTTTTTAATTAGCCGAGATATTAACAGATATTGTAAATTTGGACTCCTTAGGTGTTGCCGTTCCTGAGATTTTAAGAGACACCGCGCAAACGATTTATATAAAAAGAAGGGCGGTAAAAGTAGGCGTGGCAAAATTTCTATATCTATTGTCCAATACTTGGTCTCATAGCAAATATAAACCAAGTTTCATTATATAAACATGCATAACTCCGGAATTATAATTTCTGAAAAGTAGGCGTAATTATAGTTCGACCACGCCCATTTTTGTTGAATCGTCGACAGTAGCCACACGAACTAAATTAAAAAATTTTAGTCCAATAAAACCACGAGTTTGTCTGAAATATAGCGTTTTTATTAACTTGTGGGCGGAAATAGAGGGTGTGGCAATATATTTTGTGTATTATTCGAGATATTAGCCTTGAAAACAAATATTGTAAATTTAATGCCCTTAGGTCAATTACTGCCCCTTTTTGCACAAAGTGGTAACACATGGAAAAAGTACTCAATTTGGCAAGAAAACAATCTACACAAACAAGTCAGGGGGTCAGCTAGAGTAGATCGGTAGATGGGTACTTGGGTAGAATGGCACTTTACAAAAACAAAATGTACGCATTTGCCTATCTTCCCAACTACCCAGGTCAGAGTGAATACCCCTAACGTAAGATTTGTTATTAAGTATTATATATTTTTTTTTAAAGATTTATAAAGAATTTAGTTTTTAACCCACTGTTTTAGTAAAATTAATTTTGATAAGTAACGGCATGCAATTTTTTTCTTTAAAGTTGATAAATATTTTGTAAAAAAATTAAAAAAAGTTCTCGGTCACCAAAAAAATGTTTAAAAAGAGATAACATATATATTAAGGTGGATCGTTTTGTTCAGGGGTAAAAAAACACTTTTTTCGAAACTCAAATTCTGTGAGTTGGATTCAAGTAGATCTTAAATCCAAAAGGATATCGAAATCAGTGGAACTTTTTCGCCAAAAATAACCGATTTTTTCGCCGTATGTTTTTATCAATCTAAAATAACTACCTGCAAGTTGGGGGCAAATGAAAGGTATCTAGAACCCCAAAGTTGTAAATAGGAAGTTTTTAAAGCCACGAAACAAACTTAGGCAACCAGCAAGTAGGTAATTTAAAGGACATGTGCCAAAATTAGGCATGATTGGACAAGTGGGCGTGGTATCTCCCATACAACTAAAAAAAATGTACGGGCCATTTTAGCCCTTGGAAGGACTTTGACCTAGCTTCTGTTGATCAATTGTGTTGTGCGTGTTATTAAATGTTTGATCACAAATGATCGAGAACTGGACCTAAGAATTTTATGCCGACTCCGAAAGGCTTATGTTCTCAAAAAGCTTTACATGGCAAATTTTACTCTCTGAGTTTTGCCATTGTCTGCAGAGAGGTGACGCCCGAAGAGAAAAATTAATTCAATTGAAAAACTTTCTGTCTGAGCTGGAAATGAACCCGGGCTACCGCGGTTCTTCAGCTTAGGGGCCGCGCACTCTACCCACTAGGCTACGACCAGTAGAGCCAAGAAAACAAAAACTTAGGCCATCATCAAGTACGTCTTTGATTTGAAGGACAGGAATGATTGGTACAAACTAGAGGGAATAAATATTTTGATGACGTGTTTAGTGCTTTTGGTATAGAATAGTAAAAAAAAGGATTTTAAGATCTTTGGACAAGTGTTCCATAAATAAATCTAGAATATTTGAAGTATTACCTAATCTTAATCGACTGCCACAACAAAGTCACACTTCATAAAATTAAAAAAAAAAGTTAAATTTTTCCTAAAACTGAAACCACAACACATGTTCCAGTGGTATTTGCTTTATAAACAAAATCTATTAACGCCAAAAATTTAAGATTTATGTTTTATTGTAAATTTCTAAGCGCTCAAACAAGAATGAGTTTTTTTATTTACTGCTTACAAAAACAAGTTTTAAACGAAATTAATTAATTACATAAAACAAAAAACATGCTCAAATCGAAAAAAATAAACTAGGTAACATAAAACGCATAAACTCTGAACAGAGGAAAAACAAAAAAAAAATAGATTGAACAACAAAGTTCATTCGAGTTGCAGCAGACAAGCTGACACCAGCAACAATTGCTGCACCGAGGCAGCTAGACTGCAGGTCCAATTCAAGCAGCAACGAGCATAGCATTTAAAAATCACAACAACAAAACAACAACGAGGCATTGTAAATACCATTTAAGCCTATTTCATAAACGTTTATGAACTCATAACTAGTTAAGCTGAAAATTAAAACCAGAGTTTAGCCTTTTTCTCTAGCAAATAATTTGACTGCAGCGGAGTCATTAAGCAGCACACCAACAACAACAACAATAACAACAATACTGTAGTTTATTAAAAAAATGAACACAAGCATAGAAAAAATATTGTAGCTGCCAATTTATGTTGCTGGTAGTTGTTGCAGTTGCTGTTTTAAACAAAACTCATAAATCTTGCAGCTTCAACATAAGCTGAAAAAATGCAAAAAAAAAAAACCAACAACAGTAAAATCAGCTATGAACTAGCCTGAGTTTTCATTTGGCACACTGTGGCAACGCTGGCATTTAAATGTTGTACACGATTTAACAGCAGCGACACCTTCTCTATACGAGGGGGCGGTGTTCAGCGGTTGCAGTTCAAAACCGCAAATTTTTTTTTAGTTTTCGCAGATGTTGTTGCTTCTGTTAATGCTTTAAATGTTAGGTTGTTTAGTATTATTATTTTTCTTTTTTGTCGGATTGGAGACCTACTTTAAAATTGTTTTTTTTCCAGTCAGCTTAATTATTCGCAATCATTGAAAAATTCAATACGATTTGCCAATCAAAATTAACAATTTTCGAAAAAAATGTTCAATAGTTTTCAAGTGTTTCATTTTCGATCAGTTTTCAATAATAATTTATGCAATTTTATGTATTTGTGCTTTTGTTTTTGCTTTAATAACAAGTTGAAAAATTTTGTTGAAAAAATATTTAAATGCTTGCAGCACGATTTTTGATAAATGTTTTTAATAAACGGCTTGAAGGCTAAAGGCTGAGCTTTAAAGCTTTATGCTTAGAATTCTTAATGCAAGCAGCTTTTTGTGCGATTCATTTAACTAAACAATAGCCAATTAAATTTGAAAAAGGCTGGCAACACTTTTAGCTAAGGAATCCGCTTGGGGAAGCCAGCTGCTTAAGGTACAGTACAGATTTTCAATATAGTGTTAATGAAAGCAGATATGAATATAGAAAATATGAATATTAGGAATAGATTTGTGTTGAATAACAGTCTCAGTATCGACTAACCCCCAAACAAAATTCTGTGAGATTGAAAAAAGGCGTTATTCAAAAAATGGTAAGGGTGAAGTGGGGGCAAATTTTGCCGCATAAAGGCTTAAATTGAGGAAAAGGGTCTTAAAATCGCCAAAAAGCAGGGGGTCGGTCTCACATTTTATCTCGATACAAATTAAATTTGTGTGGTTTATGGCTATTTGACGATTTTCCTTCCATATTTTTCAAGTTTGCGATGCACAGTGGTGTAAAAGTTGAAATACATACCAAAATTGATGAGCTCTTTTGATGAATGTTTTCCTTCACGTTGCACAGTGCGCATTTTTCGATTTAAGACATTTGCATTATCTCAGAAACTATAAAAGCTATGGCCATGAAATTTTGTACAAATGAGTTTTGTACAAAAAATTAGAATTCAAGGTCAACTGCATCGCCTACCTCCCATACAAACCATATTTTTTTAATAAAAAAAAACGCCATAAAATCGCTTATTTAGGTTTTCAAAGAGTAACTTTAGTTTATTTAACTTCACTTAAACGTCATGCTAAAAATATTTCAAATCCGATAACTTTTAGATATATCTCCTATAAAAAATATTGACAAATGAACGAAATTTAAAAAATTTTTTTTTTAAAATGTCTAATACAAAATAAGGTCACAA
This sequence comes from Dichetophora obliterata, assembly GCA_963920525.1. NCBI lineage: Eukaryota > Metazoa > Arthropoda > Insecta > Diptera > Sciomyzidae > Dichetophora > Dichetophora obliterata. Next base: position 2,841,291 of record OY986438.1, on the reverse strand, counting down.
CTTGCTTTAAATTATGAATTCTATTTTATTTTTCTTTAAATTTAAGAGTACCTAAAAATTGTCTTGGAAATCAGTGCATTTAAGGGCAAAATTTGATTTTTAAGACTTTTTTCAAATTAAGTGGTTTTTTAATAGCAGCTAGATGCAGCAGGCTTTTACAAAAACAGAAAGTAGAACTACGATTTTTTATGACAGTTATAGCCTTCGACTTTAATAATCCTTAATTAGCTAGATATTTTCTACCAAATTTTACTTAAATTTTCATTTCTTGAAAAATTAACAGTCATATTTCAACGATTTTTTTATTTTTATTTATTAACATTTTTTTATTGTATTTTATATTAAATTCAATGGCGATTAAAACAGAAAAAAGTCCAAAAAACAAAACCTTGAAATATACTTTGTGCTCAAAGTTATTATTGTTTAAACTTGACTTTATTTTTTGGGTTTTATTGAGCTAATTTTTGTTAAAAAAGTTTCAACTTTGACGAATTTTATAAAAAAAACCATACCATACATCAAGTTTTTAATACCTTTTTTATTTTATTTTCATAATACATGTTTTATAATCTGACGAATAGAAATATTTTTTATAAAATTTAACAAAAAAAAAAAAAGAAGCCAAATGTCATCCTAAAATTAAAAAAAGTGCACTACTGTGCGTCGTTTCAAAACAGTATAATAAGCATGATTAATTGGACAAAAGTCAAAGGTTTTTGGGCAGACGCCTTAAAAGTTGATAAATGTAAAAGCGCTTGAATAATGTCGAAGGAAATAGGTAATTTTCAAGAGTTTTACGGACAAACGAGGAAAAATATTGAACTCTGGTTTTTTTAACCAACTAAAAGCATTATTGAAAAACATTTTTACATACTCGAAAACTATTTTAAGTTTTATTTTATATCATAACTTCTTTACACAATTCGATATGAAGAAAAATAAAGAAAATTTAATTTTTAACAGAATATAACTATATCAGCACATCACTGCACTACTATTTCATATATGGAATAGTTTTTATTGGTCTTTAACTTAAATATTTCAAATAACGAATATGAGCTCACTGGAGCTCTTTTCATAAAAAATAGCAAAAACAATTTGCGTTTCGAATATTTTCTTAAGACCTAAGACCTAGTACATTAAAAATTTTATCTATACACTAAAAAAAAAATTTATTAGTAAAATTTCTACGAATGGTATTCGTAAACAAAATATTCGTAAACAAAATATTCGTACAATATACAAAGTATTTTTATTGTGATATCTTAACGAATTCATTGGTAAAATGTTGCTAATACCTGATGTAGTGTTTACAAATGTATTCGTTTCATATACTAATGATATTCGTAAACAAAATATTCGTACATTCTACAAATATTCGTACAATATACAAAGTATTTTTATTGTGATATCTTGAATTCATTCGTAAAATGTTACTAATACCTGATGTAGTGTTTACGAATGTATTCGTTTCATATACTAATGATATTCGTAAACAAAATATTCGTACATTCTACAAATATTCGTACAATATACAAAGTATTTTTATTGTGATATCTTAACGAATTTACTCGTAAAATGTTACTAATACTTGATGTAGTATTTACGAATATGTTCGTTTCATAAATTAATGACATTCGTAAACAAAACTAAATCAATTCGTATTAGCGCATTGTACAAATTATTGTGTACATATAATTAATAATATTCGTAAATTTCTTGTACGTATAACTTCGTAATTTTTCCATTACATTCGTAGTATTTACTAATGCTTTTGTACTATTTACGAATGAAAAATCATATTAATAGAAAAAATTCATTCGTAGGACCGTACGAATTATTCATAGAATGTACGAATTATTAGTTGATTTAAAAAAATTTAAAACTGAAATCGTTCAGCCTGGCTTGTCGAACAACTACAGAATATGAGGAACTGTATGTTTACAAAGTGGCTTTAGCCTACTGGTAAAGTGCGTGGCCCGTAAGTTAAAGAACCGCGGTTCAAACCCCAGCTCAGACAGAATATTTTTTTTTAGCGGTTTTGTCGAACAACTACAAAATATAAAGGGCTGTATGATTGTAAAGTGACTTTAGTCTAATGGTAGAGTGCGTGGCCCGCACGCTAAAGAGCCTAGGTTCAAACTTTAGCTCAAACAGAACTTTTTTTTTTTGTTATTAGATATTATGATCATTCGTAAATGTAACAAATGTATTCGTACAATATAAATTTGTTTTTATACGAATACGAATAAAATATTCGAAATATGTACTAGTATACGTCGATTCTACGAATCCTATTCGTGGCTGAAAACTACAAATAAAATTCGTAGAATGGACGCAGTTATTAGTAATATTTACTCACAAATATTTTTGAGTGTATATATAAAAATCAATTGCCACATGTTTGTCCCCTCATCACTTGAGAACGGCTAGACCGATTTGGCTGATTTTTTTGTTGTTGTGTTAATTATTGTTAGGATACGGTTTTTATAAAAAGACAAATTGGAAAAGTTGTGTGGAAAATTTGTAAAATCGCAAAAACCCGAAGAAGCTTTTTGTATGAAAATTTTGTATTTTTTCTCTCCAGAAATTCTTCACCGATTGCTTCGATATTTGGCAGAGAGGTAGACTTCCATTCAGGCCAGGTTTAAAGAGGAAAAGGGGACATGGCTCCTCCCATACAGCTAAAATTTGGAATATCGAATAGCTGTGGAGTTATTGGCCGCACAGCCTAGTAGGAATTCAGTATTCGACCACGAAGCTTATGGGCGATAAACAAGAAGGCGTGGCACCTCCTACACAGCCCAAATTTGAGATATTGAGTGGATTTGGAAGTAAAGGTGGTAAAATCTCGGTATTCGGTATTTGACTTCAATTTGCACGTGCCGTTGCACTGATAACATTTTAAAGGCGTTGTAAAATGGGGCGTGATACCTCCCATACAGCCCAAATTTGCGATATCGAATTGCTTTAGAGTTATAGGTCGCACAGCCTCGAAATTCAGCATTCGAGCTTAATTTACAAATGCAGTTTTACTGATAAGATTTTATGGGTTTTGGACAAGGGGGCGTGGAACCTCCCATACAGCCCAAATTTGCAATAACGAATTGCTTTAGAGTTATAGGTCGCACAGCCTCGGAATTCCGTATTCGACCACAATTTAAACATGCCGTTTTACTAATAAGATTTTATGAGCGTTCGAAAAGGGGGCATGGCACCTCCCATATAACCAAAATTCCATAAATAAGCCCATCGAATAGCTTTGCGCTTATAGGCCGCACAGCATCGGAATTCGGTATTCGAGCACAATTTACACGTGCCGATTTACTTATAACATTTTATGAGAGTTTGAAAATGGGTCGCTACATCTGCCATTTATAAGCACAACATCGGAATTCAGTATTCGAACTCAGTTTTCAGTTTCACTGAAACTGGTAACATTTCACACCAGGTTATGCTACCTGGTTCACTGATAACATTTTATGGCAGTTGGGCAACGCAGTCGTGGCAGCAACACGCCGGGTTTCTGCCAGTTTAGTATACTTTTAAGCAATGCTGTACAATATACAAGCCATGCGTGTAGTGATGGGAAAAAATGTTATAATTCGGTTAATCGATCATACGGTTAATCGAAAGGATCGATTATTAATTGCAGGAGTAAAATAAACCAATTAACCGAATATCCGATTAATTGCTAAAATTTATAAAAACTTAAAAAACCGACTTTAAAATCACTACAAAGTAAAAAATAATAATTAGTTAGTTTTTTGTATCAATTTTGTTGTCTTATTTATTAAGTTATTTATATATTGTTATATTGAATATCTAATTATTAAAATTTTTTCCTGATTTGCCTTATTATTATATTTTATGCCAATTTCTTTATGAATAAAGGCGATGAAAAATTTTTATTTCGTCCTTCACTAAGAATATGATAACGTTGAGTAAGAGGAAATAGTTTAGGACACAAAATTATTTTTAAATGCATTAATTTCTTAAAGTTTGGTTTTCTTTTATTTTCGGTCTTTTTTATAATGGTGTCAATTTTTGATGTTTTGTTTTTTCTAAATATTTTCCATGTCACGAACAATTTCGGATTTGCAACTTTTTCCAAAATTAACAAGATTTTTATTGAATATCTTAAAATGTACGAAACATATTTTAACAAAACGGTAATTTTTACAAAAGTCATTTCGTCAGAGATGTAACCCGTCTTAAGGACGATGCTATGGTGATAATTTTAAACCATGAATCGTCCTTGTCAGATGTGTAGTTTGGATTTTAGGGCGAGTTTTATGACGAAAAAACGAAAAAAAATATTCACAAAAAGAACATATAAAAATATGATGTAATATTATTTGAACAATTTTTCCAAGAATGCAGTCTTGTAGGCAAAGGCTTAACAAACATTTTGGTGCATAAATCGTCCTTTTGTGATGTATGGCTTGGGAGTTATGACGAAAAAACTAAAAAAAAAACAAGAAAAATCATCAAAAGTGACATCTAAAACTTAAATCATTGAAAACAAACTTTTATTTTTCTAAGAATGCAGTCGTGTGGGTATTGTAATTACAAACATTTTGGTGCATAAATCGTCCTTGTAGGATGTATGGTTTGGGAGTTATGACGAAAAACCCACCTCGATCGTGGCCATTAACTTAAAAAAAAAACACGACAATCGGACAAATACTTTAGGCAGTAATCGGTGTACAGACATTAATAAAAAACTCACCGACGAACTTGAGAACCTCCTCCTTCTTGAAGTCGGTTTAAAATTGTCGTAAAAAAGAAAAGAAATAGAAAAATAAATTCTTACAATGAGTACGAAAAAGACTTTATTGGGTATGAAAATAAGGCGTTATTTAGTTATAAATAAATATAAAAAAATTAACATTGTTTGTTCAAAATTCAAATTCATTCAGAAACAAGAGCTTTAAGTAGCGTTTTGTAGTTAAGCGATTCTATTTTGTAGTGATGGTTTTCATTCGATTCTTTTTAATTTTTCGTTTATTTTTTCGTTTAATCGAATGGGAAAATACGATTTACCAATTAAAATAAATCGTTAACCGAAAGAAAATAACCGATTAATATAACTTTTTCGGTTAATAGTTCCATCACTATATGTTTGCTACACGACTTGCGCACGTGTTATTACACTGCCAAAAAGTATGCTGTTAAATTTACAAGATTTTCATTTAGTATCATTTTTACAATCAGTAATAATGTACCGCAAAATGCATGAGGTTCACTCCATTTTTTTTAATAATAACGAAATAGTTCACTTTTTTATGATTTTTATTTTTAGTTTTTTATAAAAACCAAACAAATAATGTCTTTGAATAAAATAAACCACTAAACTCAGCCGTTTGAATGATATGCCGCATGAATGTTCATATTCTGAAACATTACTTACAGGATATATTTAAGAGTTTTGAGGAGTGGTTTTTATATAGGGTCAATAACAAAAAAAAAATATAGCGTTTAAGATGTTGAAATATAAAAAAAAAGGATTACAATAAGAAAACTTTTAAAATCAAGTAGTTTTGCTATTAAAAAAAGAATATGATTCTTTTATACTAACTATGAAGTTTTCTAATCAAAAAAAGTGATTAGCATTTTTATAAGATTATCTCTATGGTTTTAATTGAATTTCGGAATGAAAAGAGAATTCATTACTTTGAATAAAAAGAGAAATTCTATTGATTTTTTTCTGTTTTAAAAGGTTGTTTTGACCCAGTGTATGAATGTGAATATAGATTCTTCTCAATACATCTCACTTATTATTCAAGAAATTCTTCAGTTGTAAAACTGGAGTCCATTTTCATTGGCTAGTCATTCGTCGGTCATTGCACGGCTGACCCAGATAAAATCTAATGCAGTCGCGGAAGATGGTATTCCCATCAAATTCATTAAACTTATACTGCCTTACATTATTAGTCCCCTTACGCACATTATAAATAGTTGCTTCATAACTTCTTCCTTTCCTGACATGTGGAAAATTGCTACCGTTCTACCTGTGGCTAAAAAGCGAAATCCCTCTGGTGTAAATGATTTTAGGCCAATAAGCATTCTGTCGTCATTGTCTAAAATATGTGAAAAAATTATGTCGCAACAAATAAGCAAACACTTATCTCAGAAAAAAGTATTATCCCCATACCAGTCGGGTTTTAGGGCAGGACATGGGTGTTCTTCTGCAGTTTTGAAAGTGCTTGATGATATTCGGCCTGAATATGACGCTGGCTCTATGACCTTACTCTGCTTACTTGACTTTTCCAAGGCCTTTGATAAAGTAAACCATAATTACTTGTGTCAAAAGCTTAAATTTCTCTTTGGGTTTTGTAATAGTGCTGTCAATCTTTTGTCTAATTATTTATGTAACAGAATTCAAAGAGTCAATGTCGGTCAAATGTTTTCATCGTATAAAATTGTACAAAGTGGCGTCCCACAAAGTTCCCTTCTAGGCCCGCTGCTATTCTCTTTGTTCATCAATGACATTTTTAATGTATGTAAGCACGCTTTTGTTCATGCGTACGCTGATGATATCCAGCTCTATCTGTCTCGGCGAACTGGGCTTCTTGATGATCTGTGCGTCAGGTTGAATGAAGATCTCAGTAGTATTGATGAATGGGCTAAAAGTAATGGGCTTCAACTCAATGCTGCCAAATCGTATGTCCTTCCCATCTGTAAGATTAAAACTTGTGTTGATGATGTCCCTGACCTGTTTATAAGAACTAGCAAGCTAAATGTGGTATCAAAAGCAGTAAGCCTTGGTTTTGTCATAAATTCATCTTTGTCTTGTGTTGACCACGTTAATAGTGTTGTACAAAAAGTTTATTATGTCCTGCTAGTGTTACTCCTGTTGATTTAAAACGTAGATTGGTAAAACAATTGATCTTACCTTTACTTTCATATTCAGAAACAGTGTACAGTAAACTCGACTCTTCCTCCCAATTAAAACTACAGATTGCTTTTAATTATGCAACACGCTACGTATATGGTTTGCAAAAATTTGACCACCTTTCCACGTTCAGAAACGCTATACTTGGATGTGACCTAACTACATATCTTAGTGCTCGTAACTGTATGTATCTCCATAAAATCATACATGAAAAAACACCTCGCTACTTGTTTGAAAAACTCCAGTTTTGTCTTTCAAGAAGAAGTCATGTTTTAATAGTCCCTAGGCATTATTCGTTACATTCGTCTCATCTTTTTTCATTAACGCCATTAAATTGTGGAATGCTTTGCCTCGTTGGTTAAGAGAGATTAGTGGGAGAGGTAATTTTAGGCGCTCTATCCTATCTTTCTTCTCTACTTCATAGTTTCATGACTATATTTTAATCTATTTCCTGTATTCTTTACTTTATATTATTAATTCTTAAAAAATAATTGCAATGTGATTCAATTTAGCATTCAATATACTTAATATTTATTATAGCTTTCTTTCTTTCTTTTAAAAATTTAACGTAACCTTAAGTATATACTTGTTGTTATGACTGTATAGTTTAGTATTATTGTTTTTTTTTTTTTTAAAGCTAATGCTTATATCGTACTATAAAAGAACCTGGTTCTTATTGTATCAACACGTTTCTCTAAATAAATAAATAAATAAAATAAATAAATATGATTCTTTTATAACTATGAGGTTTTCTAATAAAAAGAGCTTAGAATTTATATAAGATTGATAAAATTTATATAAGATTATATAAGATTTATATAAGAATTCTTCAGTTGTAAAACTGGAGTCCATTTTCATTGGCTAGTCATTCATCGGTCATTGCACGGCTGACCCAGTACAAAATAGCGATTTTCGCATTGAACACTTGTTCAAAATCGCTAAACTGGTGGTGCTACATTTTTTACCATAAATACTGAAGTTGCTATTACAAAAAATGATTTTGCATTTCTTTCGACTTTATTGCATTGAAAAAATTTTATTAACGAAATAAAAGCGAAATGCTATAATTAATTATCGATCAATAATAAATGCGTATCTCTTCGTAGAGCATGTATAAATCTTGTAATCTTGTTTAGAGCTCTCGTTAATTTATTAACTACTTACTTCATTGCTGCTGGCTGGACAAACCAGCTCTGATTTTGCTACCGTTGTGCGTATTGAAAAGTAACCGCAACGCATGCAAACTAATGAATTCATTAAAGCGGTTGTTTTCTCGTTGTTTTTTCTTCATATTTTGTAATTTATGTGTAGGTATAGTATTTTATGTTAAAATAGGCAATAAAAAAATGTTTTAATAACTGCAAAATTTTACACACAATCAACAGATTTATAGTACTCCGAGTTGAATTATTAATAAATAACATAAAACATAAAAAATAAAATAAATAACAGATTTATTATACTCCGAGTTAAATTATTATCAACTAAGATGTTGATTAATATATTTGCTTAAATGAAGCAATAAATTTTGAATATGATACATATGAGTAGCAAAAGGTGGTAACACCTCCTTTCCAAAAATATCTATTGAGCTCCTTTCACTTTTTTATGGACTACTAATTGGCGGCTTTAACTAAAACGTTGTGGTGTGGTATAAAGGTTGTGTTATATTAAAGAAAAAAATAAGATGGGGTTAAAAAAAAATAAAAAATATTTAAAAATATGAATAAAAAATCTTGTTGGAAATTTCAAAAAATGTTTAAAAAGTATATTTTTTTTAACCTCAACTACTGCTTCCCCTTTTTAATCGCTTTTGGTCTAAACTTAACGAAAGAACTCGTTCCAAATAGATTTGTTTTACAGACATTCGTTTAATAACTCAACAACGGTATTTAACCCAATCTCTGCTTTTACCTCTAACTTAACGTAAGAGGTCAACTTTTAAAGCACACATTTTCCCTGTTTTATCGCTCATTGATTGAATCTGCACCCACGGCATTCAACCTTCTGACTGACCACTTTTTGTAGCCAACGTCCAAGAAAAGATCCTGTCGCCAATAACAACAGCAAAGAGAACAAAAATGAAAACAACAACAGCAAGAATAACAACAACAATAACTGCTACAACTAAGTATGTAAAATTTATCTACTCAGCGAGTGGATTTTTGATTGGTTTTGTAAAAGGTTACCGTCGTTGGTGACCCGCTGAGTGTGAGAAGAAAATTTAAATTTGGCACAATTTATTGGCTAGCTGGGTGGTGGTGGTGGTGATTCGATCAGACACATTGGCCATAAAGCAATATTCGTAGTAGAAATAAATGTAGTTGGGCCATGTCGAGGAAAATGCAGTTGTATAACGATACAAATAAAAACTTTGAGCAATATTTTTGCAAATGAAGTCACAAACTAAAAAGCATTGTTGGAGGCATCATATTAGATTGCTAAATGAAGTGGGCGTGGCAATTGGATGCATTTACTCAGTTAATAGGATAAAGGATTTAAAAGAAATGAAGAGTAAAACAAAATGGAAAAATTATAATTTAATCAAAGGCAGGTCCGTACACAAGGGGCGGCTTTTCGAGTTGCAAACCCTCCCTAGGGTCCGAGGGTATAAAATAAATCAATCCGAATATGACAAATCACAAAATATTCAAGAAAATTTTTTAGTGTTTTGCTTCTGAAAGTAGATAAAGAAAGTTTATAATAAAAAAATTACATAAAAAATTCACCGGCTTAAATTTTCAATAGAAAAAAAAAAATACAACAGAGTGACGAAATAATCCCCAAATAATCACAACCAAACTTTGTAGAAATTTTTATAGATGGTTATGTTGGAAGTTTATCGCACCTGGCTTAGCCATTATAATAACACACGAAAAAAAGTAGTAAAAACAACAGTGTTTTGCACTTATAAAATTTATTATATTTTTTGTTGTTCCAACAATCAACTTGTTATGTTAAGAAAAAAATTGTTGATTTGCAAATTTTCTTGATTTGCAAGAACAGGTTCTTCTCTGACCCAAAGGGAGCAAAAACTTTTGGTCATTTGTTAAAAGAGTGAAGAATCAGACATCATCATCGATTCCAACTCTTTTAAAAGATGACCAAATCTTTACTGACTCGGCTGATAAAGCGAACCTATTGGCTAGATTGTTTGCAAAAAATTCCACTCTCTCGGATAGCAATCAGCCACTGCCCTTTGTTGGGGGTAGATCTTCTGCAATGCAGGAAATATACTTTCGAACGAGAGCAGTTAAAAGGGTCCTAATAAATCTCAACGTAAACAAAGCCTCTGGTCCTGACGGCATACCGCGAATTGTGCTTAAAATGTGTGCTTCTTTGCTGGCTCGGCCTTTGCGACCTTTTCAACATCTCCTACAGAACAGGAGTATTTCCATCTTGTTGGAAGGTGGCAAATGTCCAACCGGTGCCTAAAAAGGGTGATGCCACGAACCCTGCAAACTACCGACCTATTGCGATATGCTCTACGCCTTCCAAAGTTATGGAGAGCGTTATAAACTTCAACATTGTGAACTATCTGGAGCGCAACCAACTGCTCAGTGACCGTCAATATCGTTTTCGTAGGGCTCGCTCTACTGGTGATCTTATGGCGTTCTTAACCGAAGAATGGAATAAATGCGTTCACTTTTTTGGCGAGAGCAGGGTTGTTGCTCTTGATATTTCTAAAGCGTTCGACCGAGTGTGGCATAAAGCGCTCGTGTCAAAACTTGTTGCATATGGTTTTGGTGGTAACTTTGCTCGATGGATCACGTGTTTCCTCAAGGACAGAACGATTCGAGTCGTAGTTGACGGTATTTCGTCCGAGGAGCACGCCATTAACACAGGAGTACCGCAGGGTTCAGTTCTATCGCCAACCTTGTTTCTGGTTTTTATCAACGACCTTCTGTCGTTGACGCATAACCCAATACATTCGTTTGCGGACGACAGCAGCATTTGTCATTCGTATTCATTTAGTAAACGCCCAAGCTCTATGGAGATTGAGAGAAAAAGGCAAAATATGAATGACACACTCCTAAATGATCTACAAAAAATCTCCGAGTGGGGTCTTGCTAATAGAGTAGAGTTCAATGCAAGCAAGACCCAGTGCTGTATGTTAACCCACAAGCGGATGGATTGCCCCTTAGCACCCCTAAATATGAATGGTGTGGATCTTGTGGAATCAGCCGCTCTTGACGTTCTGGGCATATCGATCAGATTTGATCTTCGTTGGAATGATCATATTTTCGATATGTCGAAAGAAGCGGGCAAGTGCCTAGGTTTTCCAAAACGGTGCAAAAAATATTTCATTTCAGCTGATCTTCGCATGATCTACACCTCATATAAAAGGCCGAAAATGGAGTACAATTCGCACATTTGGGCAGGGGCTTCAAGATCTTATTTGGAGCTTCTGGATCGAATTCAACGTCGTGCGATATATTTGATAGGGGATGAAAGTATTTCATCCTCGCTCAACTCTCTTGAAACCAAAATGAAAAGACTAATGGTTCAAGAGTTATCTACATGAAAATGAGTGCATATCTTGAGTAATTTTTGATATATCTTAAAAAAGAAAATTTTGTTCTAAAATGTTCGGTAAAGTGGTAAAACAAATGTCACCACGAGATTCCTTATACCAAAATTAAGAGAAAAACGTTTAAATTATCAAATACAGAGTAAAAAGATACAAAAAGCGCACAGTGTGATTTAAGGAAAAACCTTCGTGGTGGATGAGTTTATCGAACTTTTTAAAGAAGTAAAAGCAAGTAATGGAATTTTTTCTATCATTGTCGACGAATGCATAAAAAATAAAAAATACGTAAATGTAAGCATGAAAACAATTAGTAGAAAAACTAAAAATGTGTTAACTGTTTTCATATACACGTATGCAGGGCTCGGATTTTGATGACCTAAAAAACTGCAAAGAATGACTTAAAAAAATGGCAAAAACGACCTCAAAACTGCAGAAAATGACCTAAAAACTGACAAAAATGACCTAAAAAACGCAAACAATTACATTAAAAAAAATTTTTTAAAAATAACACATTACTAAATTTAAAATTTATTTTCTATAAGTTTTATACATAGCTTTACAGTACAAGGTACATTTTTAAGTTATTAGAATTAAAAGAACCTCGATTGTCTGGAAAAATGTTCTTGTAAACAAAAAAAAAATTCTTAACCCCCCTTGTAAATAAAACTTCACCCTCTAACATTTCAGCAATATAGCATAAAAATAGAGTTATTAAAAACAAGCACATCCTGAGTTTTTATCTAAAACTTGTTTCATCTTTCTACATACTCCTTCGTCAGTTAACTCACGCGCAGACTTTTTTCATAGAGGTCTATAAACAAAGCTACTCCTTTTTCGAGAGGTAGTGTTTTTGATTAAAGGGACTCTATTGTTAAAGGAATATGTTTAAAAATTTTGCATTTTTACATTTTTTTGTACGAAGAAAAACGAAAAAAAATATTATAAATTACACTAAAATGACTTAACAAAATCGATAAATGCTCTAAAAATTAAAAATGTCCAAAAATGACAATAAAATAACTTAAAATGGCCAAAGAATGCCATAAATATCGTGAAAATGACCTGAAAACTAAAAGCGATAAAACCGATGAAAAATGACAAAAAATGACCTAAAAACTTTTGACATTTAGAATTTAGGAAACATAAATGGGGTTCTAAATAAGCAGGTAATGTCTTAGAAGCAGCAGAAAAAAGATGACATGTCATCGAAATACTAGCCCTGCATATATGGATTTAGTATTTATACCATTATTTTTGTCTTAGCGTATTATAAAATACGTTTAATAAAACCTCTATGTAAATGAATTATATGTAAAGAAAATATACGTATTTTTCTATAAATTTTTTATTAAATTTGAAAATATATATTTGAAGGGCTTATTGCCAGAACATGCTAAGCCACATAAAAAATATTTTGAAATAATCGACAGTAAAGTTTTAAAAAAATATATATTTGTATAAAAAAATGGAATTGAACATGGAAACTTTTACATATAGGTTAGAAAATAAAAAAGAAATAGCCAAAATCTCTTCAGTGGTTCTTGGCTATGCATTGAGTAATGTATTCAGCCCAAATAATTGATTTTTTAGATCATTTGGCTTATCACGTTATTGCAATAAGCCCTTCATTTATATTATACAAATGGTTTTGTAGAAAGCCGATTATTTTTTTAAGTATTCGAAAAACCGGTTTCAAAAAAATGTTCCTTTTCGGATTATTTGAGAAACCGGTTTTTACATTTTGTCGAATAATTGGCATCACTATTTATACCTTAATAGATTTTCAACTTTAAAAGTTAGCTAAAAGTATTATTTTAAATTTGAGGCAAGTCCATTCTTTTTTATTGCGAAGTATTTAAAGGTTTGCAATTATGTATGATATACTTATTATTATTATTTAAAATTTTTCCATAATATATTCGGTTAAAAATAAGTTTAACCTGAGACGGACTTACACCACTTTCAAAATAAACATATTTACAATACCGTTAATACCTAAAACTTCCTTCCCCGAAATATTAGACAGTCTGATTTTTTACTATAAATCAGTGACCGTAATTGTTATAAGTTTTATTAAAAAATCCTTAAATAATAGTTGTTTTTCAGCTTTTATTTTTCTGCTTAGTTAAATTTTAAGTTTTTTGTTTTGCTCACAAACTAAAACTGATTTTCGAGTTTTATTTTTTCCCTCACAAATAATAGTTATCTTTTAAGTTTTATTTTTTCCTCCCAAAATAAAAGCGATTTTCGAGTTTTACTTTTTCCCTCACAAATAACAGTTATTTTTTTAAGTTTTATTTTTTCCTCACAAAATAAAACCTATTTTAAGGTGGTATATTTAGGTGGAGCAACAAAAAAAAAAATAACAGTTAAAGTTTGACTTTTATTTTTTCGAACAAAAATAAAAGTTAAAATTTGACTTATATTTTTTGATCAAAACTAAAAGCGATCAAAAATAGAGATTAAAAGTTTGACAGATCTATTTCTATGTAACTATTAGAATAGTTTAAGTTTTCAAAACAATCAATAGAGTAAATTGCTTATGGTTTTACACCTATATTCGTAACATTTTTGCACAGAGATAAAAACATTGCTATCGATCTTCATATCGTTGCACTGCATCGCTTAGTTGCTTATCATAGCACATTCTGTTTTCATTTATTTCCCAAACGATCGGAACAGCGACTGCAAGCATATGATATAAAAATTAAAATGACTTACGTTTGATCGGAAAAAATAAGAGTCAAATTTTAACTTTTATATTTGATAAAAAAATTAAAGTCAAATTTTTACTTTTGTTTTTGTTAAAAAAAATAAAAATCAAATTTCGACTTTTATTTTTGATCAAAAAAAAAATAAGGTAAAATTTAAACTTTTATATATGATAAAAAATTAAAGTCAAATTTTAAATTTTATTTTTGATCAAAAAAATTAAAATCAAATTTTAACTTTTATTTTTGATCAAAAAATAAAGGTAAAATTTTAACTTTTATATATGATCAAAAAATAAAGGTAAAATATTCACTTTTATATATGATAAAAAATGAAAGTCAAATTTTAACTTTTATTTTTGTTTAAAAATTAAAGTCAAATTTTAACTTTTATTTTTGATCAAAAAAATAAAAATCAAATTTCAAATTTTATATTTGATCAAAAAAATAAAAAATTTTTTACCTTTATATATGATCAAAAAATAAAAGTCAAATTTTAACTTTTATTTTTGATCGAAATAAAATTAGTCAAAAAATAACGATTATTTATTGACTTTTAAAAAAAAATCAGATAAATTAAAATCATTAAAGATTCTTATTCCTTAGCTAACTAGCATCACATTGCTATATTCAAATATCGAATAGACTTACTCTTTCCATTTGGCTTTTTGAATAGAAATTTCTAAATAACTGTTATTTTAGGTCCCTAGTTAAAATCGGAAAGGACCTCTCCCCACGTTATAGTAAAACGTAGACTTCAAAACAAATGTTCTTGGAAGTTCTACGTATCAATATTGAAATGAAAAACACCTATGCAATCTTTGAAAACACGTATCAAATCTTTGATGATCTTTTAAAAAAAAATTATCTTTTGACAATCTGAGTAAACCTTTTGTGTGGAGATTCAAATTTACGGTGCCTGATAGGGTTCCCCCGTATTATTGAACAAAAAAAAAAAATGCAAAAAACAATTCACATACTACCATACTCACAGACTCAACAAACATGCATGTTAAGCCCATAAAAGTATGGCAATTTTATGCAAACACAAAAGCGCGCCGTAGTATTTATCGATTATATGGCTACTTATGAGCGCATAATTATGAAAATTGCAGCAACTTTTGCTGTCATTGCTGCAACTACTGTCAATGCTGCTATTGCTGCATCAAAGCTGCGTTGAAAAAAAACAACCAAATCAATACCACTTGGTATTAATTTTCACCATTTTAATCACTACTTAAGAGGTACATTTTTAATTGACTACGATTACTGCTCGTTGATACCAGTTTCAACTTGCACTCTATCGATATGTATCGATTGCAAACGAATTCAATGTTTTATTTTTTTTTCTAATTTTCAGCAACATCAAAGCTTAAATCGAAATAAAAAAATATTAATAATAATGTAGGAAAAATGTAAAAAAAACTGGCAACACTTTGCGCTGGAGTGTTTAAAATCACAACTAAAACAAAAAAAGTAGCGATTAAAAAACACCATATATGATTGAGCTATACTAAATGAGTGGCAGCCAGTCGTCAGTCAGGTAGGCAGACAGTCAGGTAACTTTTGTAATAACAGCTTAAATGATGACAAATATGGTGATAATTAACACAGTTCAGAAATGTTGTCTAAGTTGTTGTTGTAGTTGTAATAATAGACAACATGTTGCTATTTTTGGTTGATAGACTAAGAATGTTGACAAAAAACAGGAATTAAAAGAAAAAATAACATACATATTTATGTTCAAGGTGCTAAAGTTTAAATGACTGATTGATGTTGGAATTAATTGAAGATTTTAGATATCGCTTGTGTTATATATATATAGCAGTTATTAAGCTATATGACAGTGATGTACACGCTGTTGTGACAGAAAGTTCTAGAAAATAATTAATTTTTAAACCCTGACGTGGGATTGAAGTGGGATGGTGAAGGTCTCATGTTTAAATGTGAAGATTTTAAAAAAATCGTGAAATCAAAAAATCTGATAAAGTGTTTTGTCAATATTTCAGTAGAGTTCGTAAACACAATTGATTAGACCTCTGCACAATAATTGTCAATTGAAGTTTAGTTTTCAAAAAAGTTTCTGTAACTGATAATAAAAAAAATTAGGAAAATTTTAGAACACAATAAAAAAAAAATGTATAGAGCCAGGCCCGTAGTTAGGATTTTCAATGGGCGGGTTGTGATTAAAAAATGTATTGGTTCTAAAATTTTTTGTGACTGTTATTTCCTGTAAAATCATTCAAACAGAATACCTTCATTGTCGATTTAGTAAAGTAAATGTATGAAATTTTCCAAAGTTTTTTTGTAAATTTATTTTGAACCCATTTATATTCTTAATATTGTAACCTGGAAAATATCCCAACCAAAACCAGTGAATTTACTATGTAGTTTTAAATATATCACGCATTCCGTAAAAAAGTAAACCGCAAAGTGAAAAAATCAACTTTATGCAAACTAAACATTTTTTGTACCATACATACTTTAGCACATACAGGGTTGCCAATATTCGAAGCGCCCATCTGGCAACACTGTAACTTTCCGCAGTGATGCCAAATCGACTAATGACATACCGCGTTTGAAGCGTCATTCCAAGCAAATGTTTACAATGGAACTGTACACGCCACGCGAACGCTCTAAAATTGTTGAAATTTACATTCAACAAAACAAGTCAATAGTGAAAACTCAACGTGCTTTCAAAAAATGAGCGATGAAGCTCATTTTCAGTTGAACGGAACGGTAAACAAACAAAATTGCCGTATTTATGCCACTGAAAATCCACAAGAGATTCAAGAGGTACCTCGTCACGATGCAAAAGTCACTGTTTGGTGCGGCGTTTGTGCTAAAATGCTCATTGGGCCGTTCTTTTTCGAAGATGATAATGGCCACAGAGTTACTGTCAATCAGGAGCGTTATCGCGATATGATAAACAATTTTTTCATCGTCGAAAGCGTTCGTCGAAAGCGTATCAGGTTTCAACAAGACGGCGCGCCACCACACACAAGCCGTACTACAATCGATTTTTTGAAGCAATTGTTTCCTGGCCGTTTGATGTCAAAAAATGGTGATTTCGATTGGCCGCCAAGATCACCAGATTTAACGCCTCCAGACTTCTTTTTGTGGGGTTATTTGAAATCAAAGGTTTACGTCAACAAGCCAAAGACCCTAGAAGAGCTGAAAACCAACATACGTCAAGAAATAACCGCCATTCCCATCGAAATGTTGAAGAAAACCATGGAAAATGCTGCAAAACGGGCACAATATGTCGTAGAGGCCAATGGCGACCATTTACGAGATATCATATTCAAGAAATAATGTAAGCAAATCTACTTGGACCCAATTAAATGATATTCATGACGAACAGACAAAAAATTGTGGTTTCTTTGATTTATTTAAAAATAAAATGGGCGCTTCGAATATTGGCAACCCTGTACATATGAGCTGTAAGAAATAAAAGCAAAAGCATGTCTGGAGCATATGCACTTGCTAAAAACGGCGAAGGAATGAGAATACACGAAAATACGGTAATTTTTATCATTTAAAGCTTAGTATGCTGTAGGGACTTAAAAAAATTTCCATAAGAAATACATTGAGATTTTTGACAACGAACAGGCAGCGAAATTTTTTTTTCGCCAGCTAGTACGCTGCCAAATTTCCATTCGTGAGTGGAGAGTTGAAATGTCAAAATTCCGCTGTTGATTATATTGGGCCCGTACATCTAATTGGCGCCGAAATTTGCCATTCAACAATAAAAAATAAACAATTAGTATGTTTAAGTATTGAATTTGTTATATAACAAATTTATTGTTGTATTTATATAGTTTATTATGGTAGTCTTGCCTTTTTTTAGGACACAAAATTGCAGCAATAAAAATATGAATTTGTCAACCAGAACAGCAAGTGCTTTTTCTCCACACAAAAATTTTGACTCTACACCAAAATTTCGCGTGTAGAGTTATATGCCCAAAAAATGTTCGTTCCTACAGCATACTAACCTTTAGTGTGTGAATTAAAGCACAGTAAAATTAGGTCTGTTCCCGTGCTCGATTCAAGTAACTTGAAGTTGCTTGAAAGCGTTTCTTTACACATTTTTCAAGCTCGAGAGAGAAGAAGAACAAGCTAAATGTCACTATCTATTCTATCCAGTGTGACCAGAGTGGAATATTATATTCCACTTTGGCATATTTTAGCTTCGGGAAGCATATTTTTTTTTATAAAAATATGCAGCATAAAAAGTGGAATATTTTTCGTATGATTATATTTTTCAAAATTCACAAAAATTGCAATAAAAAAATGTCTATTTGGTTACTAAATGGTTGTTTTTTGGCTATCGACATTTTTTTATCTCTGAACCACCTTGTAAAACGCAATATAAGGAATTAATTTTGTGGTTAACTTCTTCGTTGTCAATTTTATTGCAATTCATTTAATAACTTCACGCAGCTTAAAAAGTGAAGTAAATTTGCTTATATGTTTGTTTGGTTAGATTTTTTTATGGATTATGTTACAGCAGTAAGTAATTTACTTAAGAAAACATTAGGGGTATTCACGATGTGTTGTATTTTCCCTTGTGTTGTGTATTTTTGATAAATTTGATATTTGTGGTAAATTTAGTAATATAACAAAAACAAAATGCAGTTTTAAAAATACAACCCTGTGGAAAATATACAAGTTGTGTATTAGATCAGCTGATTGTACAAGCATTTCTACTCAGCATGGAGCAAGCTAAAGGCTACGCCGTGAGTTTATTTAATAAAAATTAATATAATTGATTTTAAAAATACAATATGTACATTACTGAAGGTTCGATCACAATAATTGTAAGTATTGTAAATTTTGCAAAAATTTATCACAAATGCACCACATTGTGAATACCACTATTATTGCTAACAATAGCTATTTCTTTTAACTATTTTAGAATGTGGATTCAAAACAATAAAGCAGAAACAAAAGTTATTGATCAAAGTTCGGAATCTGAAGATTTATAAAAATTTGTGCTTTTCTCGCTTAGCTTACCATTTAGCAATGCTGAGGTTGAGAAAATTTTTAGTTATATGAATCTTTCTTATTTAAACGAAAATTCGAAATAGAATGCAAGAAAAACTCTTAAATAATTTGTTGAATGTAAATACATGGCTGCATGTTCAAAAAAAGTGTTGAAATGCCTATCAAATACCAGATAGCTTAATAAAAAAATTTAGAAATGCGAATTTCTATGATAATAATACAAGCAACAATTTAAGAATTGACCTCGAAGATGTGCTTGAATTTTAGTTTTGTATATTGTATATCGTTACTTAAAATTCAAAAAAGCATAACAATGTTTATAATTTTTTATATAAGAAGAAAATAAATTTAAGTGCGATAGTAATCAAATAAATAAATGTTTTTAAACTTGCTTCTGTGTTTTTTATATGCCTATTTAGACTTATTTAGATCTTTGAAATTGAAAGTGGAATATTTTTGTGGAATATAAAAATTTAAAGTGGAATATTTAGCATATTTTTTTTTAACAAAAAGCATATTTTTTCAAAAATCTTCTGGTCACACTGATTCTATCACAATTATCCGAAACTAGCTTGAACTTTACTTGAAAAATTTCTTCGAGCACGAATCTTCTTCTTCTAATTGCTTCAATTTGTTGTCAATCAGCTGTCAACAGCAGCTGTTCTGCTCGAAACTTGCTGGAAGTCGTTTCCGTACTTTTTTGCATATTCTCACATTTTGACATATAATTGAGTTACTCTCACAGATTGTACTTTATTCAAACTTTACTTGAAGTTAGTACGGAAACAGACTTATTGGCATCGCCTACTAAAGGTTCTAAATCAGGGACCGAAAATAACAGCTATTTCCGAAGTTTCTAGTCAAAAAGTCAAATGGAAAGAGTAAGTCTATTCGATATTTGAATATAGCAATGTGATGCTTGTTAGCTAAGGAATAAAAATCTTTAATGATATTAATTTTTCTGATGTTTTTAAAAAAAGTCAATAAATAATCGTTATTTTTTGACCAATTTTATTTCGATCAAAAATAACAGTTAAAATTTTACTTTTATTTTTTCGATCAAAAATAAAAGTCATTTTTTAATTCCTAAATCATTTGCTTGTAGTCGCTGTGCCAGTCATTTACGAAATAAATGAAAATAGAATGTGCAATGATAAGCAACTAAGCGATGCAATGCAACGATATGAAGATCGATGGCAATACTTTTATCTCTGTCCAAAAATGTAACGAATATAGGTGTAAAAGAATTCTAATTAAAACTCTATTAATTTTTTTGAAAATTTAAACTATTTTTATAGATAATAAGTAATAGATCTGTCATGTTTTTAATCTCTATTTTTGATCGAAAAAATTAAAAGTAAAATTTTAACTTCTATTTTTGATCAAAAAAAGAAACTGCATATTTTAGGGTTGGGTCCTTTCGCAGAATTTCAAAATCTTGAAATTAAAATCTTGAAAAAAAATCTTGAAAAAAAAACTTGAAACGAAAATCTTGAAAAAAAAATCTTGAAACTCAAAGTCTTGAAAAACCGATGCATATAATGTATTCTTTGCGTAGTTTTTTCAAGATTTCTTAATTGCAAATTTGACACAATTTTGAAGAGTGTCGAATTTCGAAAGAAGTATCAAATTTTTCGAATAATGTCTAATTTCGAAAATAATCAAAATAATGAATAATTGTCAAGTCACTGAAATTGTCAAATTTAAAAATAAATGTCAAATTGTCCAATTATTTCAATCAAAAATTTCAAATTTCAAAAAGTGTCAAATATCGAAAAATGTTTAAAATTTGGAATAAGTGCTAAAATTCGAAAAAATTGTCAAATTTTGAATAAGTGTCAAATTTCGAAATGTACAAGTTTTGCAAAAATGTCATATTTAATTTTGAATAAGTGCCAAATTTCAAAAAGTGACAAATTTTGCAAAAAAATGTTCATAAATAGACAAAAAACCACCATGTCCTCGTCGTTTGTCTGGATGACGGGCCATAAATATTTGTGTGGGACCATAAATATTAAAAAAATTTATAATTTTGCCAAAATTTTGACATTTTTGTTTTCGAAATTAGACACTTTTCCGTTTTTTTCTCGAAATTATACATTTTATTCGAAAGAACAACATTTCTTAAAATTTCAAGATTTTTTCCAGATTTATGCATGTTTATGTCATATTTAATTTTGAATAAGTGCCAAATTTCAAAAAGTGACAAATTTTGCAAAAAAATGTTCATAAATGGACAAAAAACCACCATGTCCTCGTCGTTTGTCTGGATGACGGGCCATAAATATTTGTGTGGGACCATAAATATTAAAAAAATTTATAATTTTGCCAAAATGTTGACATTTTTGTTTTCGAAATTAGACACTTTTCCGTTTTTTTCTCGAAATTATACATTTTATTCGAAAGAACAACATTTCTTAAAATTTCAAGATTTTTTCAAGATTTATGCATATTTTGTGTTTCCTAGATTTTTTTTTTCAAGATTTCGTTTTCAAGATTTTTTTTTAAGATTATTTTTTTTCAAGATTTTGGTTGTTTCAAGATTTCGACCTTCAAGCATTCGGACTGCTCCCCATATTTGAAAGTTTTTTTTTTATCAAAAATAAAAGTCAAATTTTAACTTATATTTTTGATCGAAAAACTAAAAGTCGAATCAGTTAAAAAACAACGATTATTTGTTGACTTTTTTGAAAAAAATTATAACCGTTACGGTCCCTGTTCTAAATACATAAAAAAAGATTGTTTTGTTATCAATCAGTGTGAAAAATTATGACTTTTTTTTGTTTTTCGTATGTGTCCAAATACGCAACCATTGGGGACATATTATTTTTTTTTTAATTTTTATAATTTTTGTTTATTACTTTGAATTAATTGAAAATATAATAATGAATTATGTACTGTTTACACTTTTCATACAAATAAATTTTTTTTTTGAAATTTCAACAAACTTCGCTGATTTATTGTTTTTTTTAAGCGAACAAAGCAGATACTACGAAACGCAACCTAGTAGATACTTTATATTTAAGTTCATGTTTTAACAAATCGTTAAAACCAAATTTAAATTTGAAGATACTCATGAACTGAACAAAATTGGATATAAGAAAAAAAATTTAAATGTGTTTTATCATTAAAATCTACCAAATATACGTTAAAGTACTGAAAAATGTCCCCGCACGCAACACGGAATGCGTGATATAACGAATTTAAACAAAATTTTTTTTGAATAAAACTGTTTATCCATATCATTTCAAAAGAATTTAAAAAATATTTGCTTTTCAGAACAATTTAAAATTAACTATAATAATAACAAAAAAAAAAATTTGCAGAAATTAAAAAAAAAATTAAATTAAAACTAAGAAAAATGTACTTTTAACAGTTAAAATTGTGAATAAAAATATTTTTGTTGTTTTGAAACAATTTTTGGGAAAATATTACTGCTTTTCAAAACAATATAAAATAAATTATAAAAATAACCTTATGATAAATTCTAGCAATATAAAATATAAAAAAAATTTACCAAAAATATTTTTTTTTTGCATTGAAATTTTGAACAAAATTTTTATACCTCAGTAAAATAATTATATGTAAAATAATACTTACTTTCTTTCGTTTTATATTATTTTTAAATTAAAATAGTACACTGAGAAAAAAGCATGCTAAAATCAAAGAAAATTTACTCAATATTTAAGAAAATTTTACTTGTTTTAGAGCCAAGAAATTTTGTTTTATTTTCAAATCAAAGTTTTTCTTTGAAAGAACAAAATAATTTTCCAAACAAAGTATTAATAATTTCAGTCAAAGAAAAATTATTTCTTTCAAAGAAAAATTTCCATTTGAAAGAAAAAAAAAAAATTCCTTGGCGCTTTAACAAGTAAAATTTTCTTAAATATTGAGTAAATTTTCTTTGACTTTAGTATGTTTTTTTCTGATTGTGTTGTTGATTTTTAAAAGCAATATAAAAAATTGAACAAAGAAATTTTTACTTTCAAATCAAAAGTTTCAATTTTTTTAAACATATGCAAATTCTTTTGTTTAAAAAAAACTTTCCTTAATACTAAAGAAATTTCAGATTTTTAAAACAAAAACGTGTGTTTCTTGATCTTAAAGTCGAACTTTTTTCTGAGTGTGTAAAGGACTTATATGTAAAACCAGATATAGCTTATTTAAAAAACTTATTGTTGTTAAAAAAATTAGAATGAATTTGAAAAGTTCATAGTTCAAATATAGGTACCTATATAGTTTTTATAAAAGACCTTTTTTCCTTTCTTATATATGACTTGGTTAAGCGTGAAAGGCATGAAGTACATCAACGATCTGAGAATGGATCCATCGATTTTCTGCCATTTATCTTAAATAACTGTTTTCAGATGCTTCATCGACTCGAAATGGCGCTCGTTTTTATAAAACTTGGGCCGGAAGAATGCCCCACAGGCAAATAAAATAAATTTGAATTATAATTATGAAATCTAATTTTTAAAATTCTTCCAAGGATACAGTCTTGTGGGCAGTAGCTTAACGAACATTTTGATGCATAAATCGTCCTTTTATGATGTATGGTTTAGGAGTTATGGCTAAAAAACAAAAAAAAAGCGCAAAAAATTACGTCAAAAACTATGATTCTTGTAAAAAAAATTTTAAAACTAAGATTTTTGAAAAAAAAGAATTTTTTCTGAATATGCAGTCTTGTGTATATATGCATTAGAAACAATTTGGTGCATAAATCGTCCTTGTAGGATGTATGGTTTGGGAGTTATGACATGTTTTTGTCCAACTATCACTCTAAAAAGTGTTCTACAACTCCTTAACTACAAGAGATAGAGCAAAATGCATTGCGACAAAGAACTAACCTTCCTTAAGGCCGAAGACCTGGCGCTCATTTTAATGCATGAATCGTCCTTATCTGATATGTAGTTTGGATTTTAGGGAAAAATTTTAGGAAAAATTGACAAAAAAGGACATATGAAATGAACATGAAATCTAATTTTTAAAATTCTTCCAAGGATACAGTCTTGTGGGCAGTAGCTTAACGAACATTTTGATGCATAAATCGTCCTTTTATGATGTATGGTTTAGGAGTTATGGCTAAAAAACCAAAAAAATCGCAAAAAATTACGTCAAAAACTATGATTCTTGTAAAAAAAATTTTAAACTAAGATTTTTGAAAAAAAAAATAATTTTTTCTGAATATGCAGTCTTGTGTATACATGTATTAGAAACAATTTGGTGCATAAATCGTCCTTGTAGGATGTATGGTTTGGGAGTTATGACGAAAAGTTGCCCCACAGGCAAATAAATAAATTTGGCAAATAAAAAGAAAAAATAAAAAATATTTGTGCACATATAAATATTTTACTGAGGTATTATTTGAAAACAATTTAAAAAAAGCAATTTAAAAAAATTATAATTACGACCCTAAAAAAAATCTTTATAAAGTTAAATATAATTGAGAAAAGTTTTCTTTTTGAACAAAAATATGTATATTATTTCAAAAAATTTTTTTGAAAAATATGATTGCTATGCATTTTTTAGAACTAGATTTGAGCTTAATGCCAAATAAGTTCAAGAAGCAACAGGTTCAATTATTAATAAAAATTAGAAGAAAGTTTAGAAAGTTTTTAACTTTTCTTAACTTTTCGGTTCTTAACTTTTTCTGAAAAGCCATTTACCTGGATTTATATAAAAATATACATATTAAGGCGTGGTGAAATATATTGGATATTTTTCAAATTTTTATTGGAAATGGCAAAATTTTAGTTGTAAAATTAGTTTTAAAAATTGATTTTAAGACACTTATAGATCTTTTTCAATATCTTTGTTCCACTGTTTTCCTGAAATGATAATTTTTTGCTTTTAATAATATTATTTACATTAGTTTTGGTGCATACTACCTTCGAGGATTATGAAACAAAATCTTGACTTTAGAAAGTACCTTTAGAACTTTTTTAATATAAACTTTCAGCAAAATTTAACAGAAATCCTTAAAACATGTTTATTCTAATGAGATTTAATTTTATACCTACAATACACCAAAGAAATTTTAAAACATTTTAAATTTCTATACTTTTGAAAATCTGTATTTTGCATTTGAGCTTGTCTTTGTTAGCTTAAGACCATTTTTTCATTACCTACATTTAATCAAGTTTTTTTCGAGAGCATAGAAAAAGCCTTAACAGAAAAACCGCTTAACATTGAGGATGACTTTTTGTGAACCATTTGAAATATATTGAATTCTTGGTAAAATACGATATAAAATAAAATCGTTAATCTTAGGCAGCCTTTTAAACCCATTCATAGATGGCTCTTGGACATAAACACTTCAGAAGAAATCAAAGATAGCGCGTGAGGCTGTTTGACTGTCTGTCTGACTGTTTGTGTTGTTCACTGTCGCGCGCTCTCTCTCGCTTTTCTCACTCTATCTGACAGTTTGTTTTGTTAAGGAGTTGCTTTGGCAGGTACGAGCTGTTGTAGTTGTGATTTTATTTAAGCCATTTTCATATCATATGAAAATTAGGTCAAACCATTTTGTACACTTATATGCGAATATATAGTATGTATGTTTAAGCAACTTTCAAAACTGTTTATTTCCTTTGAAAACTATGCTTTTTTGTCCCCGCCGCTGTATATTTTTCTCTTTCGAGTTGTTTTTTTTTAGTTTATAGCGGTTGAAGTGCACGCTAACGTGACACGTGACATGGAATAACACTTTAAGCGCCTTACAGGCAAGGCTTTAAATAAAAAATTTATTTGTGTGTAGCATTACGTAGAGATTTTTGCAAGATTTGTAGAGAATAATCACGTAAAGGCGGTCCACTGTGATTGGCACGCATTATTGTTCACTTGCCATTCATTTGTTTTTTTTTTGTTTTTCAAAAATTTATTGTTGATTTGCAGCTAAGCCAGCAAGATAGTGAAAAGCGGCCGGCGCACAGTGGGACAAAGCCGATTTTTTGGCCGTAAAATTTGAGCTAGCGCACAGTGAATCATCCCAGTAGACAAAAATTTGAATGCTTTAACATCTTATAAATTCTGCATAATTGCCAAAAATATACTTTTTTATTAATGTTTATTAATGAGAGACTGATATCAATTGCTACATTAACAAATCTTTCTAAAAATAAAATGGATTTAAAAAATAAAAAAAATTTTTTTTATTAAAAATCCTAGCAGAATGCCAAAATATTACGTTAAAAACTGTAATTGGCTCTTTATGTTCAGTGCAGTTCAGTAAATGAAAGTAATTTTATACAAATTTTCGACTTGTCAATTGATAATTAATTTAATTTTCATATCTATTTTGAGATAAGCAAAGTTATTGTTAATTTCAGGTTGGCTTTTAAAATAATTCTTCTTGATTTCATTAAGAAACTAAACTACTCCACAACTTAATTGTGGAAAATGTGGAATTAAAGGACAGGAACAACTAAGGGCTGGAAATGCTTGCCGAGGTTAAGGCATAACATTAGCCTCGGTTAAAAGCAATTAAAATTGTCTTTCACGTCTGTTTCGCCTAATCAATAATTCACCTATGGTTCCTATCAATTCCTCTTGATAATCGATCACTTTCCTTTCAGATCAAAGACCTAACCTTGTTTGTATAGGGTCCGCAAAATAACTTCTTTTTTTTTAAATTCTAAAAAAAACTACTGAATATTTTCTCAAATTTATTTTTTTATTTGAAAGTACAATCCTTCCGGTTAATAATGAAAAATAATTTCATTCAAATGGCTTCCTCGGCTGGCCATGCAGTAGCCTACACGATCGGTCCAATTTTTAAGCACATTATCAATTGTGTGCAGCTGTATTTCACCAATGGCTTCACGAATATTGTCCTTTAAAGCGTCAATTGTCTCTGGCTTGTCGGCGTAACACTTATCTTTGAGGGCAACCCTGTCAAATCGCAGCTTCGAGGTGGCTGTGTGGCACGTAGCGCCGTCCTGTTGAAACCAAATGTTGCCAATATCCTCTTCTTTAATTTTTGTGAACAAAAATTCGTTCAACATGGCCCGATAACGAGCACCATTGACTGCAACGGCCACTCCTTGCGCATTTCGAAGAAAAATGGTCCAATTAAGCCTCTGGACCAAAATCCGCACCAAACATTGACTCGTTTTGGGTGCAGCGGCTTTTCAATGTATGCGTGCGGGTTTTCTGTGCCCCAAATGCGACAATTTTGCTTGTTTACATACCCGCCAAGATCAAAATGAGCTTCATCTGAAAAGATGATTTTTTTGGCAAAATCGGCATCTTCTGTAAGTCGATCGCAGGTCCACTTAGCGAAAAGAAAACGCATTGGATGGTCAGTTGGCTTCAACTCCTGAACCAATTGGACTTTGTATGGCGTCATACCAAGGTCTTTATGCAAAATTCGTCTCAATGATGTCTCCGAAATGTTCAATTGTTAAGAACGACGGTGAACTGATGTTGATGGCGCTTCACGCACACTTTCTGCCACAGCAGCAATATTCTCGGGTGTACGCACTGCTTTTGGCTTTTCACGCTTTGGTTTATCGATGAGGATGCCAGTTTCTTTCACTTTTTTCACAAGATAACGAACATACGGAGCTGACGGTGCTTCTCTTCTTCCAAAATCCGTACGCAATTTTCGCACACATTCTGCAACATTACCATGATTTTCAAAGTAATGTCGCAATATTTCCCAGCTTGTTCAAGCGTATACACAACCATATTCGTTCAGCGGAAGAATAAAACTAATTATCTGTCGAATCAGACATGAGCTAAGTGTTACCATTCACGAAATAAGCACTAGTTGGAAAAAAAAGTTAGATGGCGGACCCTGTATAAGGAGCATGTTTTGGTTCTACGATCTTTAAAAAAAAAAAAATTTCCTCGAATTAGGGAAGTTTTCATCTTACTTTTAAAAGATTTCTCCTTGATTTGATTAGGAAGGTTCTTGTTATTATTCTAAAGTTTCTCCTTTTGCGTATTAAGAAGATATTTTTTCTTCTTTTTTTAAAATTTCTAGTGAGTTTTATCAAGAAGAAAAATTTTATTATTTTAAGATTTCTAGTGGTTTTTTTAAGACCTGCTTTTTGGGTAAAAACTATAGATAAATTGTTTAAATTTATTCTTGCATACTTAGTATTTATCGCTGTGAGTAAGCCGTTGACCCACTGTGCGGCAGCTATCACTTGAATTGGATTGATTTTTAATTACCAACATTACTTAGTGCCATTTTTTGCGTGCTCAGACCATTTTAGTGCTTTCTTCCATAGATTTATTTGGTCTTTAAGATGCTGCTGCTGTTGCATAAATGCTTCCTTTAAAGCTTTCTTCTTGATTTGTTGTTGCCACACAGCTCAAATGGTTGTTTGTCTTCTTTTAATAAAAAGGCACCAATCTTTGCACCAGTTTTATCGACTTTTTAATGGAGCGAAGTTAGATAAGAGAAGATGAATCAGGATGGTTAGGAGCATGTAAAGGAGGTTGTTTTGTAGTGGAATTTGATAAAAATAAATTCTCACTGCTGTTTTCAATGTTGAAAAAGCAATCTGATAAAAAAGTGTATGCTTTATCTAAACTAATTAAATTTAAGTTATTATTGATTTCACTGGCAAGCCCAGATCGAAGATAGAACTTTAAGACAAAATTCTGAAGGTAACAGGCCCATGTAAAGGCTTTGTAAATCTATTTTGAGATAATGGCTCAAACTGTGTTGTTCTACTCTAGCTATAAATACCGCATTTATCATTTGCTTGCTCCATTCGAAAGACGACACCAGCGATTTCAACTTGTAAAATGGTGTTAAGAAACAGAAAAACAAAATACTTAAAAAAGAAAACAACAACAGACAAAACTACAAAAATTCCAGTTGGAAAGAAAGAAGGCGACATTAAAAATGATCGTAGCTACAAGATACGCAGAACAAACTATACGATAATAGATATAACGTCTATCGATCGATTAAAAAAAAATAAAAAATAAAGAAGAAGCAAGCTAAAGACAGCCAACAGACATTCTAATAACCCAGTGAACCAAAACTGTATGGTTTTTAATTCTTAAATGAGTCTTTTCGGGTAAAACAGTACGTTTGCGCCACTTAGAATTTGACACCTTTTTTATTCATTCATTTTTTAACTTAAAGTGAACCTTTTTTTTCTGGTACATCGTCGCTTGAGAAAATAAATGTCGTATGTGAAAATTTTCACTTTTGAGATTATTGAGAAAAACGGGCTATAATTCCAAATCTAGCGGAGCAATATTCTTCAGAATTTCAGGGCTATTTGCAGACACATTTCACAATAGATTGCAAAATTTTTGTGGTCTTACCGCTATTTTTTTAGAATTTGTAGCCGCTTTTTCTCAATAATCTCAAAAGTGAAAATTTTCGCATGCGACATTTATTTTCTCAGGCGACGACATGTAAAAAAAAATCCATTTATTGTATTTATTTTTGTTCGTAAATTAGATTGAAATAGATCCACAGAAACCCAAATACTGCCAAACTGAACTTGTGAATTCATATATGAGCCTTTTTTGGTAGAAAGGTACTGTTGAAGCAGTCAGAAATTAACCCTGTTTGCATCATTCGCCGGACGAAATTGTCTCTCAAAAACAAACCTTATTTTGCTCAAAAATTAGTTTACAAATGTACTAATGAAATTTGGTTTTACGAACATTTTTTTTTTAAAAGTAAGTTTTTAAAGCTATCTAATGCTGATATGAATAAAAACATACCATTGCACATTGGGCCAGAAATTTGGAAAAGTGGCCAAAAATCATATCTTGTCGTAGAATAGACAGACTTTAATAAAACTTTGTGCAGGATACTTAGAATAAAGCATATTTTCCAAGCGAAATGGAAAAAGTGGGCAGGGTTCAACAAAGGGGCGTGACACTATCAATAAAATACTGTACCTCGTCTAATACTGGCACTAGATTATTGCGATTCTTTACAGTAGTAGGTGGGATCTTCTTCGAGCATGGTGGTAAAAGTGGGCGGGATTTAACAAAGGGGTGTGGCACTATCAATAAATTCTGTATCTCGTCTAATATTGGCACCAGCTTATTGAAATTGGGTATAGGGCTGGGTAGGATCAACAAAGGGCGTGGCACGAATGGTGATGTAATTATTTTTTGCGAATCACTTTAAACGTCACTTATATCAAATTTGAGCTTTTGTGTTGATTACACGTCACGTTGGCACAGTTCGGGTTAAATAAAAACTGTAGTTTGGTTATTATTTATTCTGGGGTATTAAAAAAGAGGCGGGATACGAGAGAGAATAAAAGAACAATAAATGTGATATAAAATCGAGAAACAAAAAACCTGTAATAAGCCTACATAAATGGCATATATACCCACTAAACCATATGCGAAGGTATTGAGTAAAGTGATAGTTTTGAGTAGATTTTCGTGTAGAATTTTTTTTTTTGTAAATTTCTTGTTAGACAAGATTAAACTTGTGAAAATTTGTTCCATAAAAAAAATTTTAATTCTTCTGCAAAATTAGTAACAAACTTTTTTGATACGAAAAAGAAACATTATTTTATCATTTTAGTAGAAAACAATTACTTATAAATTAACCATTTTTATTCATAAATGCTTTCAGAAATGAATAATAAATGCTAATCTTTTACATTTTTAAATGAGTTAAAAAAATATCATGCAATTTCCTCCTCCTTACTGAACCACTCGTCTATGTGGGCTTTGATGCTGGTCTTTGACCGGTCGCCACTTTAACCTAACCTAACCTAACCTAACCTAACCTACTGAACCACAAGCGTAAAGTGAGAGTTTTCCGTACGTTTTTGCTTAAAATTTTTTTATATATATTTTTTAAATAGTCCTGGATAGGATTGAATTTATCTATATTAGTTTAGATTTGACTTAAAATTTAAATTTTATAACCAATGAAGTATTTCCTTTGTGACCTTAGTCAATCCTGATTTAATTTAATCCTGGATAGGATTGAATTTATCTATATTAGTTTAGATTTTATTTAAAATTTAAATTTTATAATCAATGAAGTATTTCCTTTGTGACCTTCGTTTTTATTATTTAATACATTTACTTATATTCCTATATATTCAGGGTCATAACTACAACTAAAATTAGAACTAAACAGAAAACTTTATTGTAAAGGGGTGATTGAAGAAAAATTTTTCATATATTATTTATGTGATCATTCATATCAAACAATTTGCATTAAATTAAACGTAAATTCAAATTTTTTTCACGTTCGGAAAAGACTATTTCACATAAAAGGTTCATTTATGAGTGCCGAAAATAAACTTATCTACCCGAAAAGGTTCATAAATGAATTCAAAAGAGATAGTTTTGGTTCACTGGGTAGTTTCCAGGGTAACCACGTGGAGGTTGCGGGGGAGCTCCATGTTTTTTCTCCTTTTTTTGTTTTTTATTTGTTGTTTTTTAGTTATTTTTTTGACTTAATATTTTTTGTTTTTTATATTTTTTAAAAATTTTGTTTTTTTTTAAGTTTTTGCTTTAAATATTTTTTAAATGATTTTTTTATTTATTTTTATTTTTTGCTTTTAATATTGCTTTTTATTTTTTCCTGGAAATCTCGGGTAATCTTCTTTAGGCGCGGCATTTTTTTCTAAAGCTCCATTTTTGTGTATTTAGACTGAGAAAAAATGGGTAAAAAATAAAAGAAAATATGAATATATATATATATTTTTTTTTTCAATATTGTATTCAATATCTTTAATAAAGTGCTAACAATTTTAAAGAACTTAATTAAAGTCTTCTATATGACCTTGTTATTTACTATGTTGATTTTTTATGATTTAAATACAAATTCTAAATGTTTGATAGTTTAAATCATTCTTGATTTTAAATACAAATTCTTTGAAAAAAATTTGTTAGAGCAATTAATTGCCTTTTTTCAGATTATCAAAATAAATATATTGTAAGACTAGGAACTGAAAATAACATCCTACAATACATATTTTTTTTTTGTTTGAAACATTGCTTAAAATTCAAAATTTACATACAAAATCAAGTAAAAAATTAATATAGGTCCAAAAGAGGTATGGTAAAGTTGAACCGATTTCGATTATTTTCAGTACACATCTGTTATTCTATTTCACTATCATTTTGACGAATTTTTGCTAAGATCTGTCAACTTTTGTGTGAACCTCCCATACAAAATCAAGTAAAATGTTAATATTGTTCCAAAGGAAGTACCCGTAGGGTTAAACCTATTTCAATTATTTTCGGTACACATCTATTACTCTATTCGACTACCCTTCTGACGAATTTTTGTTAAGATCTGCCAACTTTTGTATGTACCTCCCATACAAAATCAAGTAAAAAATCAATGTAGTTCTAAAGGAGGTACCCGTAAGGTTGAACCGATTTCGGTTATTTTCAGTATAAGTCTGTTATTCTATTTCACTATCATTTTGACGAATTTTTGTTAAGATCTGACAACTTTTGTGTGAACCTCCCATACAAAATCAAGTAAAATGTTAATATAGGTCCAAAGGAAGTACCCGTAGGGTTAAGCCTATTTCAATTATTTTCGGTACACATCTATAACTCTATTCGACTACCCTTCTGACGAATTTTTGAAGATCAGCCAACTTTTGTATGTACCTCCCATACAAAATCAAGTAAAAAATTAATATAGGTTCTAGGGAGGTATCCCTAGGGTCTAACTGACTTCGACCATTTTCAGTTCACATCTGTTATTCTATTTCAATATTATTTAACTAATTTTCGTTAAGATCGGTCAACCTTTGTATGTACCTCCTATACAAAATCAAGTAAAAAATTAATATAGGTCCAAGGAGGTACCCGTAGGATTGAACCGATTTCGGTTATTTTCAGTACACATCTATAACTCTCTTTTCCTTCCCTATTGATGAATTTGTGTTAAGTTCTGTTTACTTTTGTGTGAATCTCCCATACAAAATCAAGTAAAATATTAATATAGGTCCAAAGGAGGTACCCGTAGGGCTGAACCGATTTCAATTATTTTCGGTTCTAATCTATAACTTTATTTGACTACCCTTCTGGCGAATTTTTGTTAAGATCTGCAAACTTTTGTATGTACCTCCCATACAAAATCTAGTCAAATATTAATATAGGTCCAAAGGAGGTACCCGTAGGGCTGAACCGATTTCAATTATTTTCGGTACACATCTTTAACTCTACTTGACTACTCCTTTGATGAGTTTTTGTTAAGATCTGCCAACTTTTGTATGGACCTCCCATACAAAATCAAGTAAAATAATATATGTCCAAGGGAAGTAGCCCAAGGGTGTAACCGATTTCGACCATTTTTAAAATTTTTCTTAATTGGCTTAAACTAATTACTCATACAAAATTGCATTATCATAGGAGGACTCCTTATATATTTGTCCATCGCTTGTATGGAGACAGATCACTGTGCGCTGGTCGATTTTTCGACCATTAACTTTGAAATTTTTTTCTGGAAAACCTTTTTTTTTAACTCTTTCCGACTTATACGATTTTGTTAAGTGGGATTTTACGAAAAAATATATGTTTTAAATGTTCTCTATTTCTTTTCGATTTGTTACTTCAATCTATTAAAAACTTTTAATTATAAATTTAAAAAAAAACATTATAACTATTTCTCCAAAAAATAACCGGAAACAGGTCGTTTAGATATTTTAATAAACATTGAGTAGGAATATTTGGTACAATAAAATTTTACATCAGGCGAGCTCGAGGTGCCAAGAGGTCAAAATTGGATTTTTCCGGAAATTAAAAACTTTTACGAATATGTTATTTCGGATATCTTTTTATTAGATTAAAAATATTTAAAATAAAGGAATTCATTTATGGTTAATTTTTGTACTCGTAGAAGGTTAAAAAACCATTTTTTTTAAAAATATTTTTGAAATAATTCGTTAAAATTTTTTTACGAAAATGGAGAAAATTGGCACCAATCTTTTAGTTTTTCGTAAATTAATTATTTTATAAAAATTTTTTAAGTCTATAGGGTTAATCAAGGAAAAATTTATTTCGTGATCCGTTTCTTGTAATCTAGAGAATAATTATGTTATTATTTTGTGATTTTGATTTTTTTTGTATGGAAACATCGCAAGTAATTTTCAAGTTCAAAACAGAAATTTTATAAAATATAGTTGTTGTTGTTGTCTTCTTAAAAAACTAACTTGATCTAAAGCTGGCAATTAAATTCATGTTATTTTATAAAAATGTATTTTATTTTTAATGAAACGTTCGAAAAACTCTCACATTTCGCCAAATTATTTTGCTTGTGGTTTTGTGGGAAAGTTTTTAATGTGTCAAATAAAAACAAAAAATATGCAGCAATCAGATGAAAAAAGTATTGTAAAGTAGCTTTAGGCAACTCTTAACTGACTTTTATAGCAGTTAATAATTTTTTTAATATTTACGGTTTTTGCAGGTGATGGCAACGCTGAGCACTTTAATAAATCTCTTACTTTTATGGTTAGTAGTTATTTTCATAAAGCAAAATATTAGTATTGAAAAATGTGCAAACATTTTATAATTAAAAATGCTATTTTAATAATTTAATATTTTAATAGCTATTTTTTATTATCTCAAGACATAAAATTTTGCCAGTTTTTGGCCAAATTGAAAGCTTGCTAAACCGGCCATGTATGGATGGTCTCTTCATGGACTCAATTGATTTTAGTAAAATAAGCCTAACATTCTTCAACATTGGTCACATTTCACAGTGAAACTTTTTGTTTGCTTGCTTTTAGTTTTGAAACTCAACGATAAAACATGCAACGATTTTTGCATTGCCACAAAAGCTTGCAATACTTTAAGCAAGCCATTAACTCCACGCTTCTAAACACTTGATTTAACAACCACAAAAACAACAACAACTACAGCAAACAGCAAAGTTTGCTGTCAATTAACTAAACAAATTTGTTGCATGATCACTTCAACTTCCCAACTATTATATATATATTTTTTTTTTAATATATGTTTGTAGTCTCTGGCAACATGTTTCGTTCATTCGTTATTTATTGCGTGATGTAGAATGCTGTGCAAATTTCTAGTTGTTGCTATTATTCACTTAACTCTCTTAACTCACCTGCATATACTTGGCCAGAGCTGCCGCATTTGAACGCTGCACTTGCGATCTGAGCTGCGGCTGCGGTGAACCCAGAGGGCTAACGATCGTTGATGTTGAGCCGCCGATGCCCGTATCATAGCCTTGAGCATTGTTGCAGTCCACATCTGTAGAAAGAAAGAATAAAATAAAAATAATAAAGTAATAACCACATTGAAATAAATAAATTCAACAATTGCCAAAGTAAAATCAACAAATGCAAATTTATTTTAAATGCAAAAAAAAAAACAATAATGTTGTAATGCAAAATATTGAAGGATATCGAGAAAAAAACACGTTGCAATAAATATAATTTTTTTTGGTTGAGATTCATGCTGAGAATCAGCAAGATCATAACAACAACTGGTAATTATTTGTTACTATTATCAACATCTAACTTCTGCTGTTGTAAAATCAAATAAGTTTAGTTTATAAAAAAAAGAAGCAGCTGGCAACCCTCTCACTGCAACTTGTATTTTAAACAGTGGGAAAAGTCTTACGAATTTCTAATTAATAAATACTCAATATTTGTATTAATTCAATTTGCAAATAACTAAAGTTCAAACCTCTAAAACTAATCTTTGTGGGTAAGGTAAAAAGAAGGAAAAAGCGCAAAGGCAAAAATACTGAAAAAAAAAACTTTAAAAATCAGATTAAGCTCCATTATTCTGATTTTGAGGGTGTAATCGTAGTACAAAAAATGCTGTTAACATTTAAAGCGTCGCACAGTGATTCCTTCCATAGTCAAAAATCAAAAAAATTTATGTCAGAAAATAAGAATGCTTTAATACCGATTTAAAGGTAAAACTTAAACAAAAAAATATAAACAAACATTTTTTTTAAAAGTTAAATTTACGCCTGCTACAGGTTTAACAAGTTGACTGTTTTTTATGAATTTTATATATTATTGCATCTTGAAAATGGGGTAAGAGAAAAAATTATCAAAACTAAAATTTTTGAAAGAAAATAAAAAAATTATTTTTTTTATAAAGATAATAAGAAAGCCTGAATTTAAGTTTTTCAAAATGTAAAAATAAAATTAAAAACTACTTCAATTATTTTATGTAACTTCAAAGTTAAGGTTTTTATACTTAAAATTGCAAAATAGCAATATTGCAAAACATTTAAAAAAAATATGCATAAACTTTGGTAAGATTTTTTTTCATATATCATTAGTCTTGACTTTCTTCTAACAAGAACAAAAAAAAAATCTACTCCGCCTTTTAAAAATAATACTCTTTTTCCAAACATCAACTGTGTTGATTTGGTTTTTTCCTGCTTTAACTCTTTTTTGAATACTGAAGGGACAGGCGAAATAGATAACTTTGCAGAAATGTTAAATAATGTAGAAAGCTTGTCCGATGAAAGTTGCATTTTTGATTAAAATCTTACTGAAAAAGTTTAATCTTTGATTGTTACTTCTTCGATAAAACTCAAGAAGAGCGCTTTAGAGTTGAGTAGTTTTTTTTAACAAACTCAGATTTTGAGCATAGCTTTTCGAGTTGCTTTATAAAATCCATTTTTGAACTTAAGTAATCCAAACAAAGCTAATTGCTATAAATTATAGACTTTTTTAAAAAATTTATTATATTATGTTGACTTTTAAGAAAAAACTTTAATTTATTATATTATCGAAAATAAAAAAATTATAATATTTAAGTGGTTGCAAAATCTAATTAATTCGAATGAAAAATCATGAAAATTGGCATATTTTGATAGAAAAAAAAAAACAAATCCTATTAAAATAAGTGCCATTTTTTCGGATTATCAAAATAAATATATTATACAACTAGGAACTGAAAATAACTTTTCCTATTATAACTCGTCCTACAAATATATTTTTTTTTGTTTGATAAAATGCTTAAAATTAAAAATTTACATACAAAATCAAGTAAAAACTTAACATAGGTCCTAGGGAGGTACCCCTAGGGTCTAACCGATATCGACTATAATTCTATCTGTTATAATTGCATCTGTTACTCTATTTTACTATCATTTTGACGAATTTTTGTTAAGATCGGTCAACCTTTGTATGTACTTCCCATACAAAATCAATTAAAAAATTAATATAGGTACAAAGGAGGTACCCGTAGAATTGAACCGATTTCGATTATTTTCTGTGCACATCTATGACTCTATGTGACTACCCTTTTGACGAAGAATTAAAATTTTTTGTGCTGTTGCTTAATTTAGGCTAAAACTCATTTGTACAAAATTTCATTCTAAAATCGAAAAAAACCCACTGTGCGACGCCAACCTCCGAAACAAAGTAACTTTACCAAAACTG
Source organism: Dichetophora obliterata (assembly GCA_963920525.1). NCBI lineage: Eukaryota > Metazoa > Arthropoda > Insecta > Diptera > Sciomyzidae > Dichetophora > Dichetophora obliterata. The sequence continues at coordinate 2,803,800 of OY986438.1, read as the reverse complement.
GAAAATCTCTTAAAAGGCCACAAAAATTATTCTAATGACTTCGAATGCGCAATGAATGATTTTGCACACAACATTTAACCCTTAATACGCACTTTGAGCACGAAATTTGTAAAAAACTTTAAAAAAAACCAACCTCAAAACCACTACAAAGTAAAAAATAGTTTTAAATAACTTTTCACAATAATTCTTGGTCAAATTTGATAATTTATTTATATATAGTATTAAATTGGAAATCTTTTTATTATAATTTTTTTCTATTTTGTATTATTATAAATATATTAATTTCTCCATGAATAAAATACCTTAAAAGCCGGAGCATTTGTTTTATAAAAAATATGAGCGCCAAATTTAAAGGGTTTTTATTCATGGAGAAATTAATATATTTATGAAAATAATACAAAATAGAAAAAAATTATAATAAAAAGATTTCCAATTTAATACTATGTATAAATAAATTATCAAATTTGACCAAGAATTAATGTGAAAAGTTATTTAAAATTATTTTTTACTTAGTAGTGGTTTTGAAGTTGGTTTTTTTTAATTAAAAAGTTTGTATTTCTTCCTTTTTAGATATTACGATAACAATTTTCCCATTCTTGTAACGAATTTTCATACCTAAGTGTCAGCATTAACTGAGAAACAGTAATTTTCCTATATTTCCATGCCGTCTTGTCCAATAACGCCCACTTCCTTGACCGTAAATTTCCATAACTATGCCTACCCCTTTACCTAATTTCAGTATCATTGTGTCAATATTATTCGAGTTACTGCGTTTTTCTAATATTGCCACGCCTTCGTTGAAAAACGCCCACTTCCTTGACCGTAATTTGTAATAGTTGTTCCAACCCCTGTACCAATTTCTAGTACCCTAGTGTCAATATTAACTGAGATACAGTATTTTTCTTATATTGCCACGCCCTTTTGTCCAACGACAGCTACTTTCTTGACCGCACATTTTCATAATTATGCCTACCCCTGTACCTAATTTTAGTATCCTAGTGTCACTATTATTCGAGCTAAAGCGTTTTTATTATATTTCCACGCCCATTATCGAATAACGCCCACTTTATACCATAATTTGTAATAGTTGTTCCAACCCCTGTACCAATTTCTAGTACCCTAGTGTCAATATTAACTGAGATACAGTGTTTTTCTTTTATTGCCACGCCCTTTTGTCCAACAATGCCCACTTTCTTCACAGTAAATTTTCATAATTATGTCTACCCCTGTACCTAATTTTAGTACCCTAGTGTCAATAATTTTCAAGTTACTCTAGTGTAAATATTATTCGATACACAAAGTTTTTCTTATATTGCCACGCCCCTGTGTTGAATACAGCCTATTTTTAAGGACAAAATCTGTTGACAAAAAATTGTGGCAATCGGTCAAGTACTTTAGGAGTTATCTATGTACATACATTTTAAAAAAAAAAACCAACCAACTTGAGAACCTCCTCCTTTTTGAAGTCGGTTAAAAATCGAATGATAACCACGTCAACCTCCCATACAAAGTAACTTTATGAAAACTGAAAATTTCCCTAAACTCCAGAAATTGAGTACAAAGGCTTCAAATTATGAAAATAACTTTCAATCCTTACTATACACTCGATGCTAGGAAATGGTTAAAAAAAAACTGATAGTTCCGCCTCAAGACTTCGAAAAAACTAAAATAAGTTTTAAAAACTAAAATTTAACTTCGGTCTACTCGAAGTTAATTCCTTAATAGTTTGTTTCATCATCATTTTCCACAGTGAGAATATTTTATTTTAGCCATAGTTTTTGATTCGAAAGAGATGTTGGGGTTGTTTTTATACATACATTTTTTTTAAAACTTTATTTTTTTTGTAAAAACTATAAAACCAACATTTTGAAAAAAATAAATTTTGCCAAAAAAATCATGGGGGTATCTTTGTTTTTTTTTTTAATGAAAAAACAGTACAACAAGTTTTGTATTAAACTGGAAGAATTTTTGCAAATGAATGCTATACCATATGAAAGGTAGACAGAAATTTTAAAAAAAACGGCTGTTGAGACATTTTTTGACAAAAAGTTGATATTTTGAAACTTTTTTTTTTACAAAAAACATAAAAACTATGTACACTGGCCAATACAATTCAAACTATTTCTGTTAAGTCCTGTGAACTTTTGTCCAAAAACATTTTTAATGAAATACATATATAAAAAAAAACATATATTACATACAAATATAACATATATTGTTTTAATATATATTAAAAACCGCGGAGATATTTTAATCGAAAGTCAAAACTTATGTCTTTTTTCTCTCTCTCTTTCTAAGGAAACGAGGTTTTATGAAAAATTTTTACCATAAATTTTTACAATTTTGAGGATGTGTGAATGCTTTTGGTGTCAAAATAACAAAAAATTTTAAATTAAATTGACTAAAAGCTATTATCATAGAAAGTATTACAATAACAAAACTAATGTTAGTTGAAAAGTGGCAGAAGAGGCGTGGCCAAAACTAAGTGTGTAACCATTTAATCTAAGATGCACTCAATAGGTCTGTTTCCGTACTCGATTCAAGTAGCTTGAAGTTGCTTGAAAGCGTTTTTATACAAATTTTTCCAGCTCGAGAGAGAAGAGTAACATACAAAATGTCACTCTCTATTTTATTACAATTACTTGAAGTTAGTATGGAAACAGACCTATTATGTACACCGAATTTGAGCGATTCGATCCGTCGAGCCTTTTGAATTTGTCTAAAGGTCAAACAAACAAACAAACAGAAAATTATTTTTATTACTATAGATGATTTTTTTCGTTTGTAAAAAATTTAAAATGAAGTTCAACAACTCGCTTCAGAAATAAATTTAATTAAATTCTTAAAATTGAATATGATTTCTCTAATATTTAAATGATAACGATTAGATTTTAAAGAAAAAACCTTTAGCGAATAAGAAGCCATTCGACTATCTACTGACTCTTCAATAAATTAAAAAAAAATTTTAATTTTAATAAAATTTACAACAAATCTTAGAATTATAAGCATTTTTCGTTTGCAAAAAAATTCATAAATTTTTTTCAAACAAACAATTTTTATCGAAAAAAGTAGTTAACAAAAAGTTAACGATCGCATTATAGCAAAGCAGTTATCTTTTCAATGAACTAAATAAGAATTTAAAAAGAATAATAAGATGATATTCTCATTGAGACTTCTGTTTCTGTCTGAAGTCATTCTCCTAAACCTTAAAATTTTATAAAATGGCAAACTATATATTAAATTCTACGTGATCCCTTTTTGTGTTAAGTCTCGGTGTTTTTTTGCCCACTGTGCAGCGTATCGATTGTTTGCCAATTGCTCAATCATATCAATTTTTTTTACAGCCAACTTATGCGCGCTAAGACATAGAATCGTTTGCTACTTAATATATTCACTCTGAATAATCAGTATAAATTTGTTTTATGTTTTCGTTTTGCCATAAAATATTTTTGTTAGCATAAATATTCTTAGCTCAAGTTACACACACAGAATTCAATGGCAAAAACTAATGAAATGGAAATTTTTATGTAACACGATCGTTTGGAAGCATGAACGGAATAAAAAATTAAGTAAAACACAGAAAAAAAATGCTGCCTATAGTGGCAGAAAATTGCATAGATTTTCAAGGTAGTCATGACTAATGTCGAATATGCGTTGTCATGGTATCAAATGTATTGTTAAGGAAAAAAGGGAGACAAGAGTTTTAATTAGAAATTCGGAATTTGGGTTAATGTTTGTGCTAAAATGATGGCTTTTGAGACAAAAGGCATTAAGTGCAAACAATTTAGGTAAAACTTTAAATATTTTGCCAAATTTCGGTATAAAAATTAAGAATATTTGGTAAATAAATTAAAATTTTTATGCTTCCTAGCAAATACTACAAACTTATACATGTACATAACCTTAAAAAAATTTATTTATGTGTTTCTGGACATGAAATTTATAATTTAAACGATGAAGACTCAGTTTTTAAAAACTAAAATTAATATTCATTAATTAAAAACATTTTATGATAATTTTGAAAATGGGAAAATTTTTAAGACTTCCAAATTTAAAAAAAAATAGCACACAAAGTGATCTTGCTTAACAGTCTAAGCTTTAGAAACATAAAATGACGATCAAATAAAACTTGCAATCGCCAGCAAAGATTATCCAAAACGTTTGGGTCATTAAAATGTTTAATTTAACAAACATAATAAAAAAAAAAAAAAATAAAAATCGTCTGATTAGCCAAGACATCTAAACGCCTAGTTTCCTACGCTGCACCGCAGATGATCCTCAATACGATCATTTGCTAAATTCTATCAAGTGTGAAGTTTGTAAAATTGTACAATTATCAATGGTTTAACTTACCTTTGAGCGAGCTATTCATACACATTGGACACTGATCGTTGCGGAACATGCAGGAATAGCAGCGTTCATGACCGCAAGTGTCGATCAGTTTTCGACGCTTGCCTTTGTCGAATGAAATGCGGCAACTGGGACAAACGGAGCCGCTTGTCTCATGCTCCAACAAGCGACGTATGGACTGTAAATCTGAAAATAAATAAAAAAAAAATTAGAAATTTTGCTTCAAATTTCAAAGACGACAGAAAAAGTGGTACAACTTCATTTTTGGCATAGAAAAGTGTTGCTAAATTAAGCAGTAAAATGTAGTTAATTGCTGCAAAATAAAGGAAACTCAACTAATACAGACATTAAAAGAAAAACAATTGCTCTTAGCTCAGCTGAAAAGCACTTAAATTGGCTCCCTATGCGTTAAGAGCTTTTTTTATTTAAGTATTAATAAATGGCTTTTGTTAAGCGTTGCCAGCTCTTAAAAAGCTATTATTTGCGTTTTCATAGGTTTTACCTTTTTTTTTTTCTTCAAATGTCAAATATTATTGCTTTTGTCTAATGATTACTTTTTAACGACTACCTTTTTTCCGCGATTATTTTTGGTTTTTCTTTAATGTGTATTTGTAAGTTTTATCTAAATCATGCAATGCAATCAGCACTTGTTGAGTAACCGTTACTATGACTAACCTATTAATGACTTTTTTTAATCTTTTTCATTATTTTTCACTTTATGGTCTTTGTAAATTTTTCACATAACGACTATTGTTTTTGTTTAAATGTTTTGTACCGTTGTTTGTTTAAACAATTAATTGCTAATTTTTACAACAATTGAAACAACAAAAACGCACTGCGTCTGCGTGTTGCCAATATTCAACTGACATTTGTGGGCAACAATTAAAAGTTAAATTTAAACATGTACCAATAGCAAGCAATAGAGAGAGAGAGAGAGAGAGGGAGAACGAGAGAGATAGCGAAAAAAATGATCGCCTTATAAATTATGCTGAATATTAAAGAATCTGCAAGTGTCTCCAAGAACCTGTGTAAATTTTAAGAGTGGTCGTCGTCATTGTCGTCACGATGGCTTAAGTGTTGCAAATGATCGTGGGCTTCATGGTTTTGCCTGAGCGTTTGTCTGAGCAGAAGGCGGCTCTGGCGATCTTGGCTGGTTTAAAGTCTGGCTTTTTATTGTTTTGCGGAAAAAGATAAAATATGATATTGCATTGCAAATGTACGCGATCTATAGTTCAAAGTCTTAAAAGTTAAACATTTTAAGATAGCGTCGATCGTTTTATTTGCATTAGACAAACTTTAAAGCATGTTTGCGATTTTGAAGCTTTATTAAGTTTTGCGATCGACTTTTGAAAATGTTAGGCTATAAATTATTTGGCATCTTAAACAGCTAATGATATCTTTGGCTTTTATAGATTTAAACTTGCGATTTTTTAAATGTAGTAGAAGTAATAAAAGTAGGTACTGAAAAAGCCGACCTTTTCAAAGCTTGGCATAGTGCATATTACTTTTACAGATGTATTCGTATTTCTCTTGGGCAAATACATAAATAAGGTTTGCCTTCTTTTAAAAACATGTGGTTTTTTCGTCATAACTCTCAAACTATACATCCTGTAAGGACAATTTATGCACCAAAATGTTTGTAATACCAATACCCACACGACTGCATTCTTAGAAAAAAAATATTTATTTTCAAGAATCTTAGTTTTCTACGTCATTTTTGGTGATTTCCCCCCTTTTTTTGTTTTTTCGGCATAACTCCCAAACCATACATCATAAAAGAACGATTTATGCACCAAAATGTTTGTTAAGCTTCTGCCCACAAGACTGCATCCTTGGAAGAATTTTAGAAATAATACTACATATTATTTTCATATGTTCTTTTTGGTGAATTTTGTTTTTTCGCCCTAAAATTCGCCCTAAAATCCAAAATACATATCAGAAAAGGACGATTCATGCATTAAGGTTGGGCCTTAAAGATAGGGAAGCGACAAAAAGTATATGTTAAAATTCGGAATAGATCATTTAAAATTCAGTAAAAATTTACTGATATTCAAAAATTGAAATTGCCATTATGATTGAATGGTTATAATTAATCACATACCATTATTAACTATAACACTTTGCACTACCATTACCACTATCTCTAAGTAGGGTAGGATATAGCAAACGAGTCCGAACGACCTTAGAACAATTAGTCTATCATTTTTTCTGCTGAAAACACTCGAAAGATTGATTGGCGTTCATATTCGTTGTAACATCGACTCAAATTTGATATCATCACATTCACAATATGCATACGAAGAAGGTAGGTCTGTAGGAACGGCCCTGCACTCCCTCGTAGGCTTTATCGAAAATTCCATTCTTCACAAAAAATACACAGTGCTTGTTTTTCTTGATATCGAAGGTGCCTTTAACAATGTTCTTTCAGGGGCAATCAGTAGCGCACTCATGAAGCTTCGGGTGGATGAGTCACTCTGTGCACTGATTGACCTGCTGACCGGCAGAGTCTACTATTTTCTGAGGAAAATAGAAAAGGTGGGCTGCAAGCTCATATGTCATATATCAAATTGTTCGCAATAAAATAAAAACACAAAGCATATTTTTCTGTCGGGAAAAAAGCCGAAGCTAAAAAAACCCGACATTTATTGTACGACCTTTCTCTCTCATTGTCTTTTCTGAACTAACTGCCAGGCTGTCGTCGACAATGTCTTCGACTCCTGAACAGTCACAATAAAACTTATTTTTACAATATTTATTCACAATAAATTCAGTTTTATACACAAATTGCAGAAGCCGTTTCTAGCAACATCGACTACTTTATTGTCACTCTCTCATTCGAGAATGACTTTCACACAGTAATTCTTATCAGAGTAGAATAGGACGGGCTTCTTCCGCTAAACCAAGTAGGCGCACATATTTTCACTGACGGCTAGTGTTGTCAAATATTCGACAAAATATAAAATAAATCGAACCGAAAATAAATCGAACCGGTTTCTAAAATAAATCGAAAATGACAATTTTGTTAAAACCGGTTTATCAAATATTTAAATAAATATAACCGGTTTAAATCGATTAACCGGTTTTCTACAAAAACATTTGGTTAACCTATACATATAATAAAACTGTAAAAAAAAAGAAATCTGTACATTGAATATTTTTTTCGAAATTCTTTTTGCACTGAACATTTTAAAAGTTGTAGATTCCAAGAATGGAATTTTTAAAAATATTGTCTATCTGTCTGGACGTGCATCACGTTTGAAATCTAATTCACGTTTTTTGCGACAAAAAATTTCGAAAATGACATATTTGGCTAAAATTTTGACAAAAAAAAAAATCACTTACGACCTTCTTTTGGGCCAGATTTTACTCAAAATATTGCAATATTCTCTTAAGCTTGTTGTGAAGTCTTCACAAGAAGGAGTATTCACTATATCTTTATTTTTGACTATTTTTTGGGATGGATTTTACTCAAAAAGTAGCTATTTTCTCTAAAACTTGTCTTGAAATCATGACTTTTTACTACGGGATCATGTTCATCGTGAAAAAATATGTAGAAAACGATATACAGTGTACTCGCGCTAATGTGAACTAATTAGAACTAAGAGAGTTCACGTTTGCGAATGCCAAAGTTTGGGGGCAAAAATAATCCTCTTTAAAAAACCAAAGAAACATTTATTTAAAAAATTCAATACATACATAAGAAAAAAAAAACTTAATGGAAAAGAAACGAGTCCACATTAAGGGATGTTCACGTAATACAGAGTTCACGTTATCGTGAGTACAGTGTATATGAGAAATTTCATTAAAAAATTAATTTAGACACATAAAATTGGTTTAAACTAAAAACTGAATATTTTTCCAAACAACAAAATCCTTTGAAAATTATGTATGGGGTCTTTTGTGTTATTTTGGCAACATGTCAAGGCATGGAAACAATTTTTTTTCAGTTTGCCAACTTCTAAGAAATCCCAAGAAATTCTAGTAGGTATTTTCTCTTGGTATTCAGGGATTAATAAAATATTATTTTACAAACTTTTTTATTCCCTGATGAAAAGCAAAGCAGGCCTGCCGATGGAAGGAATGTGGCAGGCTATAATTTTAATGCTAAGTTAAGAAGTCCGTGAGATGCATGCAATATTGCTGCTTCGGCAGTTCATTTGGCAGACATGTATCACTTTTGCATTCATACCATTAGATGCATGCTGCATTGCTGCTACGGCAGTTCATTTGGCAGACATGCCGACCTAGGACATGCCTATAGAAAAAAGATATAAGCGGGTATAGAGGCGAGCATGTCTCCTGTCCTTCCGAGGCATGTTGCCGGCAGACATACAGCAGGGCTGCTTTTCCAACTGGGTTATTACCAAACTTAATCTAACATCTTTCCAGCTAAAATAATTACTTATAGACCGACTGGCATGAGTTGCGGTGTCAGTACCGTTAAATACTGACCGCAAAATTATGCAGCTTACATAGACGAGTGTGTGTGTGTGTGTTTAAATGTATACATCTTAAGTGGGCTTCGGACTGACACGGTTAATCATAACTTCGACAATCTAAGCGTCTAGCTGTCCGTTCCGTTGAAGCTAATGCTATCGCTATGATAATGCAACAACAACTTGTGCGATTTTTTAAATTAAATTTTCGCATAAACTATGCAATTCTCAGGGCATTGGCTTCGCTGCCGGATCTGGCAGCACCGCCGCTAGAATGCTTGGGAACATACGCAAATTTCTACGTTTCTACATAGTTACTAGCAAATAATTCAATTACATGTTGTGGTCAAATAAATTAGATTCTATTAAGGATGGCGATTAAGCGGTGATGAAAGGCTTGGAAAATTTTATGCAGGCTTTTCGTTATTTATTAATTAAGAAAACATTTTTAACATAAAAAAAATTGTAACAAGTACGCATGAAACGTGATTCAATGCGATCTGCGCTAGCTGCCTACGTGTAGGCCACAGTCTCTGCACGCTGCAACGAGACAAGCTTCAGAAACAATATTTTTTTTTTAAAAGAGTGCTATGAAAAAAATTTGGAGTAGGTTTTCAGACGCTCTAACTTACGCTCAAGAGTCATGATAATAGATATATTCGCAGACGTCCGGTTTCAGTCAAGTCAGTGTGGCAACGCCAAGCCGCCGCATGTGGGTTTCATTCATCCCCACTCGTAGTGTCTGTTTGTTTCGTTTTTCTCCTTTTTTTCCTAGATAAAAAATTAAACTACTCAAAAAATTCATTGAATAAGTTTTCCAAACTCATTCTAATGTAGATAAATAAAAACAAAACTGCCATAGAGTTGCCACTTTATGCCGTTGAAGCGTAGTTACCATGGTTTGTTATTTTTGCGTAGGCTGCTGTTTAAAATAACGTAATCGAGAGAACACGTTGTGAAAAACAAGCACGACACCGAGTCTGGTGCAAAAATCTTATGAATTCACGTTGTTGCATGAAAACCTGCGCATAGGAAGTGCAAAACCCACGCATGGTCTGCAGTTTGCCAGCAGCCTTTGCAGCATACTTGAAGTCAGTTGAAGAATAAGTTAGGAAAATATTTATTTAAAATTGTTGAAAAACGATTTAGTCGAAACCTTGACACTTTTGCAAAGGTTGAAGGGTTAATAGCCTAGAGTGGCCAGAGTTTAAACAATATAGAGCAAAAGACTTAGTCGAAACTTGACACTTTTGCAAAGGTTAATAACCTAGAGTGACCAGAGTTTAAATAATATAGAGCAAATTAATTTATAATGTAAAAGATTTTTCAAGTTTTATAACAGGGACCGAAAATAACAGTTATTTTTTAAATTTTAAAGAAAAAAATCATTATGTAAAAATCATTGCACAAAAGAAGTTAATGCATCAAAATATTTGTTTATCTCTTCACTATTAAAAAATATGATGAGTTTAATATACATTTTATTCCTCAAAATATAACTTATTTTTGAGTTTTTCTTCCCTCACAACTAACAGTTTTTTAAGTTTTATTGTTTTGCTTTCAAAATAAAACTTATTTTCGAGTTTTACTTTTTCCCTCACAAATAACAGTTATTTTTTAAGTTTTATTTTTTCCTCAAAAAATAAAACTTATTTTTTAGTTAAAAAATAGTCAAAAAATAATAGTCAAAAAATAAAACTTATTTTTTAGTTTTATTTTTTCCCTCACAAATAACAGTTATTTTTATAAGTTTTATATTTTTGCTCTCAAAATAAGACTTATTTTCGAGTTTCATATATTCCCTCACAAATAACAGTTATTTTTTAAGTTTTATTGTTTCCTCAAAAAATAAAACTTATTTTTTGGTTAAAAAATAGTCAAAAAATAATAGTCAAAACATCCCAGTAGCGGATGGAATATATTCCGAATATATGAAGCATCAATTACCTTGTAATGACCACTACTTCCGACTATATTACCTTACTATGCATAAAAGGCCTTACATTTAACATTGAATGAGACAGGAGGTAAGTGATCGCCTCCCTTCAGCATTACCTAGAAGTTATGGAGTAACATACTACTTGTATTAAGTTATAAAAATCACTGCATTACTTTTCCTTGTATGCTACATTACAGGTAATGAGGTATCAGTTAATTACTTCTGCTATATGCAGACGCATTACTTTTTGAAAAAAGTAATGCTTCCTTACCTGGTAATTTATTCTGTATTAGTTCTATGGTAGCCACTGGCAAATCCGCTGCTGGGATAAAACTTATTTTTTAGTTTTATTTTTCCCTCACAAATAACAGTTATTTTTATAAGTTTTATATTTTTGCTCTCAAAATAAGACTTATTTTCGAGTTTTACATTTTTCCTTACAAATAACAGTTATTTTTTAAGTTTAATTTTTCCTCAAAAAATAAAACTTCTTTTTTAGTTTTATTTTTTCCCTCACAAATAACAGTTATTTTTTTAAGTTTTATATTTTTGCTCTCAAAATAAAACTAATTTCGAGTTTCACATTTTCCCTTACAAATAACAGTTATTTTTTAAGTTTTCTTTTTTCCTCAAAAAATAAAACTTCTTTTTTAGTTTTATTTTTTCCCTCACAAATAACAGTTATTTTTTTAAGTTTTATATTTTTGCTCTCAACATAAAACTAATTTTTTTAGTTTTATTTTTCCTTCACACATGAAGGCTTAGTTTCATGTCTTAAATCACAAAAAAAACTTTGAACTATATTCGAGTTATAACTTTTCAATCTAGCGATTTCTAACTATTTTGTGTTTCATTAAAAAGCATTTTTACACTTGTGAGGGAAAAAATAAAATACAAATATAAGTTTCACTTTGAGGAAAAAAAAAATTAAACTCCAAAAATATCTGTTATATGTGAGGGAAAAAAATAAAACTCGAAAATAAGTTTTTTTTTGTGAAAAAAATAAAACTTAAAAATAACTAATATTTGTGAGAAAAAATAAAACTGAAAAGATAACTATTATTTGTGAGAAAAAAAAAATACCAAAAAGAAGTTTTATTTTGTGAGCAAAACAAAAAACTTAAAATTTAACTATAAGTACTAAGCAGAAAAATAAAAGTTGAAAAATAACTATTATTTAAGGACTTTTTTAATAAAACTTATAACAGTTACGGTCCCTGTTTCTCACTTTTTCCGTAGATATAAGAGATTTTAGAATGCATATTGATTTGTAAAACTCAGTTTAACTTCATATACTAACTAGTAAGGAATTATATTCGGCTGGACCGAAGTTAAAATAGCCCCACGGTCGTATTTTAGTTTATTCGAAGTCGTGAATGCAGGGACCGTACCGGTTATGATTTTTATCAAAAAAATCAGATGTTAACAATTATCATTTAACTTTTATTTTTTCCGACATAAATACTGGTTATTTCATGTCTTTTATTTTTTCTGGCAAAATAACTGTTACTTTTAACTTTTATTTTTAGGTCAAAAATAACAGCTATTATGTGGCTTTTATTTTTTTTGGTCAAAAACATATGGCAATTAGAATTCTTTTTAAAGGCCGCTTGAACGACAAAAATTTGCTTTATTTGAAAAAATGCAAATTGCCTGATATTTCTGACCGAAAAATAAAAGGCACAAAATAACTGTTATTTTTGACCTAAAAAATAAAAGGCAAAAGTAACAGTTATTTTTGCTCGAAAAAATAAAAAGCAAAAAAATAACAGTTAAATTTAACTTTTATAGTAGCAGTCGAAAATTTATAAGGCGTTAAATATTCTCGAAGCTTCTACCATTATTATTATAATGGTTTATTTAAAAAAAGTCCACCGGCAACTTTTTCGTTATGCGTTTTTCATCTGAAAATTATAAAATAACAGTTATTTTTAGTCCCTGCTTGAATGTTACATTATTTTGGTGACGTCACTTCTATAGGGCGTAATGTTTATCCAAATAATTCATATATGAAACTCAGAGTCCTTTTTATTTATAAAGGTTTTTTGTGTACAGTTAATTAAAATATTTTCATGTCACTTTGTATGGGAGGTGGACGAAATTTAAATTTTTTTTTATATTTCAAAAAATAGTTCATAGTTAAGATTTTAAGGGCAGGTTCTCATCCAAAAACCAGGTGATGTTCTTGATGGATTTTTGTTCAGAGAAGCAAGTAAATAAACAAAATAGAAGGAGTCCTCCTATGATAATGCAATTTTGTATGCTTAATTAGTTAAAGCTAATTAAAAAAATTTAAAAAATGGTCGAAATCGGTTCGACCCTAGCGGTACCTCCCTTGGACCTATAAGAATTTTTGACTTGATTCTGTATGATAGCTACATTCTAAAGTTGGCCGGTCTTAACCTAAATTCGTGAGAAGAGTAGCCAAATAAAGTTATAGATGTGCATTGAAAATAATTGAAATCGATTTAACCCTACAGGTACCTCTTTTGGAACTATATGAATTTTTTATTTGATTTTGTATGGGAGGTACATTTAAAAGTTAATCTTAACAAGAATTCATTAGAAGAGTATTCAAAAAGAGTTATAGACGTGTACTGAAAATAATCGAAATCGGTTCAACCCTACGGATACCTTCTTTGGACCTATATTAATATTTTAATTGATTTTGTATGGGAGGTACATATAAAAGTTGGCAGATTTTAACAAAAATTCGTAAGAAGAGTAGCCAAATAAAGTTATAGATATGTACTGAAAATAATCGAAATTCGCTTAACCCTACGGGTACCTCCTTTGGACCTATATTAATAGTTTACTTGAATTTCGTCAAAATGATAGTGAAATAAAGCAACAGATACGTACTGAAAATGGTCGAAATGGCTTAGATCCTAGGGGTACCTCCCTAGGACCTATATTAAGTTTTTACTTGGATTTGTATGTATATTTTTAATTTAATGCATTTTTTTTTTAAAAAAAGTAGGTACATATTTGTAGAAGGAAGTAGAAAAATTTATTTTCAGTTCCTAGTTGTATAATATATATTTTTGTGATAATCCGAAAAAAAACTGCATTTATTTTTATAGAATTTGTTTTTATTTTTCTTTCAAAATTGCCAATTTTCATGATTTTTCATTCAAATTTATGAAATTTGCAACCTCTTAAATATTATATTTTTTTTTATTTTCGATAATATTATAAATTTTATAAATAACTCCATAATTTTTTATAACAATGAGCTTTGTTGGGCTTACTTTCGTTCAAAAATGGATTTTTGGGAATTATTTTTATAAAGCAACTCAAAAAGCTATGCGCAAAATCTGAGTTTGGTAAAAAAAACTAAAAAAACAAAATCAGTAAACAAGTTGTTTGTTTGCGAAAAGAGTTACATTTTTAAAAGGCGGAAGCGAGCGGAGTAGATTTTTTTTTGTTCTTGTTAGAAGAAAATCAAGACTAATATAAAAAAAAATCTTCAATAACTGAAGCGTGTTGAAGATGTGTCGAAAGGAGCGGCCAAGTGCCTATCAACGTCGTGCGATATATTCGATAGGGAATGAAAGTATTTCATCCTCTCTCAACTCTCTTGGGCATCGACGTTGGTTGATTTAGTCCTCTGTATAGATACCAGCATGGGAAGTGTTCAAAGGAGACACGTGGCCTGGCGCCACCAGCTCGTGTGTTTCCCAGGTGCACTCAGGCAGCTGTCTAAGCACACTCTTTTATCATTGCCTTGAAGCCCAACAGAGATTTTTATTCGTGCGATAAAGTTGTGGAATAGTTCCCTGATAGCGCGTTTTCCATCAGTTTTGAGCTGGTGCAAATTAAAAATAAATCTTCAGAGACACTTCTACATCTATCCACCTATCTTCCGAATCAACACAATGCTTAGACATTTATAGGGGCACCCTCTGAGCGTTCGATCAGTCTAAAAAAAAAATTGCGTTTACGCATTGCAATGATACAGTAATCTGCGCTTGAGTTAGTGTATCAACGCAGAATTTTTGCTGCGCTACGCATGCCTAAGGGCGAGTTTATAGTGCCGACTTACGACCGAACCGAACCGAAAAGACTTGTTTGAGGCATGACTTTGCTCTCATGCGTTTTTGAGTTTCAGCTTGGTTCGACAAAGCAGCAAGTCGCCACTATAAACGTGCCCTAAGCCAGCGCTGCCCAACGAAGTTATTTAAAGAGTGCAGTAGCAATTACAACAAAAAATCGTTGGATGCTTTAAACAATTATATAACGGTTTGGCTGTTTTTGTGCGCCATAGAACATTTTTTTTTGATATTTAAATCAAGGGGAAAATTTAAACAATATTTAACTACATTTCGGTCACAAACTACAATATCACGCATGATCAACATTACAAACATCAACAAGCATCAACAGAGCAATCAACCATTATTTCGTTTAGCATCGCCAGCACCTAGTTGAAGTGGTTGAAAGCAGCAGATTTAATTATTTAGTGACGAGATTTTTCTAAAGCAGGGATTTCGCTCTAGTTTGCACTTTTTCAAATGGACTTAATTTTATTTTATTACATGATACTATGTACATATACCTAAATAAGTCGCGTGAACGAGTGCTTAAACAAGTTCGTGCGCATGCGTGGGCAATATTTTTAGAGCTGCTGCTGGTGCTTTTGTTGCTGCCACTTCTTGAGTTAGTGTGGAAAATAATTGGCGGCAAATGAATGCAGTCCAAGTTAGGCAGCTGTGCACGAGCGGATCTAGTTAATACCACACAATGCGGTGGCCAATAACAAAGAGAAGGAAACGTAAATTAAGCGGGATGGTATGGCACAAACAGCAACAAAAACAACAACCAACAACAAAAAATAATAATAATAAAATTTAACCCCGTTGCAAAAACAAGTGCAATTGTTCAACTTACAAGTTGTTGTTGTTGCTGTTGTAGTAGTTAAAATATTATAACAATAATAACAGCAAGCTATGCTCATTCACAATGTCACAGTCACAAATGTTACTGCTGCTGCTGCTGCTGCTGCTGCCATAAACATTGATGTATGACATCGTGGCAGTCATGACATGACGGTGAGCTGCTGCTACTCCGCTACTGCAAATTGCTGCATTGAGAGCAAGAGCAGACCAACAGAAAAAAGGGTTGCCAGCATTGCAATTAATGCATAAATAACTACAACTAAAATTTGCATACGACACATGGCTGTGGTTGTTGTTGTTTTGTTGTTGTTCTTGTTTGTGCTTAACTTGTTGTTGCTGTTGACAGCCAATTGACATTTCTTTGTGCTGAACATTTTGTGTAAAATTGTTTTTTGTTCGCAATTTTTGTTGGTTGTGTTTTTTTTTGCAATTTAGGGAAGCGCATACAAAAGTCATTACAGAAAAGTCAGGCCAGACATCCCTTCACTTTTATTGTTGTTCTTCGCTCGGGGGATTTTTGTTTGGTTTTTTTGTTGTTGTTAATAACATATTGCATCTTTACTGACATTTTAAATGCTTTTTAACGGTTTCATTCGACTTTTGGCAGACTAGTTCAGTTCAGCAAGAAGTGAAGGGAGTAAAAGTCCGGAGTTAGGCAGAAGACTGGCTTAATTTTCGAAACCTAACAAAATTTTCACAAAAAGTTAACATTTGACATAGTTCATAAGACCTAAGAGAAGACAATGGCCCGTATGAATAAAAGTAGCAGATTCGACTTTACTACAATTAAAAACAAAAAACCTTCAAAAGTAGTCAGTTTATGTGAAAAAAGTGCTCTTTACTGCACTACAAGAATCAGCTGTTTCGAACTTGCTACAAATTAGCCGAATTGGTATGAATAAAAGTAGTGTTTGCTACTGATTTTGAGTAGTAAGCAAAATGGCATACTACAAGTTTGTAGCAAATTATTTATATATGTATATTAAATTCATTGAATTTATTTAATTTGATATTAATTTAGGCAGGCGAAAAGAAGATTTGCTGAAGTTGAAAGCAAACTACAAACATGGCAATCGGCTATGGATAGGCATGCCAACTATCGTAGGGTCAAATTGTGCACAAATATAAAAAAATTTAACTCAAAAATCTGGACAATTCTGTACACTATTTGGTATTTATTATGATTATGGAGAAAAAGATTAATATATAAGAAAAATTTGCATTTTCAACGAAAGATAATACAAAGCAACAAGAATAATAAAAACATAATTTTAAGTTGTTTAATCAGACGCATGGTAGAATAATTACAAGGTAGCCGTGGCAGGACTGTAAGCGATCATCAAGTGTCAAAAATAGTATAAAATAGAGACCGAAAGAAAATGACAAAGTAAAATATGCAAGCAAAGACAACCTACGGTTGCCTCTTGTGTAAAAATAGCCATCTGCCACGGCTACTTTGTAATTATTCTACCATAATCAGGCACATTTAAATATAGACTGCATTTTTGGTTTGTGCGCCAACGACTGACTTATTGCTAGAGCCATCACCTTCATTATCATTTCCAGAAGCAATACTGCTGAGGTCACTCGTCTGCTTAAAATTGCATTTCTCTTGGATTGAGATTTGTCTCAATAGTTGCGGCTGCTTTCTTAAAAATGTATGAAAGTCAATGCAAGAGTAATCTAAGTTACATTTCACGAGTAGAATTGATTTTAGTGTGTCGATGCTAAGATTGCCTGACTCGGCTTTTCAAATGTTTTTATTAAAGAAAAAACACGTTCGACTGGTGCACTTGACCCAGGAAACAGAGAATGAATTTGATGATGCGTGCAAGATTCAAATACGGTACTTGCGCGGTATTCATGTGATTGAAAATTTCGATCTAGCGTTTCTCCGTTCGCAAGTTTTCCGCGTTTCATTTTGCTACTTTTTCCGCAGTGCAAGACAATTTTATGTGGCCGTATTGAGCGTGCACTATATTCGAATGCTCATTTAAATTGAAGTAAAGAATTTCTTCTATCAATTTTCAATTTGTTTCCAGGTAGCCATAACTCGCAATGACACCGACCAACGTCATTGGAGAGTTCCGATGATACAACATGTTGTCAGTCTGCTATTTTAAGTGTTTGAAAGTTTTTTCATATGTTTTATAGTTCTTTTTTTCATTTGCAACTAAGCTTAAATCGGACTTCGAAATTTCTGTACAAAATTTGTACGATTATTTTTTTCTGTCCGCCGGGTCAAAATTCTGTACTGTACAGATAAAATCTGTACGGTTGGCATGCCTAGCTATGGACAATTTTAAAGCGCTCTTCAGACTAACTTTATTAGGGGTATTCACGATTCACTGAAACTTGCCTGTGCACTTGCCTGTGCAGTTGAGGACTGGAGGACTTTCGCAGTTGTGCAGTTGGGTTTTCTCGAACACGCCGCTATCACTTTTTTCAAAGCTGCCAAAATTTTCAATGTACCAAAGTTTACATTTGCTTCAGTCCTCAACTGCACTGGCGAGTGCACTGAATCGTGAATACCCCTATTAAAAATTAGCCAGCTGCGACGAACATATATCACATTTTTGTAGTAAATGCTACCTTTGAAGTTAGTAGTTATATAATTTCGAACAAAATTTTTATTCATACCGAATCCTAGCTTTTTGTAGCACTTTACTTTTTGGTAGTTACTACAAATTACTGAAGATACTACTTTTTAATCATATGGGCCAATATATTAAACAACTATATGTAATAGTGTTACCTAGAAAACATCATAGCTCTAAAAACATAAAAAAAAAATTCATGAACTCGTATAAAGTTCAATGAATGTAGTAAAAAGGCGAAAAGGAGTGTACTTTGATGTACCTAAATTTTCTAGGTATCACAAAACGTACAAGAAGCATAGAGCATGGTTCAAAATTACGATTTACTTTTTAAAAATTTGTGAGTTGAAATGTGCATTATTTTCAAAAAAGTTTAAATTTTCAACTTTAAGTATGTATATTAAAAGAATTCATTTTGCGTTGCTTATTTATTTGTTTGTTTGACCGAAATACAAATCTAACCGCTGCACAGTGTGCGATTTGACCAATCTAGCAGGACGAAATTTGAAATTTTTGTGATATGATTCCTTGGTTCACTCAAAAAAAAAAAAAAAAATTCTTCTGGAGTTGGGGTCTATCTCAAACACCATCTTGGTTACAAGGTGTTTCATTGAATCTATATATAAAAGATACTGCCGTCCGTGTATGCACTCAAAACTCGAGAATGGATCGTTCGATTTTCACGATTTTGGGCTTGATGGATTCGTATTCGTGTCAAGAAAGGACACTATGGAGTGAAAAAAGGGGGCGTATCGCCTCACATACAATTCAAATTTGCGATATCGAAAAGCTTTGTAGGCCGCACTGCCTCGAAATTTGTTACTCGGCCACAATTTACACGTGCCGTTTCACTGATAACTTTTATGGGCGTTGGATAAGGGGGCGTGGCACATCTTCAGAATTTGGTAATTGACCTCAATTTACACATGCATTTTCACTGATTACATGTTGTGCGAGTTAGGAAAAGGGGCGTGGAACCTCCTATACAACCAAAATTTGCGATATCGAATAGCTTTGGGGTTATAGATTGCATAGTCTCATAATTCTAAGCCTATACAGAAAAATTGACACTTAATGTTTTGATTTCGAAACACTAAATAGTATTAGAACAACAGAAAATATTGTAACTATATTCTCTATAATTACAATTAATACCTATTTAGAAGAATTTGAAGACTTTTTGGTTTTCAAAGAAAGAAATATTTATTTTTTATAAAAAAGCTGTAAAAATACAAAAATTCTTGAGATATTAAGTCCGCATCCTAACAAGCAAATACAGTATAGTCTCGCTAATCCGGACACTCGCAATACCGGACTTCCCAGTAATACGGACATCTCTACACTTCGGCCATTTTTAATATTTTACCTCTATAGTTCGGGCAGAAAACAAAATTGAGCATGCTTGGCTTACAAATTGACTGTAGCTATATAAATCAAATCAACGTTGTCTTTTCAAATGCATTTTGATGCATATTGCCATGCATATTATTTGCATGCATATTGTCATTCAGCTTATTTAGCATACGCCGTGAATTTTTGTCTATACGTTGATAATATTGTAAATATTAAAATTTAAGTTTAAGTATATTCTTAGAATGCCAACGACAAAAAGGCAACATAAAACGATAAATCTTTCAGAGGTGTAAAATTTTAGATTTTATTTAAATTGTGAAAATCAATAAGATGTTGAAAGATTCAAATTATCAAAATCTACAATTTTTGATATAAATAAAAATAAAGACAAAATTTAAAAATATGTGCCGCAAACATTCCAAGTATCAGATAAAATTAAATTTAAGCAAAGAAAAGGCAAAACGATTGAACCAAATTTTTTCCAGGGAAAAGAAAAAAAAATCAGACAAGGCGAGCATCCACAATTATGCAAAAGTATTTTTGTGAAACAATATTATTTTATTATTATTCATTATTTATGTTCTTATATGTAATTTATTTACAAAAATTTCTTAGTAAAAGCGTTTGATTTAATAAGGCTCAACTACGCATTCAAATATGCTCAAATTTGTTTAACAAATTCGTCAGCTTTCTGTTTTCCGAACACATCCAGTACTACGGACATACACCGAAACCATATGTGTCCGGATTAGCGAGACTGTACTGTAGTTTCAAAACTTGCAAAAGCTAGCAGCTAAATTTTTGTATGAACTATCTATGAGATTGAAATTTAACAACAAATTCAATTTGTATGCAAACATATGCGAACAGAATTTTTGGCAGTCCGTCAAAGTGTTAGCTCATTTTTTATTTTTTACCCGACTACCGATATGAACACGGTTAAAAATGTTGGACAACTTTTAAATCCAAACTTTGGTTTAAAGGAAATTTTAATCCAAAAAGTGCTATTTTTTAATCCCAACTTAAGTTTTATTTAGCTGGGTCTGAAACCCACGTTCCTAAAAGGAACTTGCTTGCATTCGTATTGATGCACAATAAGCGAAACTATGTTAACAACTGAGTTGGTTGAGTGGATATGGTGTTGGACCAGCACATCAGAAGACGTGTGTTCAAATCAGAAACTGGTCAGACATTTTTTTATTTAAGTTTTATTTAGCTGGGTCTCGAACCCACGTTTCTGCTCGCTTGCTTACTTACTGCAAGCTTGCTTGCATTTGTATTGATGCAAAATAAGCGTAACTTTCTTAACTTAGATGGTCGAGTGGATAAGGTGTTAGACCAACACATCAGAGGACGTGTGTTCAAATCACGAACTGGTCAGAAAAGTTTTTTATTTCAAGTTGGTATTTATATTGCTTTATATAAACTTTTTGCGGATTAAAAAGTAATCTTTTTTGGATAAAAATTTTTTAACCTTTTACTAGGATTAAAAAGTAATCTTTTTTTGGTGTTGTCCTATATGTAATCCAAACAAGTTTGAAATTTTATCCAAGATTTTTAACCGTGCATGTGTGTGTATGTTGTGTCCACATTAGTATAAACATATAATAAAAAACTTTACAAAAAGATACTTTACCTATTATTAAAATTTTAGATTTAAGTTTTTATTTTTAAAAGTTCAAAATGTATAATTTTTTTTTTCAGTTGTAAAAAATATTTCAATAAAAAAGGTCATTCAGAAATTGTGTTTACATAAAAAAATATAAAAGATGAAAACTGTCCAAAAATATATAAAGTAAATTTACATTTCGCACCAAATATGTATGTTCATCTGTTCCACTCTCACTTCTAAACTACTTATTATAATTTTGATCGTCTGCTGGTTAAAGGCTATGTGATGTCTCGTTAAATTTAACAAAGCGCCTTATAAAAAGAAAAGTTATATGGCATCACAAAAAGATGAGTATGGCGCCCTCTAGAAGACAAAAAGTCAACTAAACCCCTAACTTTTAAGCTACCATAACTTCTAAACTACTTATCACAATTTGACAAGTGAGGTATCGTTATAAGCGTTTTAGTCGTACGCTAGTTAAAGGTTATGTGACGTCACATAAACTTGAATATGGCGCCCTCTAGAGGACAAAAAGACAAATAAGCCCATAACTTCTAAACTACTTATCATTATTTGACAAATATCAAAAAGCGTTTTGATCGTTCGCTAGTTATTGGTTACGTGATCTCACATTTAATTTTATACGGCGCCCTCTAGAGAGAAAGTAAAATAAGCCTTTAACTTCTAAACTTCTTATCATAATTTGACAAATGAGCTATCGTTGGAAGTGTTTTGATCATCCTCTGGTTACACTGTTCAACACAAAGAAAAATAACAAGGTTCCGCCTACGGATTCTGATAGAGAGGACAAAAAAAAATATACGTGTATCGGCGTTTTGAAATTTTACGTCTGAGCTTTATTTTAGAGGGGGGTTAATTTATCCCCTGTTGAACATTCTCATAGTGAATCGGCAAACGAAACCATGTGACCCTTACGTTTTTGGTATAGGATGTGTTCAGCATATTTATGTAAAATATTACGATGACATTTTCGTGGAATATTTTAACCCTCTAACTCTTCAATGTATAGGTATTTTTTGACCTGCTTTCGATAAAGCACAAATAAGACCCATAAAATGGATATACAGGTTTAAATGACCAACAAACATATTTTTTCATAAAATTTTACTATAAGTCTCTGAATACACCAAAGCTCAAAATTCAACTTGAATGCTAGAAATAAGTCAAAACTTAAAATGTGTTTAAGGGTTGGATTCGTTATTATTCAGCCGTTTTGAAGTTATTTGGCCGAACAAGGGTCGGACAGCGGCCGTACAATAAGCGTTTGTAAAAATTATATATTTATTTTGTTAAAATGTTTTTACCCTTTTATAAAAAATGATACAGGTTTAAATGACCAACAAACATATTTTTCATAAAATTTCACTGCAAGTCTCTGAATACACCAAAGCTCAAAAACCAACTTGAATGCCAAAAATAAGTGAAAACTTAAAATGTGTTGAAGGGCTAATTTCGTACTTATTTAGAATTAGTATTAAAATGTCCCACAAAACTCAGGGTTAGGGTGTTAGTTCCTTTAACAAAAATGTTTTACGCAAAATTTCACTCTAAGTCACCACACAAAAGAAAGCTCTACATATAATATCTACAAATACAAAGAAGAGAGCAAATTAGTTCAGCGTCATGAACTAAAAAAAATTTCGAATGTGGCATAATATACATTTTTGTTTATAATTTGATCATCTAAATTATCATCTATGATCAGTAGCTATTACTTTTGATTATATAAAAATTATATCCAAAAATAATTTAAAGAAAAACAGACTACTAAAAAGCACTCTCTAAAAAGTATGAAACAGGAAAATATTCTTACTTGGAATTGTTATGCACAAAATATTCAATATTTTTTGCCTATGAAATAAACAACTTGACTATTTATGGTATATAATACTAATTCATAGTGATGCTCAGAAGATATCCTTAGTCGTATATCCTCTGAGCATCGAAAAATGTATATTTGTATTAAAAATATCCATATTTCTTTAATTTTCATCGGCAGAACTGTGGTTGGTAAAATTAATAAACTAATTTTGGAATTTTGCACCAACCCAAAATTCATATCATTTAAAGATATAACATTTTCCTATATCATTCCAAAATTCATATCATTTAGAGATATAACATTTTCCTATAAAACGCGATTTTGAGAACATATCTCATTTGCTATATTTTACTTTTAAGTTTATTGCTTTGTATAGTAGAAGAACTTGTTCTTATTGTAATAATATGTTGAATAAATAAAAAAAAAATAAAATATCTTAGCTAAACTCAGAATAATCGAATTAATTTGCTAAAGTGCCAATAAACAAAAAATAAAAAAAAATTTAAGCTAAGAAGGTGGCTACACTGAACGCACCCAAAGAGAGTTGCCGCCATCTAGCTGCCATAGAATTTTTAAAACTTAAAGTAATCTTTTCTATTTCTATTTTGTTAAACGGTGTACCACGGTGTTTAAATACCCACAACAATAGCAACAACAATCGAAAAAAAAAAATAACTGAGCGCATCAAAAAAACATTCATTCAATTGAGTCGCTGGCATGACGGCTACAAGTGGCAACACTTACCGTTACATTAACAACAAAAGCTGTTATCAGCAGCGAAGAAAACCGGATAAATAGCGGCTTATAAAAAGTGCTTCAAGTTAAAGCTTTTTTGTGTTTTTTATTTTGTAACTGTTGTGTTGTTGTGATTACTCGTATGCAAACACAGTTAAAGGCTTAAAGCTTGGTTTATGCTTTTATGTTGGTCTAAAAATGAGAAAAAAAGGAGAAAAAAATTCGCAAATCTCGAAAATAAGAGGAACCAAAAGAAGAGTAGCAAAATTATAATAAAAAAAAATAAACAAAAAATTAATCATGCAGTTTTTTTTTGGCAGTGAAAGAAGAAGGTCTACACAAAGCAAGCAGCCCAAAGACGACACACCAGCAACAGGCAGTCTAAGTTGGCCAACAACTGTATGCCAGCAAGCAGCTTCTAAGAAGCTATGCAAAAAAATATATATGGCTTTAAGCAGCAAAACATAAGTATTAAAAAAGAAATATGCAATTTAATAAAAAAAATTAAAATAATATTTTTTAGAGCTGTGTGAGTATAAATTTGATATAAAGGAATGGCTTTCTTTAGAGCGATTTTGTTGTTGTTGTTGTATTAAACTTTGATTTATGCTGCGAGATTTCAAAAAAGAGATATTTGTTATTTCATGCTGCTTGAAGCCACGGTAGGGATCGATGAAATGCGATGGCATGGGTTGAAATGGAATGGGATGGGATGGGATGGCGGCATGGTCATGGATGATGCTTGAACTGGGCTGCCAAAACAACACACAAACACACACGGCTGCTCCTTGCCAACACAGCAGCTGAAAGCTATGTAGTATGTATATTAAGCCCAAAGCCAGGCATTGTTTGTCTGAGCATCTTAATGTTCGTTGTCTGTTTGTCTGTCCGTCCGTTCAAACTGACCGTTTGTCTGTCCAACCCTTCAAGTGTTCGGGTTCGAAATGTTTAATATAAATAATTTTTTGATTATTTGTTTGCATCTGCAACTGACTGCTTTTACTGGGAAGCTTATCTCCCCGCTCCCTCATCTTTCCTCGACTGCAACATAAATCATTTGCGCAGCCGCAGCCTCTGATCTGAGTACAAATTAAAAAAAAATGTATGCAAACATATTAAAAAAATAAGTAATCTGGCAACTTCGCACAAAAAGACAAAAACGAAAACAATTTTGAAAAATTATTTCGTGTAAATAAATATTTGTTATTAACATTTTTTGAGAATTTATCTTATTTCCCTTTTCAAAAGATGTCAGGAAACAAGTCCAACCTGTTCTTAATCTGGCAACTCTGCTGGAAGGTAATTTATTACAATTTCTTTTGCTTGATTTATGTTTATAAAGCACATTATAATTGCATGCTGTTAATTTTTTGAGTTCCACCCAAAAACTGTTGACTCAGTATTATCCATCGTTTAACCGTGTAACTCTTCAAAATTGTGCTGTCCCATCTGCAATGCTTTTCGTGCAACCCAGTTGATTATTAACCATGCCATTTCTTGCTGAAAAGGGTTTTTCATTACCTCTTGATTTATGTTGTATCTGTTTTAATGTGCCTTAATTTTCATGAATTAACATTATTTCTGTGTTTGGTGTTGAAAGTTTAGTTTCAACAAATTAAAATATAATTTATGTTTAAATATGCATATTTTCATTTAAAATTGGTTGCAGCGCCACTTCAACCTCAGCAGTTTATATTGATTTATTGGCAGTTTAAAAATACCAGTTTTGATAAATATGTATATTAGGGTGGACCTTATTTTAGAAATCTTTGAGCACTCGGTTTATTTGTTTTATTGCGTCTAAAAACAATTCCCTAATTTTGTCTTTTTTTTTACAACAACAATAACACATGGCGCTCGGAGTTTGAAGTTTACACTTTGGCAATGCAACTAAATGAGCATTATGCAATAGTTTTCTCACTCCAAACCACCAAAATTTACCAAAATACAGTGAAACTTCCCTAACTCGGAGTGTCAAGGGACCAGAATTTAACTTCGAGTTACGGAAAATTCTGTAATATTATTATACTGTAATCTAGAAATATTATGTAAATAATTCAATTTTTGTCTGCGAATTGATTTCTTTCGAAAATTTAGGGCGGTTGAAATTTCTTC
The DNA here is from genome assembly GCA_963920525.1 of Dichetophora obliterata. Classification (NCBI taxonomy): domain Eukaryota; kingdom Metazoa; phylum Arthropoda; class Insecta; order Diptera; family Sciomyzidae; genus Dichetophora; species Dichetophora obliterata. The sequence continues at coordinate 2,777,922 of OY986438.1, read as the reverse complement.
AACTTCATCATCATCAGATTTATAACTTTCATATAGTATTAAAGTCAGTAATAAGCATCTACTTATTAGTAGGGAAATTCGACTTTAATATATCAAAATATAAGGAAAATGTTTTGAGAAAGCAAAAAGATAAATAATACTTCGAGTTATGGAGAATTTCGAGTTACGGAAGTTCGCGTTAGGGAAGTTTCAGTGTAGTTTTTGAACACAAGTTAAATTAATTACCTTTCTAATGGCAATTTAAGCTTAAGAATTGGTTAAGAATTGGAATCGGAGATGTTTAGGCCGGTACGTTGAAAATCGAATTGCTGTTTTATTTTTTCTTATAGATAATTTTGTGAATTTCTAGCTCAACGCGACACGTTTTAATAAAGTCTAATGTTTTTGAAACTTTTTTTATGCATTTTTATTATATGCATAGAAATTTGTTCCAATAAAATGGAACTCAAGAAAAACAAACGACATTTTTTTCTTCATTCAAAAAACGGCCAGTCTATGTATATATGTATTAACGTATAAATAAAACTTATAAATGTGAGACTGGTTTTAGGTTAAATCGGGTACGAGGATTTAATTTCTGGCACTAGTTTTGCTCTAGCTGTGCAAATTTATATATACAAATTTTTTTTTAAAAAATTCCTAAAGAAAAAATTTAGAAAATTGAAGATGTGTTAGGCTAAAGTGCACCCCTATCGCCCCTTTTTTAATAACTTTTCATGCCGGTACCAAAAATCGCATAGGCAACATCAATTTTTTTACCTCCATACAAATCGACCGACCCTAATGTATATATTTAGGAAGCTCTGCAAAAACCTTCGAATTTTTAATCAGTAATTTGAGCTGGCAGCTTGGAAGCTTTCGGTAGAGTTAAGTAATTAATTTATTGTTTAAACTAAACATCAATCAAAATTACGTGTTTTTTATGGTATTTAATAGTTAATATATTTATCAAAGTTATAAAGAAAAAAAAATTATCTCCTGAGAAATTATTGTACTTTTGCAAAAAACTAAGTCGATTACTATAAGGAAGATTTTATACAAACCAAAATGTTTGTAATTACTCTAGACACACAACTGCATTCTGAGATAAATGGGGGACGTTCAAACTATATAGAGAATTTTAACACAAAACTAAGTTTTATTAATAGTCTGGTATGAAAAAATAGATTTTTAGCCATAACTTTTGATTGGAAAGAGATATTGGGGTAATTTTTTCACAGAAATTATTTTTGAGACTTGACGTTTTTGTAAAAAATATAAAAACAACATTTTGGAAAAAATAAATTTCGCGAAAAAAATCAAAGGGGGTACCCTTGTTGTTTTGATGACAAAAACAGTAAAATAATTTTTGCGCTCAGCTGGAAGAATTTTTGCAAATAAATGCTATGTCATATGAAAGGTAGTCAGATTTGCTGTTTTTAATTGATTTCATTTTTACAACAACAACAATTTTTGAGTAATTTCTTGAGTAAAAAGTCAATATTTTGGACCTTTTTTGGCATACTCATAAAACATATATACACTGACCGATGTTTTATGAAAAAGTCGTTGTACTGAAAATTTCTCCAATTTTGAAGATATGTGAGTGTTTTTGATGTCAAAATAACAAAAATTTTTAAAATTAAATATACAAAAATCTCCGATACTAAAAAGTTTTATAATAACAAAATTACCGTTAGTTGAAAAATTTCAGAGGGGGCGTGGCAAAAATTAAGTATGTAACATTTTAAGTTGGGATAAGCTTAATATGTGTACCTAGTTTGAGCAAAATCCGTTGAGCCGTTTAGATTTGTATAAAGGCCAAAAATATCGAAAAATCGTAAAAAATAGTAAATGTATTCAAATAGCTGTAACTTTGAAACCGTAAGTTGTACAGAAAAAAAACTGTTGATATATTTTAAAGACCTTAAATGGGTCTTTTTGGTGTTGTATTTTTTTGTAGCATATTTATGAAAACATTTTTTTTTCAGTCACATAAAATTTTCAGTCACATTTTTCATAGTCTTCGCAGCAAATATTTTATTTGCACAATTTTAGGTTGGGACTCCAACCATTGCTATTTTTAACGACTTTTCTATAAAATACCTACAAGAGATTTCTTATTTTTATTCCGAAAATTTCATATTTTGATGTTAATACCAATGAGCATTTTAAAAGATGATACATGCTATTATTCAAATAAATCTATTAGTATTCAATTAAAGCCAACAATTTATAAAACCAAACATTTTTAATTTTTTAATATTTTTTTAAAATTGTTACGATTTTTGAAAATTTGCAATTTTCGGTGTAAAAATAAAAAATCTTTTATAGATATTTTTTAAAAAAGTCGTTAAAAATAGCAATCTTTGGAATCCTAACCTAAATTTTTGTTAGCCTTTAAAATTGATGCCTTAAAACGACACTATATTCAAAAGATACAAAATTTGTTGCGAAGACTATGAAAATGTGACACTATGTGACTGAAAATTTCAGGTTAAAAAATTTCATAAAAATGTTAAAACAAATTAATTTTTTAGTGCGACTTATGGTTTCAAAGATACAGCTATTTAGATACATGCACAAATTGTATTTTTTTAATATTTTTCACAGTGTAAAACATTAAAAAAAAATTCCAAAAAAATCGCACTTGAAACTATTTTTACAGGCACTATAACCTACGTCGTTTCAAAAAAATCGGAAACACAAAGGTCAAAATTTGCTTTAAATTAGTCGAATTGATACGGAATTATCGATTTAAGAGTTTTGAAGAAGAGGTTATTGGCTCAATAGCAAAAAAAAGATAGCGTTTTAAATTTTTGTTTTATATCGGAGGTAGGCGAGGTTGTGGGCGGATTTAAAATATTTTTGTATGTGATTTATTGTTTTATTCAGATCTTTTCTAAATTTTATTTGATCTGTTCTGAATTTCAAATGTAGTTCTGAATATGAATTGATCTTTTTGGATTCAATTGAATAGAATCAATTGAATAAAAATAGTTTTTGAAGTACAATTGGAAATAGTGTATTATTTTTCCTTTAAATGATTCTAATCTAGTTAAAGTGGCTTTAATAAGAAATAGAACTTCCGAAAAGTTTAAATTTAGATCTTTTTAGCCCAAATATTTTAACCAGACCCTGTTTGAAAATAGTTCTGAATCATGCTACTTAGGTTGCGGGCGAAGTGAACGCCGATTCAGACAGGAAGGCAGACAGGCAGGCAGACAGGCGAAGAAACGAGATAGTAATAAAGCCAAGCTATCTTTTATCTCGCTTGTTCAAATAGTTTTCTAGCGTCTGTCTGCCTGCCTGTCCGCTTCAGCGTTCACTCTGTTTGCAACCTTAGAGCTCGTGTCGTGCTTGTTAATTTATTTCAAATTAACTAAAAGTTAATTACAATTTCGTAATAATTACAAGTATTCATTTAAGTGTTTTTCAACACATCAAAATATAATCGTTGTACATAATTGTTGTAATTGATCTAGCTACAAAGCTCTTTTATTCTTTTTTTTTTTTTTGCTTGTCATGTTAGACGATTACGCTTTAGTAACGCTCATCTGGCGTTCACGCATGCGGTGAACGTGACATTGAAAAATATTTTTTGTTGTGATTGTTTGTAATTTTCGGTTATAAATAACTCTTACAATTCGTATCTCGTTATTTAGACACGAGCCTAAGTTTTCACTGTAAAAATAACTATTGGCACTTTAAAATAAAAATATTTTATTTTTATTTTTACATTATATTTACAATATAAAAGCAATATTAAATATTCAAAACAACACCCACTCAACTTGTTTAATTTGACTGAATAGCTAAAAAAAAATCAGTTTAATGCTAAAACAGAGATTTTCCGAGTGTTTTTTTCGATTGGTGATTGTCAGCAATAATTTTTTTCTAATCATATTCTTAAGCTACAACGTAAATAATTCCAGCTTATTTTACAGATTATGACAAGACTTTGCGTAATACAGAGTTCAACTCAAATGAACCCAATGTTTCTTTTTATTTCTTATATGTTTTTTTGTTTTGTTTGGGTTACTTCAGTGAAGGTTGCCTTTGGTTTTGTTTTTTTTTTGCTGTAAGAACCAGCTATACTAATTTTTGTTCAAAACTTTGTAGAATATTTCCCAGACTATGTCATAGCCAAACAATAGAAATTCTTCGCAGAACTGCTCTTGTTAGTGTTGACAACATAATAAATCAACATTTAATGCCAAAAACCATAGCAAACAGCTCGACATCGAAGGCTTTAATGAGGTTTTATGCACATGAAAAACTATTTTGTAGAAAAATGTGCGCAAGTCTGACAGCTGTTTACACAGGTTATTGTTTTTTTGTTTTTACGAAAAGCATTAAATTAGCATAAACTCTGGCCCAAGCACATGTGTTGCGCCTAAAATTAGTAATTGTGAGCAAAAAAAAAACATTTAAAAGCACTTAACTGAAATTTACGTTGAAAGCTACTAAAATGCTGTTGAAGTAGCTGATTTTGTTAAATTATTGGCGCCAGTGGCATAGCTAGGATTTCGAAAAGGGGGAAATAAACAATTTTGAAATTATGTTTAAAAGTAGATACATATTTTATTTAATACTACGTTTACATTGGACCAAAAGACTTATTTAAAATGAGTTATTCAAAAGTGTTTACTGTTGTAATATCGTGTAAATGCCCTAATAATAGCATCCCTGGTTCGATAACTTAACTTTCGACATTAAAGTTGAGTTACCGAACCAGGGATGCTATGGTTGGGGCGTTTACATGATACTACAACAGTAAACACTTTTGAATGACTCATTTCAAATGAGTCATTTGGTCCAATGAGAACGTAGTATTACAGCTTTTAATGCTTGCGCGCTCCTGGCGAATAGATTGCTTTAAGGGGGCAGCCTGGTTCTTTTAGGCATATTTTAAAGAAATTTTTTTATCGAACAATTTATTTTAACAATCTGCTAAGATTATACATTAATGTGTACATATAGTTGTATACAAACATATACATCAAAGTTATGATGATAACTCGAAAATTATAGCTTTTTTCAGTACAACGCATTTTTGTATGAAAAGCACTGGTTGTGAAAAATAACGGTGTACGAAAGTTTTTTTTTTGGGTAATGTTGTTACAGATAATATTTAAAAAAAAATTTCGGCTATTTTGATATCAAAATTATTGCGATAATTTGAAACTTAAGATTTTCTTAGTACAACACATTTTCTTAAAGCAAGGTCATCGCCTCAGAATGAAAAAAAACGATTGAAATTTCAGAAAGTTGGGCCATTTCGGCCACAGGCGATACTAGTATATTGAATTTCGTTACGATAGCTATAAAATTACGGCTTTTATCGTAATCATAGACAGACAGACGGATAGGCGGACGCTGCTAAATCGACTCAGGAGGTGGATGCTGGTCAAGAATATATATACTTCTATATACCGATCACGCCTCATTATCGGCGGTACAAACGGAGTGACAAAGTCAATATACCGCTATGACGTGTTTTAAACCTGGGGTATAAACAGTTTCCTTAAAACAATTAAAGTAGGAGCACCCAGGGATTTGAACTGGCTGCTTCTTCGTTTTTGCTATATAAATGGAATTTTTAGTTTCAAATTATAGATTATCGCACAGTTTTATGATGATGATGGAAAAGTTATGTATTCTACGGACTAGAAAAGATTCTATCTAACGTTCAAACAGACTTAAATTCAATCTCAAAATTGTCTTCCTAGTAATTTACTTGTTTAACTTGATAGCACTGATGTTTTTTTAGGTAAAATTGTACCTTTTTTAGCACATTTAGGTAAAATTTGTTAAAAAAAAATTATAAATGAGCAATGCAAGCACAAAATTGTTTATTCCAACAATTTATGCAAAAAATTTAACTGCATTTCTTTAAAATTAAAAAATTGCTTAATATCATAGGCCAAGGGGAATATATCCATTCATCCCCCCGCAGCTAAGCCACTGATTGGCGCTTACAACATGGGCTAGGCTTGTTTGTTAAGCACTATTATAATCAATTAGTTACTAATTAGTTTTGTTTTCATGGCTATAAACTATAAATAATGGTAATTTTAAAGGAAATGAAATCTGTTGATTCGTAATAAAAGAGTTAATTTATTTCCAAAGGCAATAAGTTTTGCATATTGAATGAATATTTTAATACAAACTAATCTTTTAATGGAGCATTTCTCTTGCTAAAATAAGTTATCCTTTTACCGCATCGTGGGTCACATTTGAACCAAACCACAATTTCGCCAATATATTCAAAAATAATATTTTTTGTCGTTTTGAGCGTAGCGTTATAAATTAGTATTATTTTTATTATAGTATTATTTAAATTAGCTCCATCTAGCGGTGTCTTTCATGATTTAGTCGTCGGCCAAACTACAAAAATAGGTTGTGACCAGTATGGCGTGCATTCTCATTGTCCGAAGTTGTGAAAAAAATAAAGAACTGCGTGTTACTGCTATCAGATAAATTATATACGAGAAAACATCTGAAGATTAGTAAAAAGTAAGGTTTTATAATTTTATATAGAAAATAATAAAGTAATTCATAGTTTATAGTATGGATCAAATTTGGCGCAATTAGTAGAAATTTCTATTTTTTTATTGTATATTGGGTCAATGCGTGTAATAAGAGCTGTATCGAAAAGAAACTGCACACTTTCAATTCAATATTTCTCACAGTGTAGATGTTTGATTGCAATGCGATAAGCAACGTTAGAAGGTATAATCAATTCTACTTTCATTGTTCCTTCTTTCTCCTCAATTCTTATCCTCGATTTTGCGATGCCTTGAATCCAAGAGCACGTGCGTAAGAAAATTGTGGACAGTTACTGATCTAAAAAAGAAATTTCTTACAGAAGGCTAGCCAAAAGGTATAAAGCTAGTGTAAATAGTGTCAAAAATAATACAATAAACTTCGAAGACACCTGTAGCTCGTTCCTGTAACTCGTCGATCGTAGTTACCGACTCATATTACCGATTTGACGTCACTCTCACCTGCAATGTTTCTGTACGTATATGAATCGATTTCTGTTCTATTCGTTCGATTCAAATCGATAATCTGCCTCATGTTCCGATTCCACTTCAATGGAACCTTTTAAAAAAGTGTTTCTGTAAGAAAAGTGAATCGATAAAAATGTGTCATTTTTCTCACTGGCTTTGCTGCAAGTGAGAATTCGACAGATTTATTTAATGTCAGTTATGTGTATTATTAGTTTATAAGTACTCGAAATATACGTTTAGAAATGGCTACTTTCATTTAAGTTGAATTTTTTACTGATTAAAATATTTCGTTGTTATTATAAAGCGTTTCAATTTCAAAGTAATGTAATTTAGAAATAATGCCTGTTTACATAACTGTTAAAAATTGAATCAAAACAATAAATGTTTGAGCTACGAAAAAGTACCCGGTTGCATATATTTGTAAGTTTTAGTTGCACAGCACTAAGTGGCAAATTATTTACATTCATAATTGTTGATTATTTCCGCAAACATTACTCCACATCAGAGATCTGTAACAAATACTTAAAAATAAGTAGTACTCGAGTATTATTCGTTCCCAAGTCAGTGATTCAAATCAAAGATTTGTAATGAATCACATTTTTGAATCATGAGCAACTTACTCAAAAATGAGTATGAATAAGTATAAGTAGTTTCCAAAGTAGTACTCATATGTAATTGATCCAAAACACAGTGAATCAAATAAGTATAGAATGAATAAAATATTTAGGGTTGCCACCTAATAATATGTATTTTTAAGAATTTTAAACATAATTTAACATATAAAAAATAGGGTGGGGACTCAATGGGCTTATGAGTCATGGGAGGTGCAAATCTCCTTTTTTCAATGTTTATGCATTTTTCTAAGTGCAAAGGTGAAAGAAAATAATAGCTTTTTATCAATTTTCATGCTCTGTCGCATATAGTTTAAAAGGTTTAAGTTGTATGGGAGTTGTCACACCTCTTTGCATATATATATATTTTAAGAGATTTAAGTTAACAATTCTCGGAATTCGAATGCACATTTAAATGCGTTACTTGCAATTTAAAACGTAATCTGAGTTTGACATTTGGCAAAATCGCATCAATAGCAAAACCTTCGTAAATTTTACGAAAATCAATGTATTGACTTGATTTTTATAACACATATGCTACTGTATTTAAAACCTTATCTAGGCTTACAATTTGGCAAAATCCAATGAAAACGTCTTCATTCTCCCATACAAAGTAACAACATCAAAATAGCAAAATCTGTAAAAATTCTACTGAAATGAATACATTTACTTGAGTTTTTAACACATATACTGTGATATTTAAAACGTAATCTGAGTTTGAAATTTTGGAAAATCGAAAGAAAACTCCGCAAATCTCCCATACAAACTGACGACATCAAAATAAAAAACCTTCATTAATTTCTTAATGTTTTTCAAACACATGCTGTGATATTTAAAACGTAATATTTGACTTGAAATGTGGCTAAATTGAATAAAAATTCCGCCAATCTCCGATACAAAGTAACGTCCTAAAATATCAAAACCTTCCAGATAAATTCCACAAAAATAATGTATTGACTTGATTTTACAACACATGTACGGTGATATTAAACGTAATTTAACGCTTAAAGTTTGGCAAAATCGAATGAAAACTCCGTTAATCTCCCATACAAAGTGACGACATCAAAATAGCAAAACCTTCGCAATTTCTAGAAATAGTAATAGGTCTGTTCTCGTACACGCATATTTGTGAAAAATTTCAAAAATTGTATAATAAAAATGTGAAAATTTTCGAAATTTTTCATGCTTGTTTCTTTTTTCACAGACTTGCGTGTACGGGAACAGACCTAATGTATATTTTATAATACAAATGCTGTGATATTTGAAATTAACCTGAGTTTGAAATTTAGAAAAAGTGAATAAAAACTCTGCCAATCTCTCATATAAAGTACCATCATAAAAATAGAAAACCTTCATAAATTCAAAAAAAAAATAATGTCATATATATATGTATATGCTCCGCTACAGCACATGACACGATAGTGGTTGATATATAGATAGAAAATTTGATACTTTTTCTAAAATACAAAATAATATTTTTTATTTTATGGTGAGTAGTTTAGATTCTAGATCAAGAATACTAAACACGTGCCAAAAACGTGAAACACCCTGTATCTTAAAAATTTTACAATATAGAAGGAAACTGAGTACGGAGTTGGAACGAGTGTTGAAAGTACATATAGGAATGAAAATGGACCTACCGCATCCGAAATTTGTAGACTAGTATTATTTATCTAAACATGTCTGAATATTAGGGTACTGCTATTATTTTGACCGCAGCTGTATATGCTGTGATATTTAAAACGTACTCTGGTTTGAAATTTTTCACAACCGAATGAAAACTTAGCTAATCTCCCATACAAAATGATGGCATCAAAATAGCAAAACCTTCATAAATTACATTGTATAAAGTGTTCTGAATTGAATGCACGCTTTCAAAATAAGCTTTATTAAAAAAAATTAGATAAAAACCATTCCTATGCAACATACTAGATGACGTCATCAAAATAATAAAATCCTCAATACTTGGAATCTAACTTTGACCCAGTCGAAAATAATTTCTTATTAGTTCTTATTTCTTTTTTAATTTTGATTTATATTTGAATGACTCCATGTCTTGTCCTTTATATTTTATATTATTTTTTTTATATATTTTTTAAATCCATTTAATTAATTTTTTTTCAAATATTTCAAATATTTCACGTTTGAAACTAAGAGTGCCTTTTATTTATTAAAGCTTAAGTGCACAATATCAAGTTTAAACATTATTTTTTTTGGAATTCGTAGAAATTTTACTATTATGATGACGTCATTTTGTATGGGAGACGGGCGCAATTTCAAGTTTATTTTAACAAAATTGCAAGCATCGAGTGCAAAGTTAAGATTTGAACTTATTTTTCAAATTCCAAGCCATCGTACTCATTTTTTTTTAATTTATGGAGATTTTACTGATCTTATAAAATCACTTTGTATGGGAGGTAGGATGTATGGGTAGCCATGGAAACATCATGGCTTCCATTAGATTCTTAGATTCATTAGACAAATTTAATACTCAAAGTGCATATCAAGATGTGAAGTTATTTTATTAATTTTTGTGAAATTTAACGAGATTTTACCGATTTGGTAAAGTCACTTTGTATGGGAGGTAGGACTGCTTTTTTTTAAAAAAAAAAAAAAAAAATCAAAAGACCAAGGCATGTGCCTTATACAAACAAGGTTTGGTCTTTGACCTGAAAGGAAAAGGATAGATTATTTGGAGAAATTGATTGGAACCATGCGTGAACTATTGATTAGGCGAAACAACCGTGAAAGACAATTTGATTTGGTTTTTATCCGATTTGACTCATTTTCGAACTTGACCTGCATTTTTGAATAGAAAGCTTATATATTCGATTTCGTTATGATAGCTCTCAAATAACGGCTGTTATCGTAACAGAAACGGACATGGCTAAATCGACTCAGGAGATGATGCTGATCACAAATATGTGTACTTTTCTATGCATGCCACGCCTCCTTCTGTGCGTTACAAAGTTAATATACTCCTTACTCATTTTTTTATACATAAGGGCATAAAAAGGGATCATTAGTTAATGAAGTAATGCTCCTGATGAACGAAGGGATTTAAAAATTTTTGGTTTTTCGAAAAATGGCGGATGTTGAAAAATCAATATTGCCTTTTTGACCAAAATTTCACTCATATTTTTGGTAAAAAAAATTATAATCTTTAAAAAAATCTTTCGTTCATCAGGAGGACAATTATGTATAGAATAAGTGAGAAAAATTGCAAACTGATCAGTAAAGCCGTTTTAAAGTAACAGTGATCGCCGACTTCGAAAACATAATTTTGAGTAAAACAAGTTAAAAGTTTTGACTACAATGCACAGTGTAACAAGCCCATATAGCGAGTGACCAAAAATAGAAGGAGTTGCTTAAGAATCATGAAATTTTGTGAAAATGAGTTTTATGGTAGAGGAATTGTTCTCACAAAATTTCGTTCGAAATAAATGAATGCCGCGCCCACCTCCCATCTAACCTAAATCGGTAATCTGGAATAGTTCCCCAAAAAGTTATACTAAATCAGTGAAATTTGGTGCACATAGTTTTTTCGCAGCTGTAAAAAGCTAATTTGAAATTGAACCAAATCGGTTGACTAGCACACCCACCTCCCATATAACCGAAATGGGGGCGGTGCGATTGCTTGAAGGTCAAAATCTTGAAACAACCAAAATTTTGATGAAAAAAAATCTTGAAAACGAAAGCTTGAAAAAAAATCTTGAAACGAAAATCTTGAAAAAAAGTAATCTAGAAAATACAAAATATGCATAAATCTTGAAAAAAATCTTGAAAAAATCGTGAAATTTTAAGAAATGTTGCTCTTTCGAATAAAATGTATAATTTTGAGAAAAAAACGGAAAAGTGTCTAATTTCGAAAACAAAAATGTCAAATTTAGGCAAAATTATAAACTTTTTATATACTTATGGTACACGCCCACCTCCTATGTAACCGAAATCAGTAATCTGGAACACTCAAAAAATTATCCCAGATCATTAAAATATGCTACACATTGCTTTTTTGTAATTATAAATAGCTAGTGTGAAAATGAATCAAATCGGTCGACTAACACGCCCAATTTCCTTATAACTGAAATCAGTAATGTTTCAAAGTACCCCAAAAAAATATCCTATTTCTGTAAAATTTTACATCTGTAAAATATTATTACTATATTAAAGAAGTGTTTTATTTAAAAGTTTTATATTTTTTTTATTTATTTGAAAGTTTGTGAAAATTGACTTTATTTTTTCATATAAAATTGCTTATTTTCGTCTAAAACTTTTTTCACAAAAGTGGGCGTAAATTCGTTATAATTTAATTTCGGCAAACCAAATTTTGGGAACATGTTGAGAAAATATTGATAGTAGATATATAAAAATATAATAAAAAAATGCTGTTTTTCTTATTTTTTTTTTTAATTTTGTGAAAAATTTTGTTATTTTTTCATTTAAAATTGCTCATTTTGTTGAAAACATGCTCCAGAAAAGTAGGCGTAAAGTCGTTTTTTTTTTAGTTTCGACAAACCAAATTTCGGGAACATGTTGAGAAAGAGTTGTTGTAAGACTAGGGATGGCAATTTTTGGAGTTTTTTCGATCCCGGGATTTTCGGGATCTGAAAATACAATCCCGGGATCGTCCCGAAATTCAAGAAGTTTTTATTTCGTTATTTTTTTTCTTCTATTATTCACTTCTATTCTATTATAGTACATACTTTGTAACAAATTGATGTAACAAAGAAGCACAATTTGTACCAATAAAACAAAAAAAAAAAAACCAAACAAAATTTGACTAATCATATTTCCATCCAATCTTCAGTAATTTATAACATAGGTTTTGTAATACATGCACAAATACATATTTTTGGTTTAAGCTTAGTATGCTGTAGAAGCGAAAAGAAATCTTACGTAAGAAATGCATCGCATTCTTGACAGCGAAAAGGTAGCGAAATTTTGTTTCATTGGTTAGTACGCTGTTGAACCGAAAAAATTGTTCAATGCAGCCAAGTTCACAACCATGATTGGAGAGTTAAAATGTCAAAATTTCGCTGCCTTTTATATGGCCGTACATTTAATTGGCGTGGAAATTTGACATTCAACAATACCCGCCAGTATCAAAAGTATCAATTGGACCATTTACGCTAGCTACTTCAATAGTTCTATACGCACTAGCTACTTTTTTGACCTAAGGTAATGCATAAAAGGGTCAGTTCAATCAACTTCCATCTCGATTGTTTCTTGTTGATTTTTTTAACGTCTTGACTGACTCATAAAATTTATTCTGACGAGCTCATACTTCGAAGTGACTTATTCGAGAAAACATGACATATAAAGCTTTTCAGTTTCGTTGAGGAACATAAATAAAATATCGTTATGAAAAGGTATAAATATATTGAATAATGATTATCAGTCACTCTGCTTTGTTTTTTTTTTGTTGTGTTAATATCAACTAGCGAAAAAGCTAGCTCTTCATGTCTAGTGAAATAACTAGGGAATAGGTGTGTAAAAGGTAGCAATTGATCCCTTCCTATGACATGCTCGTGTAAAACTCGCCAGTTGAATACAAAGAAGGTAGATTGAAGTGGAACTGGTACTGGCTACCAAGGGGCTAGTGAAATCACTAGTTTTGTACTAGTGTCATTAACTGCAGGGTAATGTTCAACTAACACATTCAACAAACACGTTATGGTAAGTATGTGTTAGTGTTGAGTCTACACCAAAAATTTCGCGTGTAGAATTAAATGCCTAAAAATTTTTGTTCCTACAGCATACTAAGCTTTAGCAGTAACTGCCTGCATAAAATTATTTTGAATCAGTATTTAAATAACAATTTTTTTAGATTGTTTATTTTTCAATTATCCTTCAATAAATCAATTCCTTTTATAATACAGAATCTACAGCGTTAAAAACCTAGTGCACCAGAGTAAATTTAACTAAGAATATTAACTTTAAGCACGATTTTTCTTGAAACATACTTTTTCAAAACTGGCTACACTACTGAAAACAAGCTAATCGACCAATGAATATTTTTTTAATCTTTTCCTATTGTAATTCTACACATCTTTTACCAAAACGAGCGTCTTTGGAAAAATTTTTCCTTTATGGTTAAATGTAATGGAAATTTTTTCCACTTTTTTTTCACGCTTCGTAATTTTCTTAATTTTCCATTTTAATAAAAGATGTGCATTCAGAAGTCTTTCTTCGAAAGCATTTTATTATCAGGCAATCAGCGTGATGATGTAAAATTAACATGCAAATTAAATTTTTTGTGTATGTAAAAAAATTTTATAGAAAACATCTTCCCTCCCTTTAATTATATACTATAGTACATTAAAATTAAAATAAAAAAGACAATACATTTAGGTAAAAAATAAATACAATACCCTTCCTATTTAGAGCTCAGTAAAAATATTCCTTCTTTTGATCAAAATATGATCAGTATGTAATTAAAGCATTAATGGTTTTATCGCCTAACTTAGACCTTAATTTATTGCATACAAGACCTGCAGAGAAGAAGCACGCTTATTAGTTCGATCGTTGATCGTGAAAAGGGGGATATATGTGATGGTAGTTTGAAAAATTTTATTAAATATTAAAAAAAAATTGTTTTCAACAATCCCGGGATTTGAATCGAATAATCCCAGGATATTCGGGTCTTAAAAAATCTCCGGGATTGATATCCCTATGTAAGACATATTAAAATTAAAAAACAAAATCTGTTTTCTTTTTATTATTTTTTAAAGTTTTCGTTTCTTTTTTAGATTTCTAAGGCCTATCTTCAGTTGTACAAAATTTTTAGTATGTTTGCTTTTTATTAATTTTTTTACTAAAAAGTTTAAAATAAACATAAGCTTTTTTTTTTGCATACTTTTATAACTAAAATTTACGTCTTATTAAAAAATATACAGTGTCAAACTGTAATAACAAAAAATTTATCATATTTTCAATTAAACTTTGGAATCGTGGCATTCCCGTAACTGAAAAGATATTGCAAAGTCCTTTTACACTCGAAATATTAAGACTCTGCACTATAATGTATATTTAGATTTACTAATTAATTACTTTTTTTTCTTAAGTTATTTTTGGCCACACTCGTTACACTGTGCAATGTGATGTAGATAAAAAATCGTACATAATCTACTTAAGTAATAATTCGATTAGTCTGAAATTTTTCGGGAATACTTTTGAAATATATTACTTTTAGAAAATGATTTTTCTTAAAATCAATATTTTTGTTTATTATTTATATTTTAAGTTGCTTATTTTAATTATATAAATATTTAATTTGTATGTTATTCATTTATTAATTTTTATAGGTTTAGTTTTTATAATTTTTTTTAATATCATATATTTTAATTTTGCTTATTTTTATTGTTCTCTAGAGTTAATATTTTGCCTTTATACGTTTAATTTTATTTTTTAAGCTAACTGATTAACCCATTAATGCTCACTACCAGAAGCCGTTGAGTTTAGCTTTTACAATTTTCAGCATAAATTTGTATTCTTATAAGACGGAAAACTCGGAAGTTTTTAAAAAAAATTCAAAGGATTTGGGTATGATCATAAACGCAAAAAAGGTCTTTGAGTAGAGAAATAAGAAAAAAAATGCTAAATTGGAAAATTTTCATTTCGTAGGCATTCAACTCTATCGTAATGCACTTTTTAATTATATTTTCTTTTTTCTTGATGTTTATAAAAAAAAATTAACTCACATGAGTAACATATTTCACTTTTTTTCAATACTGCATTAACATGCGCGAACAAGTAAACAAGAAGGATTAAAATGTCAATTTTTTTTTGGAAAAAGCATACTTTTGGCTTTCTCACACTGTTTGAGGCAACAGTTTTACAGTGGCTAAGGATTTTTGAGATATTTTTGAAAAATGCTTTAATCGCGTATGATATATCATACGTTGTCATTAATGGGTTAATAAATCATATTTCGCAAAACTTATTTCCTTTTTATTATTAGTCATAAGCACATCGCTCACTTTTTCGTCAAACGTAATTGCGAATTTATGTCAATGATCAAAAAATTAATACATTTTAGGCATCTTTCCAAAATCAAGCGTAATGAATCAATCATTAACTTTCAGTTTTACTGAGCATTTTTAAGTACAGACTCAAGACTCCAATCATCAGCTTCAAGAAGTCACATTAACTAGCGTGTAGGAAGTCATGTTTTGGAGAAACTAAAAAGTGGTTGAGAAGCAAGTAATTATTATGAATTTTGAATAAAAAATGCATAACTTGAAATAAGAGATAATCGATTAGTCACCGCTAGATGTCAAATCATTGATTGTTTTTTAATTTGAGGGCCAAGCTGTTTCAGCATCTGGGTAAAAAAAATTATAATAGCCGAAGGCAATGGATTGTATTGCAAAATAAGTAACTTAGATGAAATATTTGCAAGTAAACAATCAATAATTTTTGACAATTAGTCAGTTTTGACAGTTAAGTAAGACAATGTTTGCTTATAGCAATGCTTAAAAGGCGAATAATTTTTTTTACTTTTATAATAATATTGAAAATTTTCAGTAGGTAGCTACAAGCCGCTACCGCAAGCATTTTTAATTCGTCATTACTTAACTTATTAAGCTAAGTGCTAACATGAAAACAATTCAAATTGAGATTGCGTAGTATTTAAATTTAAAATTGATTTGAAGTAAAAGTTTGAAATCGCATAATTTGACATTTTTGTGCAGAATTTGACTGTTTAAACTCTTAGCTGCCAGCCAACGATATGAGCAGTGACTTCATTAGCATTTAGCCTTTTAGCTACAATTTGCAAATTTGTCTATTTTATTCTATTTAAATATCTGTGAGATATTTAGTTGTTTGCTGTAGCACTTAAACTTAATTCAAAGGTAAACATATACATTTTTAAAAATTGTAAATCTTTCAACTTATGTTAATGTAGCGAGCCAACATGTTGTTGATCTTTAACCATAAAAGCCATAACTATTTTTCTAGCGGAACATTTAAACCTAGTTTTAAGTTAATAGTTTATATATGCGGAAATATTAAGCTGACATCATTTCGTTTTTTCTTCTTTTTTTTTTTGCTAATGAGGGTCTCTTAGTTGTGTTGACGTTTAGCATTTATGCTACACATAAACGTTTAGGTAACAAGAAAAAAGTATCGACAAAAATGCTTACATTTACGCTTTGCAGAAACAAATTTACTAAGAATTAAAAACAATTTTTTTGCTTCGGAATGAAACAAGAAACTCAATAATGTTTATAAATATTACTACACAGAAAAAAAAACCATAACTTCAAGTTGACTACAAATAAGTTAATTTTTGATTTAGATAAAAATGTTTTTAATTGATTTAATACTGATTTTTTTTAATATCAAAGAACCAAGGCATGCGCCTTATACAAAAAAAGTTTGGTCTTTGACCTGAAAGGAAAGAGATAGATTATTTAGAGGAATTGATTGGAATCATACGTGAATTATTCATCAGGCGAAACAACCGTGAAAGACATTTTTAATTTCTTTTAACCGAGGCTAGTGTTAAAGCAGCCTAGGGGCTATTTTTAAAAATATCAATAGAGTTGCACAGTTTTCGTGACTAAAATTAGCAACAATTCTAAATAAAACACACTGATGCATTGCATAAATGCATTTAGCAACTCAGCCTAACTTTGCCATAGTTTCTAATTCCGTTGTATACCGTACTTATAAAACTATAATCCTTTTCAATTTTACGCTTGCAATTTAAATTAAATCCACCAACTTCAGATGGTAGTCTGACAACATTTGGTTACAAAAAACACATTAATTATACATATAAAAAAATGACTACAAATATCTTTTCTATATATATTTTTCAATTTAAATATAACCGATTTGTAGATTCCAATTCCGTTGTATGCCGTTATTACAAACTTATGCCTAAAAAGTATCTCAAAACTTCTTTTTCATATTTAATGTTTCATATTTTACAATTTAAATGAAATAAAACAACTTCAAATATTAGTCTTCAATTCGGTGATATACCGTAATTACAAACACATCAAAACGCGAATGCAAACAAACTTGCATATCTTTCTTCGAACTGTAATCGACTAGAATTTTTCAATTCCGTTGTATACCGTAATTAAAAACCTTTTAACAAAAAGTGTCAAAAAACCGCTTTTCTTATTTTTCTCGAAGCTTAAATCCAACAATTTCTGAAAGTTAACTTAAATTCCGATGCATATCGTAACTACAAAAAAAAAATGGCTACAAATATTTTTTTCATGTTTCTCTTTCAATTAAAATATAACCAACTTGTAGTTTACAATGCCGTGGTATGCCGTTATTACAAACTTATGCCTAAAAAGTATCTCAAAACTATTTTTTTCATTTTTAATATTGCATATTTTTCAATTTAAAGTAAAAAAAAACAACTTTAAATAGTAGTTTTCAATTCGCTGATATACCGTAATTACAATCACATCAAAACGCGACTGCAAAAACTTTTTTATACATATTTTTCGATTAAAATCCATGGATTAGTAGTTTCCAATTCCGTTGTATGCCGTAGTTATAAGCTTATGCATACCGTTTTTAAATATACTATTGCATATTTTTCAATTGAAATTAAATAAAAGAACTTCAAATAGTAATCCTCAATTCGGTGATATACCGTAATTACATTTTTTTAAATTTAAATACCATCGATTAGTAGTTTCCAATTCCGTTGCTTACCGTAATTTAAAATGTTTTACCAAAAAGTGTCGAAAACCCGCTTTTCATATTTTTCTCGTAGCTTAAATCCAACAATTTCTGAAATTAGTCTTAAATTCCGTTGCATGTCGTAAATACAAAACTCCATTTTCATATTTAATATTGCATATTTATCAATTGAAATTAAATAAAACAACTTCAAACTAGTCTTCAATTCGGTGATATACCGTAATTACAAACACATCAAAACGCGACTGCAAAAAACATTTTTAAACATATTTTTCAATTTAAATACCATCGATTACTAGCTTATAATACCGTTGTATGCCGTAGTAATAAGCTTATGCCCAAAAAGTGTCTAAAAACCTATTTTCCATATTTAATATTTTTTAATTTAAATCAAATACAATAACTTCAGATAGTAGTCTTCAATTCGGTTATATGTCGTAATTACAAACACATCAAAACGTGACTACAAATAAACTTCCATATCTTTCGTCAAACTATAATCGACCAGTAGTTTTCAATTCCGTTGTAAAACGTAATTAAAAACATTTAACCAAAAAGTGTCTAAAACCCGCTTTTCATATTTTTCTCGTAGCTTAAATCCAACAATTTCTGAAAATAGTCTTAAATTCCGTTGCATGTCATAATTACAAAAAAATAAAAGAAGATACAAATAACTTTTCCATATTTCTTTATCAATTTAAATATAACCGACTTGTAGTTTTCAATTCCGTTGTATGCCGTTATTACAGACTATGCCAAAAAAGTGTCAAAAAACTTATTTTCCATATTTAATATTTTTTCATTTAAATCAAATAAAATAACTTTAGATAGTAGTCTTCAATTCGGTAATATGTCGTAATTACAAAGACATTAAAACGTGACTACAAATAAACTTCCATGTCTTTCTACGAACTATAATGGACCAGTAGTTTTCAATTCCGTTGTATACCGTAATTAAAAACCTTTAACCAAAAAGTGTCAAAAACCCACTTTTCATTTTTTTATATCGTACCTTAAATCCAACAATTTCTGAAAGTAGTCTTAAATTCCGTTGCATGTCGTAATTACAAAAAAAATGGCTACAAATAACTTTTCCATATGTCTTTTTCAATTTAAATATAATCGACGTGTAGTTCAAAAGTTTGTTGTATGCCGTAATAGCAAACCTATGAGCAGAAAGTGTATGAAAACCCCTTCATTCATATGTAATATTTCATATTTTTCAATTTTAGTTATATACACCAACTTCAGATAGTAATTTTTAATTCGGTTGTATGTCGTTATTACAAACAAATCAAAACGTGGCTACAAATATAAATTTAAATGCAATCGACAAGTAGTTGTCAATTCCGTTGTATGCCGTAGTTATAAACCTATGCCCAGACAGTGTCTAAAAACCCCTTTTTCATGTATATTGCTTAAAAAATTTTTAATTTAAATTAAATCCAACAATTTAAATTAGTAGTGTTTAGTTCCGTGTCAAGCCGTTCTTACAAACACTTAAAAAAGTGACTACAAATACCTTTTTAATGTTTTTCTTGGAGCTAAAATATAATGTAATAGTAGTTTCTAATTCCGTTGTATACCGTAATTACAAGCATATTGCTAAAAATTGTCTAAAAACCGCTATTCATATTTCTCTTGTAATTTAAATTGAAGGGCTTACTGCAAGAACATGATATGTCACAAAAAATTATTATTATTTATTGGTAATTCAATAAATTATATAGAAAGGCTAAAAAAACGTTTTTTTAAACATGTGGTTTATCACGTTATTGTAATAAGCCCTTCAAATAAATTCAATAATTTCTGATGGTAGTTTCCAATTTGATTAATTAACAATTGATTAATAGAAGCTAGGTCAAAGTCTTTCCAAGGGCTGAAATGGCCAGTTTATTATTATTATTATTATTAGTTTCCAATTTTGTTTTATGCCGTAATTACAAACCTATGCTCAGAAAGTGTTTAAACAGCCCTTTCTCATATATATTTCGCAATTTAAATTTAATTTAACAACTTTAGGTAGTATTCCTCAATTCCGTTGTATGCGTGACTAGAAATGTTTCAGTTTCTATTCAAAGCAATTAAAAATTTCATCTTTGAATGTGATTATCTCGAAAAAAAATTAAACCAAACATTAATCTTAGTAAATATTTGAAATCAGCAACCTTATATATATTTTTTTAGATGACAAAATTGGACGACCCCTTAATTTATTTCAACAATTTTTATAGGCACAAAGCAATATGCGACTCGCGCTTTTTTAGAATTACTTTTCATACAAACGCACGAGCGAGAAGATTAGATGATAAGTTCAAAAGAGAGTTGAAAATGATAAATTGATATGGAAGAAAACTGATGAGAGTTGGAACGAAATTTGATTGCTCTATGCACTCTGAATACTCTGTTTAACTGAAGTTCCGATTTTTAGAGACATTGAATTTTGTAACTGATATTTTATAAAAAAACAACTAAATTTTAACATTTCCAGAAAAAGCAAAAACTGATATTGTTTTTGAAGGAACTTTATACAAAACAAAGAGACAAATCTATATTTTCATTTAACCCATTTCAGCCTGCACATAGTTTCCGCCGTCCGATTTTGTTAAAATCGCATATATTAGCAAGAGATACCTAGAATTTTAGGTGCCTACCAGTCCGAACACCTGAGATAATGATGGGGACAATTTTACCACTTCAGGTGAATCATTCATAATACACAGGTGAATATTCCGATTGATACCAAAATTTCACGAATTTTCTCTTACTCCATTTTCTCTCACTTCACAACAAATTCAAATTTCACTTCAAATTTCAAACAAAAGCTACGAGCATTTAGTCTAAAACATCAAAAAATAGAAAATATCTATGAAGGGTGAAATTTAACCCCATCAGACCGGAATGGGTTTAAGAGAATGAAGATGAGGAACAATTTTTGTCAGTTGACGGAGATAACCACTATGAATAGTTTTACACAAAAAAAGTCAAAGTTTATAAATGTTGATTTGTGCTTCTTTTGTAGCTGTTCTACATTTTTTCAATCTCAGACAGTGTTACAAAACACTGAAGAAATCTAATCACATCAACGAAATTAAAAAACAAAATCATTTGATCACGAAAAAATATTTCACCATGTGGTTTAAGTTTATTTTACAAGCGTCTCAGTTCTATTTCAGTCTTGACATCAATTTCGGGTGCAAAATTTTTGACATTCTTAATTGTAACTGGAGGCAATGTTTGTCTAAAATTTCAATTTGATATAAAAAAAATTGTATGAAGGATTTAAATTTCACGTGTTTTGTTAGCTCATCGAGCAATAATAAACAATGTTTTGTCTAGAAAACATAAAAAATATGTTTATAACATGTTAAAAAGCTTTATAAAAGCTTTTTTAGCAATTATAAACAATGCTTTGTCTAGAAAACATAAAAAATATGTTTATAACATGTTAAAAAGCTTTATAAATGCTAATTATTTCCATTTATATGAACAGCTTTATTAACACTTAAAGTTAAAAATCTTATATTTGAATATCTAAGTAATAGATAATAAAGCGCAATAAGCTACCAAAACTTAACTAGAACAAACCGTATCTGTAGTTAGTTCTTACTTTCAAAAATTTGTGAAATTCTTTACAAATATTCACGCCAAGATGAAGCTTTACTTCACACTTAACTAAAAAAGATTTCACAATTTTAATTAACAATTCATGAGAACAATTCACAAAAAAAAACTAACGCAATGCAAACAAGTCATGGAAAAAGAGAAGATAATGAAGAAGTGCTGTAGGTGAGGGGCGGGAGGAGGGTAGGTGAAATAAATTTGGCGCCGCTTGATAACAAATCGCAAACGCATTTACACAATGCGTCACAAGCAGGCACGACACGAGTCAACAAAATAAATTGTTTTATTTAATTTTGGTTTTGTATTTTCAATCTTTTTTGGCATATCTTTAGTTTGTATCTGCAACAGCTACAACATAAAATTCGCTACATGTGGCGTTACATTTACATGACTAACGGACGTATTTAGCAGATACATAATTCAAGCTGACGGGTAACTGAAGATTGATTCTGCGAGATACAAGCTAAAAAAGAAACAAAAAAGCAACGAAAAAATAAAACTAAAAAAATAAATACAAATGAACACATTAAAAAAGCGTGTTCTTGCGGAACATGATCTGAGCCAAAAAGCATGAGCTGAATTTTGAAAAGATTATCAAAGCAAATAAAAAAAAAACAATAACAAATAACAAAACACGACAAAAAAGATACGCGCGTCTTTGAAATAAACAGACAGCGCAGCAAAAAGTAAGAACACAACAAAAAAAAAATAATAAAAATTTTTTTAAAATATAATAAAAACAAACAAAAAGATTTAAATTAATAAAAAATCAAATGGTTTTATAGACCAAACTTTCGACAACGCATACGAAATTCAAATAAAAACAAAAGAGCTAAAAAAGAAGAAGAAATAAAAACCAATTTAATGAACTTCCACAAAATTTGCCAAAAAAAAACAAAAAAATTTGCTTTCCATTTCGCAGAATTTTAGGCAATTTTGATGTTTTAGTTACTTTTTCAATTTTTAGCAAACGTTGAAAATACAAAAAAAATCTCTAAGAATTATTGTGTGCAAAAATGTTTAAGAATCAATGTCTGGTGGGGACAGTAACATTTCACGTATATTTATTTTTGTAAATGTTATTATTGTTGCTTTCGTTGTTATCTAGCTTATTTGCAATGAACCAATACCCAACAAGATAAACATATACAATACATTAACCTTCATTTGTTGTAATGTTTATTTTGACATTTTTTTCCTCCTTTTAAATTATACTTTTACGTATGTACATATTTGTTGCTATTTTAAGTATTTAACCTGAGAGGTAGGTAGATGTTGAAAAGTGAGCTAGATACTTCAAAATGTTGCTGATAAAAGTAAGTAACACAAAAACCACAAAACCTAGAAGAAAACAAATAAATAAAGTAGCAACAGTGTTTAGAATTAAATATATCAAGCGTCTGACAGCCAGACAAACAATCCATCAAGCGGTTAGTCAAACATTTTCTAGTCCTGCCAGCTAAAATAGAAAAAAAAGTCTACCAAAACGAATGCTTGCTATTTATTCTAACCCATTCTTATGTTAGTTTTTAGTAGTTAAATCAACAAGGCATAAGCTGCTTTCTACTAACTTATTTTTAGTTATACTGCGTTTTAAAAGCTTCAAGCGAACGACAACATGCATTGTTTTGTGCATAGGTTTTGGTTTTTGCCCGATCTTTAAAGTTTAGATGATAGCCTTTGTTTTTATATATTTATCTTAACTACCGATTTTTCTGGTGAACCAAATAAATACTACCCTTTTTTATTTATTTTTTATTCATTTTTTATTCATTTTTTGTTTCATCTAAACTTGGATTCTAAAGCTAATTTTTTTTATTTTCTCTTTCTTATTTCTGTCTTGTTTTTCTGCTTGTCATTCACCGCTTTAGATCTTCAAATAGCTCGCTACTACCCACTGCTCTTTTTTGAGGTTTACTTAATTCGGTATTCTTTACTATTCCGATTCCTGGAATAATCTGTCTGCAGCAGGTCCCCAAAAATTTTAAAAACAAAATCTTTTGTTTGGGTTTTGTTTGTTGTAGTGGCACATCAACAAGTATTTCATTGTTCACAGCCTGCCAGACATGAGTATCTTTTCAATTCTAACATTGAATTCAGGGAAACCTTTAAGTGTCTGAAAACGCAGAAACATATTTTATTAGCTTCAAAGAACATTCGAATCTGTTAGAAGATTTAATCGTTGAAATATTTAATAGAGTATTTCATATGCCACACATTACGATTATTTATTTAATCGCACTTTACCTAATCATTTCCTTAACTTACATAATAATAATAAGTTTTTCCTAATTAACTATAAGTTGGTTATGCATTAATTTAAGTGTTGATTTTATTGTAAAAAAATCAACCTCTAACCTTTGTCAAATACTTAAGCTGGACCGATTTAAGAAACCTGAAAGAGGCCAAAAACTCTAATCGTAAGCTTTAAATGCTTATTAATTCTTGAATACAATTTCTCTATGTATTTTATTAAAATTGTGTCCTATGTATAAAATTGTGTTCAGAAGGTGTGCTATTATGTCATATTGTCATATTGTACTAAAATTTTACAACTAAAATTTACAAGATAAATAAATGCAAATAAGAAACAGCTGTCTGATAACGACACTTCAATAAACATAGCATTCAGAGTTGTAATATATTAGTACTTTTTTATATGGAACGCAACAATAAAATGTTTCAACTAGTGTAAAATTCCAGGACAATATATTAAAATTCGTCAATTAAAATTACTCTTTGTAAAAAAAAACAATAATTATTAACACATTTTTTTTTTAAAAATTTTATTAATTTAATTAAAATTAAATTAAAAAAATTTGATTAAATTTAATTTTAATGAAAAAAAATAAAAAGTTTTGTCTTTGTCACTGATTGAACTTGCAACTTCTTTGCTGATAAACTGACCGCTCAGTCATCTTCGCAGTAGTCACTTTTGGTCGTTGAATTAAATGTTTATATGAATTGGTTTGAACTGAAGAAGAGTCTGTTTTAGGATTCTGGAGTAAAAATAGTCGACATTGCTCGACCCTTGTTCGTACCCTGTTCGGCAAAATAGGTTATAATAAAGTACTTTTTTCGGCCGCTATTTGGCTTTTACAAAACATTTTTTTAGCTAAGTTCGGACCCTGTTTGGCAAAACAGGTTATGATAAAGTGCCTTTTTCGGCCGCAATTTGGTTTTTACTAAACATTGTTTTTTTAGTTTAGTTTTGTGAATTTGCAGCATCGATTTACAATTTTGCTCGATATAAATAGCAATAACTTAAATTAACAAAAAATTAGACAAAAAAAAAAAAATTAAAAAAATTTTATTAAATATAATTTTAATGAAAAAAAAAATTAAAAAGTTTTGTCTTTGTCACTGATTGAACTTGCAATTTCTTTGCTGATAAACTGACCGCTAGGTCATCTTCGCTGTAGTCACTTCTGGTCGTTGAATTAAATGTTTATATGAATTGGTTTGAACTGAAGAAGAGTCTGTTTTAGCATTTTGCAGTAAAAAGAGTCGAGCTTGCTTATATATGGCCACTGTTCGAGCCTTGTTCGGACCCTTTTCGGCAAAACAGGTTATGATAAAGTGGCTTTTACGGCCGCTATTTGGCTTTTACTAAACATTGTTTTTTTAAGCTAAGTTTTGTGAATTTGTAACATCGATTTACAATTTTGCTCCATATAAATAGCAATAACTTAAATTAACAAAAAATTAGACAAAACAGAATTAAAACAAATCTAGGAGCAATTGGCGAAGATATTGACTTCTTTTGTTTTCAATATATGGGCATTCCCACCAAAAGGTCTACCGCGACAGAAAAATTAAATTTTTCTGAAAATTCTTTTAAACTCTTATAAAAGAGAAAAAAAATGTTAAAATTTATATTGTGAGAGTACTGAGAGCTGAGCTTAATTTGAATTTTAAAAAAATGGCAACAAACTGAATGAATGGCAATAAAAGTTGAAAAATGGTGACAAAAGTGTAAAAATTTTAACGAAAGTTGGAATTTTGTAAGTATATTACAAAGTTTTATCAAATTTTTTCAGTTTTCGGTCCTGAAGTACACTTGTTTTTCTATTGTAGTTCAATAAAATAATTAAAACTAAAAAAATGTATACTTGTTTGAAGGGAAAAATCTGTAACGTATCATATTATGATTTGTATAAAAATAATTAAAAAAGTTTTTTTAACGAATTATTATAAACGATTATTAATATATAGCAACTTTCATAAAAAAACTTGTGCACACATCGCAGATGTTTTCATTTGAATTGATGCAGACAAAACCACTTCTATTTATTGTATCGTAACGCGTCCTTTTTTGTTTGCATATGTCTTTGGACAATACTTTCGATCGCTTCCACCTTTTACACTAAATATAGTATCTTCTTACACTAAATATAGTAGAGTGATATCCTAAAATCCAAACAGAACAAAATAGTGTAAATTTAAAGTTCGCGTACAAACGTTACGTGCGCGACCAAGGAAATGCCCATATAGAAATTAATATTTAAAATTTCTGTAATTTCATTTATTATTATTAATTTATATTACTTTATAATTCTTTAAAATATACATATTTAAATAAATAATTTAAATTATTAAGTAAATTTATATTATTTTATAATTCTTTAAAATAAATATAAATTAATATATACATTAGACTGGCCATGCACTTGTATAAAAAATTAAAATTTTTCGAAAATGAAAATTATGACTGGTTAAAAACTAGCATGTAATATTTGTAACAGTTCGATATGAGCACGCCAAATGATCGCGAGTTGATCGTTTTGTTGTAAATTGAAAAACATATGAAAGTTTTTTTATTCTTTACATATTTCTCGATTTTTTTCGCATAAAGACTTATTTTATGCATAAAACTGATATGCACTTTGTTTATTATTTAATTTTTTCTCAAAATGAGCTATAAAACATAAAAATCGGATAAACATTACCAGTGTTGTGATATTTTAATTTTTGAAACAAATTTTTTTTTCTTATTGTAGTAAAAAAGTCTTTAAAAATCAAATTTGTAAAAATTATTGCACTTAAAAATGAGCTATATAACATAAAAATCGGATAAAAATTATTATAGCTGTGATATTTTAATTTAAAAAATTTTTTTTTTCATTGCAGAAAAAAAACTCTTAAAAAATCAAATTTGTAAAAAGTGCAATAAATTGCTATTGAATTGTTTTCTGAAACAACATTTAATATAAATACAACAAAATTATGTGATTACCTTGAATAACTTGGTCATTATGAAATTTTTTACTAGAAGTGTAACATTTTGCAAATTTCGAGCTTGGGCATTTTTATGAAAAAAATTCAAGAAAATCCAAATATGTAAAATTTTAAAAATCGACTTCACGGCTGGCTATATCATAATCTGAAGCTATTTTGGGCAAGAAATTATAAAAAAACAAAATTCAGATAAAAAGTAATAGCTGCTGAAACTTGATTTCTTTCAAAGCGCTCAAAGTGCTTGTTTTTGACATTTCGGCCACATAAATATTCATAAAAAATCGATAAAATTATGTTTCTCATTTAAAATGGCTTCAGTGATATAAAGAAAATTTAGTTAGCAGAAATTTAGGAGTTCCAGGGCTGCCAACATATCAGACCCTGGTTTTAGGGTAAAAAATATTAAAAATACCCCAAAAACCAACCCAAGTCATTTTCACCACTTTGAATTGTCTTTTTTCACAATTTTTCACCACAAAAAACACAGCTTCATATGCGCCAAACACAGTTAATTAAAAAGTTTCTATTGTGTTGTTTTAAAAAAATGTCTTCGACTAAAGCAAATGTTTTTGATTTTTTTATTTTACTTTTTGAACTTTAACCTGGCGGTGTGACTTGGTTTCTGATCTAATTTTAGCTATGTTGTGCTTAAAAATAAAATTGGTGGTGAAAATAAAATTGTTTGGTTTTTGGGGTGCTTTTGAAATTTTTACCCTAAAACTAGAGTCTGATATGTTGGCAGCCCTGGAACTCCAAAATTTCTACTAACTAAAATCAGAATTTTTTGTTTATGCTATTGAAGCCATTTTAAATGAGGAACATAATTTTATCGATTTTCTTTATGAGAAATGCCAAAAACAGGCACTTTGAACATTTAAAAAAAAAATCAAGTTAAAACAGCTATTATTTTTTCATCCGAATTTTGGTTTTTGTAATTTTTTGCCCGAAATAGTTTTAGACTATGTTATAGCTAGCTGTGAAGTCGATTTTTAAAATTTTATAATTTTGGATTTATTTTGAATTTTTTTGCGCAAAAATACTCCAACTCGAAATTTACAAAATGTGACACTTCTAGTAAAAAATTCCATAACGACCAAAATTAAACGTAATCACATAATTTTTTTGTATTTGTATAAAATGTTGCTTCAGAAAACTTTTCAATAGCAATTTATTGCACTTTTTACAAATTTGATTTTTTAAGATTTTTTTACTACACTAAGAAAAAAATTAATTTTTTTTAAAAATTAAAATATCACAACGTTAATAATTTTTACCCGATTTTTATATTTTATAGCTCATTTATAAGGGAAAATGAAATAACAAACGAAGCGCATACCAGTTTTATGCATAAAATAAGGTTTTATGCCCAAAAAATGGACAAATATGTAAAAAGTCAAAAAACTTTCATATGTTTTTCAACTTACAACAAAACGATCAACTCGCGGTCATTCGGCGTACTCCTATGGAATTAATATTAAAACATGCTGGTTTTTATCCCAAACATCACAATTTTAACTAGTCATTATTTTCATTTTCGAAAATTTCTTGAAAAGGCCTGTCTAATATACATAAAATATTTATATAAATATAAAAAATATAATTTCTTAGAATAGAAAAGAAAATTAGTTCATGAAGCAACAGGTTGCGTCAACAACAAGATCTTTGCAGAAAAAAACCACCAAGCAAACAAAACTACTGAAGAGTTGATGTACACTCAGAAAAAAGACAGCTTTTAAACTAAGTAAATTATACCTTGGTTTCTAGGACACAGAATTTTTAATTGTATTTTTGTAGATTTTATCATAGTGCAGAACACTTTTATACTCAGACTGATTCATTTCAGACTCATTAATTAATTTTTAGTTGATAAATTTAACATTTTTCAGAGTTTTGTTAATTTTACTATAAACTAAGAAATAGTCGGTTACGGAATGTGCACATTTACCACTGGGTAGAAACAAGATAAAACAATTTCTCTGATAATTTTATCAGTTATCGACTGCACAAAGATTCATTTCATATAATTTTGTAGTTTATGTAAAATCTGTCTTCCATTTCCCTTGCAGTCAAAAGAGCTCCCCATAAAAATTTCTTAAAACCACATTGAGAATGTATGCACATTTTTCACTTCATTTTCCGCGCCCCTTTCCATTTGTATCTATCATGCTATTTTCGAACCGAACCGAAGTGATTGAATAGTTTTTACCTTCAGTGAGCAACAAGTGGTGTGTGTCACCACCACCACCACCAGCACTGAAGCACTAAATTAACCTGTCAGCGCATAGCTGGAATTTATGACTTTGTTCTATTTTTATAATTAAACAGAAAAGAAAAGCACAGCAAAGCAAAGCAAAAAAGCATTCGTCAGTGTTTTGGGCTGAAATCATTATCGAAAGCAGTCATCAACACGTTTAACAAATATTTGCGAAATGCATAAAGAAAGAGAAAAAAAAACCATAGATCGTTAAAGAAATCTTGTCGAGCAGCAGGCAGATGATGACGCCACAGAAGTGGGAGTGGAAAGGTGAGAGCGGCAAATATTGTGTCGAAGTGCCGACGAAGTCTGACTGACTAAAAACAATAAAAAAAGGTAACAAAATTCATCTCTTTTTTTACACTGTTTTTTGTAATGTGAAATTTTAGTGGTTTCGGTTTACTGATAACTGCAGCCAAAACACACACACACACACACACAAATCCATATACCTAAAAACGTGGCTAAAAAATAGGTGTAAATAATTTTCTGAGTAGGTAAAAAAAGCCTTGGTTATGCAAAATCTTAAGCGTTGAGAAGTTTGTGATTAGCATGAAATGTGCCAGCAAAAAAGCAAAAAACAAAACCAACGTCTATTTTAGTTCTTTCAACTAAAACTACTGCTTCAAAAAATTTTGGCCGATGCGATTGCCAGGAGGCTTCTTTTTACGCTTCATGTTTGTCGAGCTCGTTGTAGGAAGTTTTTGTGGTTTTCTGTCGTTGGCACGACAACGTCTAAAATTCGCTTAGTTTCACTGCTGCTGCTCTGCTCGCCTGCGCAAAATCAGTTCATCAGCTACAAGCTCACGAATTTGAATTTTTCACATCGCATTCACTTGAATGAGTTACGAGTTCGTTTCATTACCTTTTTGCAGTAAACTCAGCTTTTGCTCCTCCTCCTTTTTTTGTTTGGCTTTTCTACTGTTGTTTTTTATTAATTTATGTATGTTTTTAGTTTTTTTAACTGTGTTTCCTGCTTTTTTTAACGGCGCATAAATTAAAAGCTGCACTTTTTATTTCAACAAAAAAAATCTGTTGAAAAATGAACCCAAATTTTAATGCAGTGCAGTTGAGGTGATGCAGTTGGACGCAACTTTCAAAAATCCATACTTAAACATATTATAAAAAAAAATGTTGGTGAATGTCTTGCAGATAATCAGCTCATTAATTGCTTGACTGAATTATTATCTGCTTTCTTTCAGAAACCATCAGAACTTGTCCAGATTTTATACCTCTGTCTCTAATAGCATCAGACTTTTTTCCAACTCACTGATTTTGAAAGAACTGTGCCAACACTGTGCGTTAAATTTTTTTGGGCAAAACCTTTATTTGGCTTTATTTAGCTTCCTTGGTCCTAAGCTGAAACTTGATATTTCTACTTATACCAGAATTTTTGGAGCGTGCTGAAAAACGAGAAGCTTTGTAAATTTTTTAAAGGCGGACTTAAGACAAGTGCCGTTAAAAGGTACGCTTATTTTTGTACTTAGGAAAGGAAATGATTTATATCTTATGTAAAATGGCGAAAATATTCGATTTGCTAAGTTGAAATTTTTGTATAAAGTTATTATAGACATTTCCAAAAATTTGGCCCAAACCGAAAGTTTGAGAAATTTTTTCAAATTGATTTACAGTAATAAATTTATTTTCAATTTAAAAAAAATTCAAAAATTATTTAAGGGTCTTATCCATGTGTAACATATTCAAAAAAGAACAAAAGTGAAATGAGATTAATTTTTTCCGCTATTATTTGGCAAAAAAGTGTTTATTTTTTCCTAACGTATATCTAGAAAATTATAAGCCCTGCGAATTCTTAACTAAGGTACCTTTTTGTGTGTCCAATATGAGTCCTTTAACACAGCGCCAAACAACATATTAAAATAGAACAAAATCTATTAGATGTATCTATTGTGTTCATCAAAAATAAATCTTCTTATTTAATTTACAGAGAGAATCTTATTAAATATTTGAGCATTTTTTATAAGATAAACCAAAATATTTTTAGAGGAAATCTTATTGTTTTTAAATAAAATACTTATTATTTTAAAAGTTTTTTGTTTGTTGTTTTTTTATGATTTAAATACAAATTCTAGTTGTTTCATAGTTTAAAATCGATTATTGAGCTTTACGTCAGGTTAGAACAATTATGTGTTTTAACGAATTTTTACAAAGAAACAACAACAACAACAACGTTTTAATAAGGAGCTGATTTTATTGCAATTTCGGCCCTGCTACAGGCTTCATCAGAAATCTTTGTGATACGCCGTGCAAGCGCATTAGCGTTCCACACCTCAGAGGCGATGAGATTTAAGTGTCAATTTCTCAGCTTTTCTCCCTTTCATATTTTCCTGTTGTTGTTGTATTTTTGCTTTACTTAAGTTTTTATGCTTGAGTTATTATTATGGAATCCAACAGTCTGTTGGAATTCTATTTAAAAAACGATTTGTCATCGGATGTAAGTTCCTCTTCTAATTTCATAGTATTAAAATTTTTCTCCCTCATATTTCAGCAGTTGAGCATAATAATACAGTTAATAAAAACTAGCATATCCTGAGTTTTTATCTAACACTTGTTTCATCTTTCTACATAACCTTTCGTCAGTTTCACCATGCGCAGAGCTTTTTTCACATAGGTCTATAAACAAAGCTACTCCTTTTGTGAGAGGTAATGTTTTTGATTGAAGGTACTTTATTGTTAAAGGAATATGTTTAAAAATTTGCATTTTTACATTTTTAGTACGAAAAAAAGGCCAAACAAAATTATTTTAAAATGATACAAAAATTACCTGAAAACTGAAGAATGCTCTATAAATTAAAAATGTCCAAAACTGACAATAAAATAACTTAAAAATCGCTAAAAACTACCAAAAAATGTCTTAAATCTACTAAAAAAGACCTGAAAACTAAAACCGATAAAAAACGATGAAAAATGACAAAAAATGACAAAAAATGACCTAAAAACTTTTCATATTTGAAATTCAGGAAACATAAATGGACGTTCTAAATCAGCAGGAAATTTCTTAGAAGCAGCAGAAAAAAGATGATATGCCATAAAAATCCTAGCCATGATAACAACTATCTTTTAATAATTATCTTCGAATCATTTTTAAAAGCAGTTGCAATTTTTAAGCCGATTTTATAAAACATAGAACAATAGTATACACAATATACACAAGCAAGGGTCTTATAGAGGTAAGATGTAGCACATCTTTTAAAAAATTACATGAAAGAAAAATGTGGAATGCCAGTTATGCAAGACTATAGAAATTAGGAAGTCCACTCCCGGAAGTTGTACTCGATCCCAGGTTTATCGGGATTGAAAATCTCAATCCCGGGATTAGTTCAAGATTGAAAACTTTAAGAAGTAAATAATTCAAAACGTTTTTTGTTTATACAATTTTTTATTATTTATAGATTGCTTCAAACTAAAACATGTAAATACATTCATGTATAAAGCAACAAAACAGTAGTAGTACACATTAAGAGTATTCACAATTGCGTTGTTTTCAGAGTAGTTAAAAAACTCCGTGGTATTGACATTACACTTTACCGAGCGGTTTTTATAGTTTTTGTTGTTTTACATGAAATATCTAAATACCAAAAGTGTGATAATTTTAAGTAGCCCAATACGCTGGTCTGCCATTTGTTCGATTTGCTATTTGTACGCCAATTTACGAAAGCGTGTTTTGCTTTGTTGTTGTTTTGCATACAAATGCAAATACGCAGGCACACGTAAATAAAAGCAGGCCTTGGACGTGTTTTTTGCACCTCGTATTTTTATGCTCTGTCTACAGCCGCATAATCCATACATCACAGGGTTGCACAATCTTTTTATACGACAGTCACACGGCGAGGTGCTCACAGTTTGAACAATAACAAATGCTATAACTACAATTTGTTAAAAGTACTCTCAAACCGTGAATAGCCTTAATGATATCGATAAGAGCGGTCCAAAACAATCCAAAGTGAGAAAAATTTACCCACCATAATATGGGTTGGGCTCAGGGACAACACAAGACATAACAACTAACCATGCGTTAACATAGATCTAATCATACATTAGTTTTCAATCCACTTTTGAGTTGACCTTTCGATAAGTTAACATCAAAAAAGCTACAGTTGTTAACAAAGGTACTCATGCGATGTAAAGGAGCAGTAGCCATATAATTTGTTCTACTAAAAGGTAAGTAAATTAAATTGTTAGCATTTCTACTGCTTCTACGGTTAGTGTTAACATTTATAAGAGTTAGAAGTTCTGGTGAATCGAATACACCAGTTATGAGTTGGTGTAAATAGACGATATCTGCAGACTTCCTTCTCTTATTCAAAGATTGCATTTTTAATAGTTTTAAACGATCCTCATAAGGAGGAAGGTTTAAAGTGTCAGTTGCACTTAAGCCCCTTAGAGCAAACCGAACAAAACGTTTTTGGATTCTCTCTATACGTTCAACATCTAAGAAATATAGTGGGAGTTTCTCAACCACAAATTCTATTTTAAAGGGTGTTCATAATTGTGGTTTTCAACTATGGCAAAAAAAACACACTATACCTCGACACCACACAATTGTGAATACCTTTATTGTTAGTTAACACAAAAAAACTTAAATAATATAAATGACTAGCAAATTGTATTAGTTTAAAGAAAAAAAAAATAAAAAAAGGTAAAAAACAGTGCAGTTTAAGGTATGATTATATAAATTTTAAACATTTTTTCATGCTTTTTTGTCTCTAAGGCAAATTTAGGCTGGCAAAACTGTTCAAAAATTAAATTTTTTGTTGATCGACGCGTCTTATTTTTCATTAGAGAGTTTTGTGCGATGACAAGCACCGTTCTGATTCTATGCGAGTTGGAGCAATAGTTGTACGATAATCGTAAGCAATTTGTTAGTTTCGATTACGATTGCCTTCACCACAAAACAAAATTATTTCCTATTTTAGAATATCTGACAATTTGTGAGTACATTGCTGATTTTATCATGTTGCAAATTCTTCTAAAACTATGCAAAGTCTACTCCAGTGATTCACACTCATCGTCCTAACAATCTTTTTCAGCCTCACTGTAAGGTTTTTCTAATTCTATATTCATATCAACTTAAATTGAAATGGTTGCATTATTTTCCCGTGAAAGAAAAATTCGGGATTTAAATCCGGGATCCCGGGACTAAACTCCCTAATAGAAATTAAGTCATAATCGCTTTACATAATCTTACTAATTCACAATATTTCTAATAAAATATAAGTCTTTTTGTTTCAAAACCAAATTAGTATCTCAATTAAGTTAATATTATTAATAGTAGATTAGAGTTTAAATTAAAATAATAAACAAATTTTTCAACAGATTAGATAAAAACAAAATCAAAATTTTTCTACAATTGGGCGGAAGGTCACCCAATTAGGGTTAACTCAAATAACACACAAATCGCACCGTTTGTCGCTAACGATGTAACAAAACACTCGCATTTAAATGTCGCCTAATAAAAAAGGTCGCATAAATCGCTGAATTTACGAGAACGACTTCAAATATCAATTAGTTTGTTTAACCAGCACTTCATTAGTATTAGTTTGTTGAACATAAAATATTCACGACATTTACATACAAAGATAGTAACAAATTTTAAACAACACATAAATATGCATTAATTTAAACTCTCAACTAAGCGGCAATTAAAGGTAAAAAAAACGACGAAAGAATGCTTACTAAGAAATATGGTTTGAACTACAGTCATACAATAACTTAGGCTTAGGAAATGGTTAAAAAAAAATGTGTAAAAATGTGTTTTTTAATAGTCAAAAGCTAAGATGTGAAAAAAATTAAAAACCTTCAAATGCATTTTAACGCGGTGGTAAATGTGTTTGCGGTCAACATTAAAACACAATTTAAATACAATGCAACTACTTTACGCTTTAGCTGCAGGCTGGTGTTTTTTTATCGTTTATGAAGTAGCGCCACAGGGTGCTAGTGCTATACGCATGTATGTATGTGTGTGTGTGTGTTTCCACTTTATCAGAAATTTATGCTGTCACTCTTCGCAGCCACTTACCAAATGGTAATTTCGTTAACAAGAGCTCAACAGAACTCAAAAGGTTTTTGTTAATTTTTCTTTTTAGGATTTTTGATTTGGCGTGGGTTGCATGCATCTTTCTTTTTTTGCCTTCTTTGATGAGGCGTCAAAAAAGAGTTCGTTTTATTGATAATTTTTTATTGTTTTGCTTGATTTTAATATCTATCAATATTGTTCAATTTAATCAAGCAAGCTCTAATTTGTTTGAGTGCCGTTTAATAGCCATGTTCTTAGCTGTTGTTTCCGTTCTGTGTTTTTATGATTATGACTTAAATTATCAGCTTAGAAAAAAATCTTAGCTCTGACATTGAGTTTCAAATAAAAGCAACTTTTTCATGACTAACTCTAATGAAGAAGCTTGATTAAAATTAGAGTTGTGTATTTTTTTTTTTTTTTTGTTAAGTTCTTAAATTTATCCAGACTTATTTATTGTCGTTACACATTAAAAAGGCTCCATCTATCTGTTTCCAACTGAGTATGTGATAATATTTAAAACGAAAGAAGGCAATTTAAAGTACATAAAAATTCATTTTGTGAAATAATAATATTCCTAATTTGTACTTCTCTCATGTTGTCACTTTTCTTCATATTAATGCCTTAGATAATTCTGTTTTTATTAATCAATATTAAACAGGCGCCAGATATTGACTGGCGCTTAATTGAAACAAGCCAAATGATAAACTAAGACAATATTGAGAGCTTTTAAAATTATTCAGCATCTGTTTTATGACTTTTTTATACACATTTTGCGAAATGTGTTGTTAAAAAAATTCCATCACTTCAACCAACTTTTTTTAATATACCAAACTTTGTCATTTTTATGGACTTATATAAAAGCACTGAATTAAACACTTATGCTTGGTTTTCACTTTGTCATTTTTATGACGACACAAAAGCTTATCACCTGAAATATCAGCTTAATAAAACATTTTCTGCATAGCTCCATTTAATAATTTATTTGTTTTTAATATTCCAATATTGCCAAAGTTAAAAAAAATGTCAACATTTTGAAATATTGAAAATAATTTCAATTTGATTGACAACAACTGACCACTGAAAATGACATAGTGAAAACCAAGCATTAGTTGCGACTTAGTATGACTTTGAATTAGCTTTACTTTTTCAAATGTCAGAATATTTATTTGGCTTTGTTGTGGTACAAAACTATCTTTGTTTAACTCATTTATTCATAAGGTATCTGCTCATGTTTTCAGAACTCAGAAATGAAACCTCTTTGAATCATGCGCCCGACTAAATTTTCTCTCAAAATTTGCAAATGAATTCCCAAAAGTATTCAGCCCTATTCGAATTTATGTCGGGAATTCGAAAACAACTTATTTCAACAACAGACTAATAAATAAAAATAAAAATCGAAAAACTGAAGTGTTTTTGATCTACATTTTATTTTTTAGCTGTGATTTTTAATGGATTTCATTGCAATTTCAATTTTCGCACAATAAGAGGAAGATTTCTCACAAAGAGAATCTATGAAAATTCATCGAAGAATATTGCGAGATTCCATTAAGCCTTTGGAAAGGGATTACGAAATGTAGGAAATGCAATTAATAAATTTCACAGGTCTTAAAAATAATATTTTGCCTACAACTACCAAAAATTAATTATAATTTTTATTTTGCGACCTAATTCTATAAAAATTCAACTGTTTTCTTTTGTCGTAAACAAATCCGTCGAGGCAAAGCTTTCGTGCAAAAATCCGAAAAACAGCTGTCAAAAGTTAATGCGTTCGGATTGTGGAATAGCCATGCTACGAATGTTCGAATACGATGTAATGATTAGGATTGTAGACTACGACATTTCGAATTCAAAAGAAAATTACCGCTACGGCGGATTCTGGAATAGGGCTGATTAAAAAAGGTTCGATTTACAAAAATTGTTTTTTTCCAACTTTCTAAAGCTGATATAAAAATTTACTTTAATAAACGCTTTATTGCCGTAGAAAAATAGCATGCCGATGCGGTAGATTGCACCTGCATCCCCCTTGAGACTAGTCTGCTGTTGGTACACTGTTAGAAATCTTATACTAAAATTGAAACTTTTCTGTATTACATGCAAGTCTACGCCTTTGGGTTCAAATATAGTATGTGCAAAATACGAAAATATGGTTTTAATACAACTTTTGGTTTAAAATATAGCACAAGCTTGGATTTAAATATTAGAAAAAAAAAAAATAACAAACAACGTGAGATTCGAAGCCACGACATCCAATTTGTTACTTCTCTAGTCTAACCACTGGGCTATTGCGCTATGCGTAATAGAAGCAATAAGCCAAACATATGAACCGAATCGTCTAAATTGAGCCTCAGCATTGTCAGGCTAACTTTTTACGGATCCAAATTTAAATTTAGTATATAAATGTACTAGACTAAATCTAAATTTTATAAAAAACATAAAGTATTACAGAATTGTTCTCAAATTTAAGCCAAAAAGCTAAAAAGAACACTGTAATATTTCTTTTGTACTTAAAGTTAAACCAAACAACTAAAAGGGAAGCTGTAATATTTCTTTGGTTTAAATTCTAGTGCAGTAGAGTTTTCATTATGAGTTAGTAATTGCAAGGTTTAAATTTCAAACTGCAAGGTTTAAAAAAATGCAGTAATATTGTAGTGGGACTTAAATTTAGTCCAAGATTTTTATCCATGTACCATTACGCCATATCAATTATACAATAATCAAAAAATTTTAAAATATTGTAATAGGCTTTTTTTTCATTTCCGAACTAATTAAAAACAGGCCGCAGGAAATATTGCCCAAAGATATTATTTTAAAAAATATCGACTAAAGAAATGGGTGAATTGATCATATTTTTCATCAAAATTTCGCATTTTATTTTGAGCAATTTTTTAATGAAAAATCACCCAACTTTATAGGACAAAATTTTATTTTATGTTTGTTAGGGTTCAAATTCGCCTACGTTTAGAGAAAACACAGAGATATTAGCAGTGAAAACTGTAAGATTCCATCCAACAGAAGAGTTTTTTCAAATTAACAGTCTGAACTGTAAATAAAATAATTGCTTTACTCAATTCTCAATAAAATGTTTGAAGTGAAAACTTCTTTAGGCGCGTTGAGCGATTTTTGGTAGAGGAGAAATCTTTGGTTTGCGTCATCATTGCAGCGAGTAGCTTTCGTCATCAAGACAGCGAGTAGCATTCGTTATCAATACAGACAGCGTGTAGCTTCTGTCAATAAGCTTGACAGCGATTATTACAGTGCTTCCACAACGTAGATTGCGTAATTATTCCAGTGCATCTCCAGAACTTTTCGGATTCGATTTATTACAGTGTTTGTCAAGCTATTACTCCAGTGTCTTTCAAGCTGTTACTCCAGTGACTTTTGAAATGTTGTTTGAAGTGACTCTCAAACTGTTGGCCTTTAAACTTTGTGGAGGGTGTCACGGTCTAATTGACCCACTTATGTTTCTTAATTGTGTAGGGTTCTTATTGTAAAGATTTTCGGTACTTGCCTTTCGCTTTGTGCAGGGTGAGTTCACAATATGCCACCTAAAGGCAACCCCGGAAATTGGCCAGGCAAGGCTATTACTGCTTCAGGAAAAACTTTTATTGGCATTGGTATGGGTATAAAAGGGCCTAACTTATGGCGTTTTCGTTTCTCGAAAAAATGCCCTCTTCTTGCCATCTTTGAGAAATCTGAATTTTTTTTCTTCTTTTGAGGTCAACATTTTCGCGAAAAGAAGATGATTCAATTTTATAGGTCACTATTTTTATTCTCAAGAGGACAGAATCTCCAAAAAGGGCAGAAAAAATGTTGCATTTTTTCGAGAAACGAAAACGCTATTAGTGTTAGTTGATGGTAAATGTGGACCCAGGTTTTGTCCAGGTGTGGGAGAGTCCGCCATTCGTACGGGTCCAAAAGTAGAAGGTGTTGGTTAGACCATCCCGGGACAGGCTGATTTCTGATTCTACTCTTAAAAATATGAATTTTGATATATAACACTTTAATATTAACTAACGGTAAATAGTCGCACAAACGGTTTAAAGGCTTCTTGGCTAAAAACTCATTTTGTCGAAAAAACAAAAAAATTTCTTCTTCAGTATTTTGCACATGACTATGAAAATAACGAAACAATTTTTGTCAATTTATACTGATTTAAAAGTTAATAGAATTTTCCATCTTATGCTGTAAGAAAAATTGCATTTTGTTCAGTACATTTTTTAAAAACTCTGCAAAGTGAAATTTTGATTACAATTTTTTCGAAAATTTGATAACTTCAACTCACATTACATGAAGAAGAAGTTTTTGATTATGTAAATTTCGTATTTTGAAGAGTCTTACGGCAAAAATTTTTATGTATAGTTGAAAGATATGGTATTTTTTCAAAAAAAGCAACACAACTGCACAGTGATTTTTTTCGGAAAAAATTCAATTTTATTTTTTATAAAAAATTTGTTTGTTCAAGAAGTTAGTTGTTTGGTTTTCCAATAAAAACCTTTCCCCAACTGTCTATCTATATTACCAAATAAGTATATTTAAATATATATATATATATATATATATATTTTTAATTTATTTCAACAAGAAGTTCTAAATTCATTGCAAATCTGCTCATTGTAAAATAATCACTGTTCGATTGTTTCACTGTTTGTTGTACAGCTGAGGTTATTACAAAACGGCCTCTGTACGGCCGCTGTTCAACCCTTGTACGGCCGTGAAAAATATTGAAAATTAAACTTTGTTAAAAAATTTCTGAATTAAAGTGACCACATAGTTTTTTTTTAATTTTGAGAGTATGATATAATAAATTTGTACATCATTTTTTATATGTCTTTAGCTAATTTTGTCCTGAGACTTTGTCTTGGAACATATGTTGCGTCTGCTATTCCAACATGCTTGGAACTCGTCATGGTGGGATCTTTTTTTTACGTCTTAAATTGTAAAATTTTGTTATTGTTATTAATTTGCTTAATTGTTGCTAGCTCAGAGACTAAAGATGCTCCACATGTCTACATTTGTGTCTTTCGACACTCTAGAAAAAGATGGTGGGTGACCTTGTAGTTCTGTTCAAATGACAATTTCAATATTTTTTCCAATTCGCACTTAAACCAAATTCTGCATAAATTCTTTCCAGATCTTAAGCTTAGCCAATAGCAATATATTATGAAGCAGCAGACAACATCTGTTAAGCGAGAGACTCACATAT
The DNA here is from genome assembly GCA_963920525.1 of Dichetophora obliterata. Classification (NCBI taxonomy): domain Eukaryota; kingdom Metazoa; phylum Arthropoda; class Insecta; order Diptera; family Sciomyzidae; genus Dichetophora; species Dichetophora obliterata. The sequence goes on along the minus strand of OY986438.1, from coordinate 2,737,289 downwards.
GTTGGCGCACAGTCGTTAATTTTTTGTTGACCCACTTTTTTACGCTCGTTAAATAAATCCAACCATTTTTTAGATGTTATTTGAAAGATTTGCGTGTTCGCCAATAAAAATTAAAAAAAAAAAAATACTATAACAAAATAAAACATTTGTAATGTAAATAAATGTGTGTCAACAATAAACATGCGCCGGAAATCGGAGGCAAGCACACGCAGCAACTGGATGAGTGTTGAACGAGACAAGCACATATAAAAACTAAATAAATCAAATCAGTTTCCGGTACGCATTTCTGTCAGATGTTGTGCGACAATGGTGACAGTTAGGCCCACACAGTGGCGAATTGAGCGGCTGACACAAACACACGCACAAACACTGCATGAGTAAGTGAGCGTGCCAAGCTAAATCATTGCAATGACAGTTCAATACAACGCCAATAACTGACGTTTTAAATGACAGCAAACAAAACAAACAAAACAAATCTGTAGCAAACACCTAAAAAGACACCTAAAACAGTCATCAACAGTCGACAAGCATTCATCATAAGCTCACAAAAATACGCTTAATTTGGTCATTAAAAGCTGTTTTGGCCATAATGGCGGAAACAGCAAAAAACACACTTCTGTTTCTTCTATTTTTCTCATGCGCGTATGTTTAAAGTTTTGTTGAACTATTTTTTTGTTTTTTTTTTGCCTTCCGGTGTTTAATAAAAAAGTTTTTTTTTTAATGCAACGGAACCACGCTCAAGCCCACACAGACAGCATTAAAAAGACACACCAAAAATGGTTACTCAAAGTAATAATACTCACACTGAGTATTTCACCATTTAGATGCAGCACATTCAACTACGCATGTTTTAATGCATTCACAACATCATTCATGCATTTTATTTGACAATCGTAGTTGTTGGCGAATATATTGCAGAGGAAAGCCTAATTTGGTTGGTCCAGTTATATGGGCAGCCCACTGATAGCCCACTGGTTATCACTATCTTAACCCATTAAAGACATAGATTTTTTTCAAAATTTATCAGGAAGCTTATATAGGCCATATAAGTTGCTTTACAAAATTTCAGGTTTGTAACTGTCACCGTATTTGAGATCTGCATTAGTTATTTAAATACCCAATCGGCTAATCCGGGTTCTTGGTGTTAATAAAAATTTGCATATATGGCAACATTCTTTTGTCATAATAAACGCCTGATAAATAGAGGATACTAGAGGCAAATTGACCACGAATTTTTCCCTCGATCTTTCCATTTTCTAATTTTCTACATAGCTTTATGTATGGATTTTGTCATTTTTGAGAATCACACATCTTCGATCTCGAAAAGGAACATTTAATTGTATGAATTTTGTTTCACATTGTAAAGACAATAAATAGTTTCATTTTTCCGTAATGTTTTAAAAAAAAATTATTTTGATATCTCCTACCACTTTCGAGATATGGCCTCGAGAAATACCCATTAGTCATTAATGGGTTAAGCTTTTAAAAGTTTGTTTAAACAAGAATTTGAAGCATGGAGTATTTCAAGATTTTCTTTTCTGTTTAACTATTTTGTATTTGGTTTAATAATTATTTTTGTTATGTTCAAAATCAAAAACGGCTTCATAAAATGAATGATATTATCTAATACCGCTATTCTGTACTATTAAGTTTGCTTATTAATAAATACTAAACAAAAATAATTTTCCACAAAGGATTCTTATTAATTCTATAGAGAAAATTTAACTGAAATTATAAAGCATATGTTTATCAGATTTCTGATTAAATGAATGGAATGATGTGGTAATCAACTTTAATTAAACCGTATCTTAAACTAATAAAAAATCTTATTAGTGGTATTCACGATTCAGTGCACTTACCAGTGCAGTTGAGGACTTGAGGTCTTGTGCAGTTAGGTTTTCGTGAACACAATACCATCACTATTTCAAAGCTGTCAAAATTTTTCAATGCACAAAAGTGCACAACTGCTCAAGTCGGCCTTTGTAGTCTAGTGGAGAGTGCGCTAGACTATCAACCTAGAGGTCCCTGGTTCGAATCCGGGCTCGGGCATAATTATTTTCAGTTTTTTTGTTCTTTCTTACATTTAAGAATTTATCATATATAATAAACTGGCCATTTCAGCCCTTGGAAGGACTTTGACATAAGCTTCTATTCATCAATTGTGTTGTGCGTGTTATTAAATGTTTGATCACAAATGACCGAGAACGGGACCTACGTGTTTAATGCCGACTCCGAACGGCTTATGTTCTCAAGAAGCTTTTACATGGCAATTTTTACTATCTGAGGTTTGCCATTGTCTGCAGAGAGATGACGACCGAACAGAAAAATTAATTCAATTGAAAAAACTTTCTGTCTGAGCTGGAATTGAACCCGGGCTAACGCGGTTCTTTAGCTTAGGGGCCACGCACTCTACCCACTAAGCTACGGTCGCCTTACATTTAAGAATTATGGAAAACTAAAAATCCACAACTATATTGTGGAAAATGTGGAATTAAAGAACAGAAACAACTAAGGGCTGGAAATGCTTGCCGAGATGAAGGCATAACACAAGCCTCGATTAAAAGCAATTCAAATTGTCTTTCACGTCTGTTTCGCCTAATCAATAATTCACGTATGGTTCCAATCAATTCCTCTAAATAATCTATCACTAAATTCTATCTATCTAAATTCTATAAATCTATCGCAGATTATTTTATCTATCACATTATTGATAGATTATCTTTCAGGTCAAAGATCAAACCTTGTTTGTAGAAGGCACATGCCTTGGTTTTTTGATCTTTAAGAAAAAAAAAGTCCTCTAGTTTAAAGCAATAGCAGAAAAGCAGTTGTGCAGATTTTTGACGCACGTGTATTTTGTTTTTGTAAAGTGCACAAGACCTCAACTGCACACGCAAGTGCACTGAATCGTGAATACCCCTATTGATTTGATAATAAAAATGCTACTTATTCTTGCTTCTGTGCTACTTAATACTAATTTTCAATAGAGAAATCTTATAAATTCTTATATTGCTAAGAAGATAAGAAAAAATCTTATTAAAAAGATAACAAGAATTTAATAAAATTTCTAACAAATAAAATTTTTCTCCAAAATATTTTGGAATAATGCTAATTGGATTATTCTTAAACAAAGTAAAGAAAAATTCATCCAAAGAGCTCATGTATTTTTATATTTATTTCTATTTTTCGGCCACTGTACGACATTCTCTCACAAATATTTGTTGACGGCAAATAAGGTCAAAACAAACAGCTTGTAAATATATAAAAATTGTAATTTACCATTACCATTACCATAACCATAACCGTTATCATTACCATTACCATTGCCATTACCATTACCATTAGCATTACCATTACCATTACCATTACCATTACCGGTACTGTTACCATTACAATTGCCATTACCATTACCATTATCATTACCATTAATATTAGGGAGCGTCCATTAATTACGTGAGTCGTTTAGGGGGGCGGGGGGTTAAGCCGAATTTCACTCACCCTCACGTCGGGGAGAGGGATTCTTACAAAGATGACGTCATTTTTTTATCCACAAGAAACAGTGTGGAATTATGAAATAACTGGTTAAATTGAGTAAAATGTGTTTCTCTACTAAAATATGACTAAATTTTACACAATTATATTTATATATAATATTTATATTACTAAATCCAATAAAATGAAGCATAGATTAACATATTTGCACTGGAAACACGCATTTTGAACAATCTTACGTGTGATAAGAGGGGGTGGGGCCGATACAAATCTCACGATATCTCACTAGGGGGAGGGGAGTCAAAAATCTAAAAATTCACCTCACGTAATTACTGGAATCCCCCGTACCATTAGTAGAAATCTTATGTATACATAACTGTAATACGAACATAATTTCAAACTAATCAGAATTGATTTGAGTAAGGGTAATAAAAATGTTACTTATTTTTGGTTGCTTTTTTTACTTTTGACAAAACTGAGATTCTAGAATTTCAAACCCTATTTCGATCGTGAGATTTGAGTGTCTCAGTTTAGCCTTTATTAAAAATTCACGGCGATAATTTAATTTTAATTTTTAAAGTTCATGTAGAAAGTCCTTTAGAAAATGGAGATTGTTGATGTAATTGGCCTCGAAAATGCCGGGTATTTTGGTACCTTTTTCCCATTAAAATGTAACAAAATTCATAAAAATATGCTTTATTTTAATTAAACAAGCAATTGAAAGTGTGTTTTCAAGTACATACAATACAACAATAATGAAATGTTTAAAACTAATAAGCTTTATATTCAAAGCAACAAAAAACTACTAAAATTTATAAGTTATTGAAAAATGCAAACAATTTCATAAAAAATAAACAAAACAAAAAATCTTTTTTATATGACCTTCTCATTTGTTATGTTGATTTTATATGATTTAAATACTAATTCTAAATGTTTGATAGTTTAAATCATATTTAATTTTAAATACAAATTCTAGTTGTTTGATAGTTTAAAATCGTTTAATGAGATTGTTTATAATCGTTTATTATATAGAATTTGTATTTAAATCATATAAAATCAACATAATAAATAACAAGGTCATTTAGGAAAAACATTAATATTATTTAAAATCTTATATATTTTTATATTAAACCATTTTAATTTTTATAATATTAAACAAAATTACTTGTTTTTAAATGTTAAAAAAAATGTAAATTTTTTATGTAGATATTTAAAATTTTTTTTTATTCTAAATATAATGTAAAATATTTGTTGCATTGTTATTAATTTTAAGAAAAAAACTTAAGTTTTTATAAACATATGGGCATTTCCAGAAAAAAGTCTACCGTGACCAAAAAATTTAAAGTTATTAAAAACTTATTATTTTATTATATCATTTAAAAGAAACATTTTAATTTTATTAGTTTCAGCAATTTCTACATAAATTCATTAACCATGATGATCAAATCGTCTGCACTGTTTCACAAATGTAGTTTTTTTTCGTAAATGTTTTGTTAGCTTTTTGTTTTAGTAAAAATGAAAGTCATTGGCTAGGGATAATGAAAAGACGGTTGAGGCAAGGAAAGGACAATATATTAAATTTGTTTTTTAATTACTTAATTACATTATTACTTATCTACCTAATTACTTAAATACCCAATTAAACTGCAATGGAAATTTTAGTAACGTAGCGCCAGATCAAAAATCCTGATAAAAAAAAAACATTGTTTTGTGGAAGGAAGGAAGGAAGGAAGGAAGGAAGGAAGGAAGGAAGGAAGGAAGGAAGGAAGGAAGGAAGGAAGGAAGGAAGGAAGGAAGGAAGGAAGGAAGGAAGGAAGGAAGGAAGGAAGGAAGGAAGGAAGGAAGGAAGGAAGGAAGGAAGGAAGGAAGGAAGGAAGGAAGGAAGGAAGGAAGGAAGGAAGGAAGGAAGGAAGGAAGGAAGGAAGGAAGGAAGGAAGGAAGGAAGGAAGGAAGGAAGGAAGGAAGGAAGGAAGGAAGGAAGGAAGGAAGGAAGGAAGGAAGGAAGGAAGAAAGGAAGGAAGGAAGGAAGGAAGGAAGGGAGGAAGGGAGGAAGGACGGACGGACGGACGGACAGAAGAAAGGAAACAAGGAAGCAAGCAATGAAACTATTGCCTGCAGCAAGCATATTAGAGTAGAGTAATTAAAATTGTTTAGATCAAAAAAGTTGTGAAAGGCTCAACAATTTTTCCCACATTGTTTTTATTTATTACAATTTTTTTTATCTCTATTATGTTATTCTTCTCTATTATTTCAAAAATATCTTCCATATTATTTTCTTTAAAAAAGAAATCTAATAACATCGTCAACATTTCCTAACAATTATTGCAAACAGTGGAATGCAATCAATTAAGTTTGCATCATGAGTCAATATTTTAATAAGAAACAACAACACAACAACAACAACTGATATCGATTGCTTCCAATCACTCATGGTACTATCGCTTGCACAGTGAAAAAGCACAAATTGAACATAACCTCAATGTCAATATATGTATATTGAGGGCCGCTGTTTCTGCATAATAGTTGTAACTTGCTTTTGTCCAACGAGCAACATGAGATCCATAGATCGTGCAACAATCAAGCGGCGACAACAACAATTAAAATTAAACTACAATTGAATGAAATTAAAAATTAAAAGTAAAAAAAGAAAGAAAGAAAGACAGAAGAAACAAAAGACAAAAAAACCAACAAGGTTTATTTGCATAAAACATTTCGATATTCATTGAGTTGAATACGATTTGCTTTGCATGAGTTCAGTCGCAGCTTTGCTGTTTATTTGTTCATAGTTGTTATTGTTATTGCTGTTGTTGTCATTTTCGTTGCTGTTGTATCAACTTCAAGGGCCTTTGCTGTCCTAAACACGTCATTGCCATTGTCTATAGCTGTTGAATATTTCAAGTTCAATGCTTGCGCATGCGTAGGCTTTGACGCGCTGCACGCCACTTCTTGGGCAAAAGTTTTTCCTAGGCACGTCTGCAACAATTTTAGCTTTTCTAATAATGACAAGAGCAGCTAAAAGCGCAAAATAAACCAATTATTGCCGACAATATGCAATGCAGCGAAAAATGTTGCTGCAACAAGTAAACACTGACTTAAATGCTGCTTAATGTCGTCCCACGCACAGTTTTTTATTGAGTTAAGATTGTTTTTTTCGTGCAAAATCTATATTGTTAGTTAAACCAATTAAATTAGTTTTGTGGCTTGGCTTGCTGAAGCTTCTTTCAGCCTGAAGCGTTTTACTATTAAACTTAATATGAGCTATGTTATAACGTAAATCTGCGCAATTTTTATGACAACGCAATTGCAACCCACATAAAAAAGTTGCCAACAACATTGATTGACGTGATTTGATAAGCTTCTAAATACTTGTTCAGGTATTGCAATAAAAGTTTGGCAAAAGACAACACAAATAATAGCGAAAAATATTTCTAGGAAAGTAAGACTTGGAGACTGGCCAAGGTTTAAATTAACTAAGCTGGAGACTGAATAAAGCTGACTATGAAATTGGTTAAGATTTTATGGTATGATGAAATTTAAAATTACTAATAAAAGCAATTAATTTTTTTGGAGAGAAAATTTTTTAGCTAAACTATTTAATATTTTTTTAGCTAAATGTCATTACATTTACAAATAGTTTAACATTTATTTTTGAAAAATATTATTTTGTACATTAGGATTGTTCGTTTCCGCTCTTAAATAGATGTGAAAACATTCAAGTGCTCGAACAGATCTTTTTTCTTATTATTATTACTCAGAAAAGATCGACTGAAAAATTCCAATGGTTTTTGTCAGTCGTTGGTTCATACGTTGGCTTCTACATAAATTTCGTGATCTGGCCACGCTAGTGTCATTCCAGTTAAACTATTGATGCTAAAACGAGCACAAATTTGCATACAAGCTTTGTGCTTTCACACGTATATAAAGCTCACGCATACAAAAAATCACCCCAGTTCACTCTGGCATTTCAAGCGGTGAAGACTGCCCAGCAGAAAAAGTGCTTCCAAAAGAAGGTAAAGTGGAAGGGAAAGTCTTGAATTCCCATTCCTTCCACTTTCATACCCAGAAGGCATTCTTTTAGCATATGCATGTCATTGGGAGGAATGATTTTCTTAGTCATCTCTAGAAGTGCTTCCAGAATTTTTTCAATGGAAGATTTCTTTGAGCCCTTAAGTGAAAGCATTCTAGTGGGTGTTTTTGAGAAGAGCTTTAAGAAGGCATTCCATGGAATGAAATGGTTTTTGTGATTAGGGGGCTTAAAAAATTCCACGGAAAATATCCCTTTTCCCGGTTTTTTACGGCATGTTGGGGTTTGAAGTAGAAAGTGGTTGCGTTCTGTTGGAGGTTTGAAAAATCCCAAGGGAATTGAAAAAATACATCAAAAAAATAATTGAAATAAAATGCTATTTGAATGTCTATTGAATGCTATTGAGAATGCTTCTTGAAAGCACTTGATAAGGCTTAGAAGAAGCACATTTGGATCTATAGAATGTGTTCTGGAAGCAGTGTCCCTAATTTATAACAAAAATTTTGCTGGGTGCGTCGCTTAGTTCTTTCAATGCACTACAAAAAAAAAATGTATCCATGAACTATAAAATATTTTCTTAATTAGGACAATAAATATATTTTTCGTGTAGATAATTTTATTCAAAATGATTTTTGCTAATGTTCAAGTAATAAAATCAAGTATAATATGTGTTTAATACAACGCAATTATTGCTTTGCTTCAAATCATTAGGTTTGGATTTATTTTTATTTGTAATTATTCTTATAATTAAACGAATTTCGTCGCTCACTTGTACAACGGCTCTAATTGACATTTTTCGTTTTGTTCAGGAGACACAAAAAACTGATAAAATCGCCAATATAACATATTGACATTTGTGTACATGTTGTTGTAGTCTTCAAGAATATAATTTTGTAGTTCTATAAATTCTATAAATAATACTATTTCTAGAGCCGAAAGCCATAGAAGCTAGTGCTCCTTTTCCTCTAATTGTATAATAATTTATTATTGTATAATTTATAATAAAATAGAAAAATAAAAAATAAATACTATTTCTATATAAAATTCTATCTAAACTCTATTTAAAAAATGTCATTTAGGTCTGTTCTACAAGTGAGCGACGATATATTTATTAAAACTATGTTATGATAACATAACGCTCATTAAACAACAACAAAACAAAATATCATATCATAAGCAGTCAGAAAAATAATTGATAATAAAAAAAGGAGCCCAATTGTTTGTTAGTAAGCGTGAACTTTTGTTAATAGTTTTAATCAATTCAAAGCGAAATGTACAAAAGTTTCACTTGTATTTAATAAGAAATTTAAACATCCCTGCAAACCAAAGTTTTCGAATTTGTCTGAGTTCCGATTAGGTCGTAACTATTTCGAGAATTCTTAATGAATTCGTAACTATTTCGCAACAGTAATTTCGGAACATTTCCGAATAATTCGAAAGAGTTCCGAAATCAAATTTTCAAATTTAAATTGTTTAGTATTTTAAATATTTCGAGTTGAAAAAAATTGGTAGGCATTTTAAATAATATTCCATTTGTAAAATAATTTAGTTTTAAACAACTTTTTCTTTAAAACAGATGATACTAGAGATGGTTCTAATTTTAATTTTTACAGATGCAAATACAAACGACATTCCAGATTCACATTAACATATGTTCCATAATAGTAGTTGCAAAGGATCTGTAATTTTTGGCATGTCATTTGTACGAAACATATAGTCTGGGGCATCTTAAGCCCCAACTAAACTTTGTTTCGAAATTGTTATTTAATTTTGTATTACATACGGTACAAAAATCATTGAGAGATCGTTACAAATTTGATGCTTCATTTTGTTACGAATTCGGTGGTACAATTCGTTAAGAAATTGTAATGAGTTTGTAAAGAATTCGTTAGGAAAACGATAATTCAATTACCTACAAATTTGTTACGAAATCGATACGTCAATTCTTTACGAATTTGTTACGAATTCGTTACGAATACGATACTCCAATTCTTTACGAATTTGTAACGAATTCGTTACTAAAATTCCTTCCGAATTCATTACGACAGTTCGTTACGAATTCGTGTCAACCCCTCCATACGATTGTCGTTACGAAATTGGAACGAATTCGGATGCCGAACTCGGAATAATTTCGAAAAATTCGTAAACTTTGGTTTTCTGGGATTGAAGAACTGTGCAACAGAAAGCTTACACAACTGCTTTCTCTCAGTGAGGAAGCTTAAAGCTCTCTAACACAGACGCAAAAATGTCTATGATGTAGAACAGTGTCGGGCAGCTTTGCACACTTGAGATAGTGTTTGTGCAGTAAAATATGTATTAATCTCACCTACAGAACGATCAAAGCTTCAGTGTTCAAGCGAATGTCAAGCAGGTAAGGTATGCGCTTGCGTGTTCCCTGGAATATATTATGTTATATCTGTGTCGATGAGCAATAATAACTTAAGTCAATTTCAAACAGAACTGAGATATTGTGTTCCACGTATATATCATTATGAACACACAAAATCTAGAATTACTAGCATGACCTTAGCCAAAGATATGACGCAAAAACAAAAGGCCCTTTCATATAACTTATATGGCAATTGAAAACTTTGAAGCAAGATTTCTGGTAACTTTGTAATAAGACTTACAGCCCTATTCTGGCAAATTAACAAATAGTTAACCAGTATTTTGAATATTTCTATGTGTTTGTAGTAATTTTTTTATTTCAAAACAAAATTTGAAGCTCAAAAATAAAATATTTTGATAAAAATTGTCAACTGCTTTTCAGTTATTGACAATTTCATTAACAGATTTTGTTTTTTGAGCTTTCAATTTTGTATTGAAAACAACAAACATATAGAAATATTCAAAATACTGGTTAACAATTTGTTAATTTGCCAGAATAGGGCTGTTAAGCTGTTATTGTTCATCGACACAGATATAACGTAAGATTACACTGTATAAAATTTTATATATGCAAAATTTTTGGAAGTATATATGAAAACATTTTTTATTTTTAAAAAATAACGGCATGGCGCGGCATCAACGATAATTTGCATGGCCAATATAAGTGAATTGTGGGGCATGCGATGGAGAAATTAATTAATTATTTAAAAGCGGCATGTTAACGTATCATATCATATAGTGATGAGTTCCAAGTACGTATAATAAAAGCATCCTACGCTGTTAATTTGGCCTTGGAAAATCACAATAAGAAATATAAGCACAATAAAAAACATATTTGTTTTTTACTATTAGCTTGCCTTTTTACATTTCCGTCTGCTTATCTGTATTTCAAATTATCCGTCTGTCGGTCTGTTTCCTTTTGACATTCCATCCACTACTTCTTTATTTAATTTCGCAATACAAATCTGAGCAAAAAAATATCCCATAATGCCTAGTAAGATTTCTGCAAAAAGCGCTTTAGCACTACTTTGTTTTCAGTGTGAGCTTTAAAGCGCTCATTAATACATACTCAAGATGAGAAAGTATAGGTGTGTAAAGCTGCCCGACACTGATGTAGAATGAGCACCACTGAGTTAAACTGACGTTTCTACTGAAAAGTTTCTCAGTTTTTAGCTTATACCCAGTGGGCATTAGAGCACCCACAATATATGTATATGAAAAATACAAATGTGTTTTTTTTTCGTTCCACCAGCATTTTCTATTAGAATGGATTGAAAATTAAGATCTGCATAAAAAGATTGGTATCGTTAGTGGAAAATAGCCATCCGGTTTTCATTTGAAACCTCAAAAACAGACTTAAAATTGCTTGAAAATAGCACAAACAACATTTCCCCTGTAACTTTTTTAAAAAATGGTAAAAGTTTTTAATATTTTTTTTTCTTTTCACAGACAATTAATTAGACAAGGCTGTCCGAGTAATTTGTTTTTGGTAGGTGTGATATTTATTGGTGTTTTTGAAGACGAAACTAGATTTTTTACTCATTTTTTATGTTCTTTTTTGTTGTTTAAAAAATTCCCAAAAATCATAGAAAAATCTGCGAGCTATCAACATTACATCATCATGAAGGGGATTTAATAAGGTCTAAGAAATTAACTACGTTTCACTATTTTTTTTTTACTCATGAACTTACGTCTTAAATGCAAACAAATGGATTTTATTTTTGCTTCATTCAATTTAAATCTTTTAAATTTTAACAAAGTGCTTCTCTTACTTATCTAAATCATTGGTAATGATTCATTTATATGTTGTGAGAGCGTTTGGACTTTGTTTGAATTTAATTAAACTCATAAGCCTCGTCGATAAAAAATATTGAATGTTTTTGTTTTTACACGGTGGATTTAAATTAAATGGGCTCGTTGGCCCCTATTTTGTTGGTAAAATGTGAAGGGAAAGGAAATTGATATTTGACCTTGTATAAATTTAGTTTGACTCCTTATACATTGGACAAGACTTGAAATCAAGAATTTTTTAGTACAAAAAAAAATTATTGAAAAATATCATTCATTGTAATATTTTTATTCTGCGAGATTATTTAAAATTTTGCTATTTTTCCAAGCACAATTTAATGATATATCGATGCTAAAAGACCTGGAAATGTTTAAATCGGCCTGGAAATGTCGGAAATGGATCTAAAATGTTCCACAACAAAATTCCTTGTCGCATTTCACTAAAGATTTAAATTACTCATACGTCACGGTGCACTTTCACATAAAACCAAAATCTTAAAGTGATATTTTGTTGCAAATAAATTCACTGTACGTAAATGCTTCCAACAATTTTTTCTTTCAAAATTGAACTCTATGAAAATACTATGGTAAATGATGCTATTGTAGTGTAGTCAAAACATGCCCGCTTGTAAAAATGTTGGTAATGACCAGGGCTAGGATTTCGACGACATGTCATCTTTTTTCTGCTCTGCTGCTTCTAATGCGCACCTTACACGGTGAATCAGGTATATGTGTTAGTAAATAATTGATTGTATGCGTTACACAGACACGCTACGTTGATGGCTTGATTGATCAAAATCTAAATTTTTAGATATTTTGCAATGCTGGTCCAGCGGCTGGATGTGTGTAAGGGCTTGATTGATCAAGCTTTCGTCGTGCAGTAAACATGACTGTAGGAAAAAAAGAGCTGTAAATAGTAAATTTAAGAGTATAAATACTTTTTGGCAAAGTTTATTGACGCTTTTCCTTTTATTTTTACGCTTTTTAATGCGTAGCAAATAATTACTTTATTAGCAAGTAATGCAATATGCGCGATACAATCGTCCGTTTAACTCATCAAACGTCTGTATGCCATGAAAATAATGCAGAATGAAAATTTTACGATATGATTGATGTGTGTGTAAGGGGGTTAGCATCAATCCACACTTACACATGCTGGATGTCAAATGATTGACCGTGTAAGGTGCGCATAAGAGATAGCGAAAATGTTTTTTATACATCTAAGCAATGCCTAAAATTCTCTCTTACACCATGTTTTTCCATATCTTACAGTTTAGCTTTTGTTTCAGAAATTTTCTTTCAACGCTCATATTTCAGGCCAAAGATCGCAAAAAATATTCGTTGAACTCTTTCTCCCCACTCTAACTCATTACAAAACTCGCCTACGCCTATTTATATCTATAGATTAACAAACTTGTGTCATGTTTAAAAAAAGAAGACTGACTTCATTTATACAGTTAATTGACATTTGGAATCCAGATACTGAGCATTTATTGGGTAAATCTACAGAGCTCATCTGCACCAATTCAGAAATCATAACTAAATCTGCAGAATGCAGTGATAGCAGTCGCTATCGCACTTTTGCATCTATTTATTTAGATAAACCATAACTTGTTCTCATGGCTGCCAATTATCTTCAACTAAATTTTAAAATACAACGCAAAGATTTGCCGCTTGCTGATATTCGACATTCCCCGGCTTAAACCGATTTGTGTTGAATTTATCGTATCTTTAATGTTGGCAGAAAACTTTTTCACACGGTATACAAAATGGTTACACAAAATGTTGCACTGAAAAAATACACATTTTGTGGCGAAATTAATTATAGCGCCACATGCAAAAAAATAATATACATATATATGTAAAACTGCAAGTCATTTCTTTGACTTCGAGCATTGGAGAGCTCATTAGAAAGTTAAGAAGAAGAAGAAGAAGCAGAAGAAATTCACAATCCGTTGACGATTACAATGAGTGGAAAAATGTACAGATTAAAAGTGCAAAATTTTGCATGTATAAATCAAGCACAGTGCATAAAGTTGGCAGCTGGTTGGTTGGTTGTTGGGATGACAGTTTTTTTATGCAGCAAGTTACAGGCTTAGTTCGACTTTTGACAGCATTTTTAATAAAATTGTTTTATAGTTATTGCATATTTTTTATGCCGCTGTTGTTGTTGTTGCATGCTTGGCTGTCAACTCGCTGGAGTCAGTGAGTTGTTGGCTTTCACCTTATTGTGGTGTGAGATCATCATCATAATCATTATCATATTAACAGCTAAAACAACAACAACAACAACAACAACCAGAATAACAATAGCAATTTTACAGCATATATAATAAACAAACAACAACAAGAAGGCATACATACTTACTTGACTGCCATTTTTATGCCGTTACAATTTGCCATTTCCACTGGCAACAACAGTAACAACAACATAAACTATACTAGCCAATATTAGCAGCTTCTATAACAACTCTTTGCTAGCAAACAAAAAAAAAAATGGAAGGTGTAAATATAATACCTTCACTTTGACTCCAATCGGTTTATACGATACACGCCACTGATAGCTGCGGGGTCTAAATGATATCTTGTTGTTGTTGTTGGTTTTGTCTTTCTTATTTTGGGCTTGGTTTATATTATTAGCTTTTGTTTTATTCTGCCAATACTTTTTTTTTATATATTTATAAAACTTTTCTGGCTCTTTTTACATTTTATTAAACTGGTTAAACTTGTTGGCCTGAGGCTTTGCACTTGAGCTGAGCACATTTGACTCACAAACCATTGCATTGGCAACACTTGCGTGTCTTCAGGAAGTTCAATAAACATGCAATTAAATTAAGTATCCAGCAACAAAAATAACACAAAGCTAAGACCAAACCAAACATCTTAAAGCACCCTCTTAAGTATCATGTTTTCATCAGAGCAACCCGTTTTCATCAAAGGCAACGCTTTTTTGGCTTCATTTTTAGTTTTTTCCAACATTTTGATTGAATGGTTTGTTTTTAAGTGACCTATTTTAAAATTTGTTATAGGTTATAAAAATAGTTGTGGCTTAAACAGTTTTTTAACCGCACCTACCTCAAGTTCTTGTTGCTAAATTTTTTCTTGTTTTGTTTAGATGTTCAATTTAAAGAGAAGAAAGATCTTTGACGCCGATAATAGCTGATTTGAATAAAGATTTTTGTATGGTAATAAGCAACATCCGGTTGAAATAAGCAAAACTATTTAAGAATCAATACTTCGATTTTAAGCGCGCTCTTTAGAAACTTACAGAAAAATGTAGTATAGAATTACTGATTTTCGTATTCTGCGTCAAACTTTGTTTTTTATGCTACTAATTTTTTACAACAACTATTTCTTGTAATTTTTTCTTTATAATAATCTTTATAACCAGGGCTCGGATTTTGATGACCTAAAAGACTGCCTAAAATGACCTAAAAAATGACAAAAATGTCCCAAGAACTGCAGAAAGTTACCTGAAAACTGACAAAAATTACATAAAAAACGCAAACATTTGCATAAAAAAATAAGCAATAAGCCTTACAAAAAAAACATTATTAAATTAAAATTTATTTTATATTAGCATATCTTGAGTTTTTATCTAACACTTGTTACATTTTTCTACATACCCTTTCGTCAGTTTCACCACGCGCAGAGCTTTTTTTCATCGAAGTCTATAAACAAAGTTACTCCTTTGTCGAGAGGTAATGTTTTTGATTGAAGGGACTCTAGTTTTAACGGAATATGTTTAAAAATTTGCATTTTGTCATTTTTTAGTACGAAAAAAAAAACAAAAAATATTAAAAATTACACTAAAATTACCTAAAAAACCTAAAAATGCTATAAAAATGTCTTAAAAATGACCAAAAAATGACCAAAAAATGACCCAAATCTAGTAAAAATGACCTGAAAACTAAAAACGATGAAAAATGATGAAAAAATGTCCTAAAAACTTTTCATATATGAAATTTAGCAAACATAAATGGACGTTTTAAATAAGCAGCAGAAAGCTTTTTTCTGGAAAAGTTTTAGAAGCAGCAGAAAAAAGATGACACGTCATCAAAATCCTAGCCCTGGTCATAACCAACAACATTTTTGCAAGCGGGTATGTTTTAATGACTATTGACTACACTAGAATCATTGTGATTTTGCATCATTTGTATTTTAGTATCAAACTGTGTTTTTTATACTGCTAATTTTTCACAACGACTATTCCTTATAATTTTTCTTTTTTATAATAATCGTTATAACTAACTATTGCAGTAAAAATACAAAATTAAAATATTTCATTTTTTATGCTAATCTGCGGTATCTTTTTCTCTTCTCATAACTGGCTAATAGTTAGTAAATAATTACATTTTTGAGTTATTAAAGCAATTAGCTTAAGACTGCTCTTTTTCAATCTCTCTCTCTCTCTCTCTCTCTCTCTCTCCCTCTTTCTGCATACTAACTATGCTGGAGAACTCATTTAATTCATGAGTTGCGCTATTAGCGGTCGTTAATAGTCTTCATATGTTAATTATTTGTTAAGAAAAAGATAACAAAAAAAAACCAACAGCAGCAGAGTGCAACATATAGCGGCTGCGTAATTAATTTTACAACTTCTTTTCCTTGCTTTTGTATTTATAAATTCTAATAAATTTTATGCGGACACTAAAATTACAACGGCATGAATAAAAAGAAGAAGAAGAACAACAACAATACAGAAACAGCAATAGCAACAATAACCTGACCATGTTGCATTTTGCTCAATTATGATGTTATGTGAAAAATATTTCTCATTTATTCCCACTGCGCAGTTGCAACAGTCAGACAAGCAGGCAGGCAGGCAGGCAGGCAGGCAGGTATGCAGGTAGGCTATAAGCTAGCTTCTTAGTGGCTTTAGAAAAGAGTTGAGCAAGAAAACAAAATAATCACTCGACTTCATTTTGTAGAAATAGCAGAGTCATCATTAAGTTGGACCCCGCACATCGTTGCTGCTGCTGCTGTTGCTGGCGTTCAGCCACTTAACCTTGCTGCTCCATAACAGCTGGTTTGCCGCTCAAAGCCTGGCGGGTTCCACACTCTCAAGCAGCTAATTTAACAGCTTCAAGTGAGGCAGTCATAATCAGCAACTGCTGCTGCTGCTGCCACTGGGCCTATTCAGTCAGCCAACCAGCCAAATTCTGAAAATGAGTTAACTCCTTTGGCTGGCAGTCAGGCTGTGCCTCAAAGTCCGCGGGTGGTGTTAAAACATCCTAATGTGTTGTCTTAATTTACAATTATTTCTCATAAAAAGACGTTCATACGTTGTGGTATTCAAATATTTATGATGCATTCGTCGGTTTACCGACAAGTTGGCCGGCCCAAAGGCAAAAATAATGTTGCAGCTATGATGTTGAGCCGGCAGGATAGTGATAATAAAGTGTTGATGATGATGTTGTAGTTATTTGTTGTTGTTGTTGTATTAACATGTTACAAAGAAGGTGTTGCACATTCGACTTTAGGCGAAAATGCAAAATCTTTGCACTATTTTTTTAATTCTGTCATATTTTAAGGCTCAAATACATTTCATAGAATTGATGAAAAAGCATGCAATTTCTCTAGAGTCTAGAAACGAAACTGAGCTCGAAATCTCTTGTAACTATGCATTTTCTAAATATTTATTTTATGTTCTCAACCTATAAACAACCCAGTGGTAGATGGACACATGACGCAACCAGTTATTTCTTAAATACAATGTAGCTGTGAGGCCTCCAAAGCCTTTGTTCAGACAAGGCCGCTAAAACACTGATGACTTCTACCTTACACAGTAAGCGACGGTGGGCGTAGGCATGCACAAGATAGGAGAGAACAAAAAATGACGCAAAAAATTTGAGAGAACAAAAACAATAGAACGAAAATCGTCTCTACGCCAAAAATAGAACGAAAACGAAAGAGAAAACACCGAGAAAATTTGTCGGTGATGACACTGTAATGCAGAACTGTAAGCGGAAACAAAATTTATTTTTGCTCTCTCCAGTTTTGTGCGTCATTTTTCTGTCCTCTCCTATCTTGTGCTTATCTACTCCCATCGTCGCTTGCCGCTTGTAAAAATTTGTCGGTGATGGCATTGTAATGCAGAACTGTAAGCGGAAAAAAATCTTGTTCACTTCTTGTTTGTGCTCACACTATTTTCTTTTCGTTGTTCAAACAAGAGTTTGACTTTATTCGTCTGTGTAGCAACATCGTGATTTCTAACAGGAAGTTTTGCAGTGAAGTGTGTTTGTCAAAACTATTAATCTTTATGTTTAAACCAGAACAAAGCTTTATGTATAAAATAACAAAGTATTAAACATTAACTCTGAAATGCTCTTTAAAAGGTAATAAATTCATTCATTAAATTGTGGAGATCATTTGTGGCGTCATTTACTTTTGAATTTTCGGTGTGTTCTTCGTTTTCGTTGTGTTTTTGGCGTAGAGAGTATTTTCGTTCAATTTATTTGTGCTCTCTCCAGTTTTATGCGTCATTTTTCTGTTCTCTCCTATCTTGTGCTTATCTACTCCCATCGTCGCTTCCCGCTTGTAAAAATTTGTCGGTGATGGCATTGTAATGCAGAACTGTAAGCGGAAACAAAATCTTGTTTGTGCTCACATTATTTTCTTTTCATTGTTCAAACAACAGTTTGACTTTATTCGTCTGTGCTTTCTAACAGGAAGTTTTTTAGTGAAGTGTGCTTGTGAAAACTATTAATCTTTATGTTTAAACCAGAACAATGCTTTATGTATAAAATAACAAAGTATTATTAAACATTAACTCTGAAATGATCTATAAAAGGTAATAAATTCATTCATTAAATTAAGAAGATGATTTGTGGCGTCATTTGCTTTTGTCTTTTCGGTGTGTTCTTCCTTTTCGTTGTATTTTTGACGTAGAGAGTATTTTCATTCAATTTATTTGAGCTCTCTCCAATTTTGTGCGTCATTTTTCTGTTCTCTCCTATCTTGTGCTTACCTACTCCCATCGTCGCTTACTGTGTAAGGTAGATGTAATCGGTGTTTTAGCGGCCATGTCCAAACAAATGCAATTGAAAATTGTAAACAGACTTCGGAGGCCCCGCAACAACATTGTATTTAAGAAATAATTGATTACGTCATGTGTCCATTTACCACTGGGAAAGGCAAATGACGCCACAAATTTTTCAATAATTTTTTCACAATAATTTTTACAATTTGATGAACGAATTTCATTTCACATTTGGTTGTGAAAATAGCCACCTTTCAGTTAGAACGCTAGCTTCTGGCGAAGCAAAAAACTCGTTTCATTTCTATGGTGCATTTCGACAAACTATCGAACACCAATGAATATTGAAATAAATAAAGAAGCAACTAGAACAGATGGCAACCTTGATAGAGTTGATGGCGGTGATCTATAAATAGCCTACTGCTTTGAAATGTTATATGATTAGCAGCCATACAATTCAAAAAAATTAATTCCAAAATCTGCGCACTCATATACTAGTTTAAACAGTGAGTTGATCATAGCTTAATCACTCAAAGACTACTGAAGAGGAAAATGTAGCGAATATCGAAACAGACTGTCTAGTCAGCTGAGTGATTGACTCTATACAGAGTTGTTGTTGTTGTTGTTGCCTTCTTTAAAAACTTACTTGATCTAAAGCTCACAATTTAATTTATGAATTTATTGCCTGTTATCGAGCATTGCAGAATTTATGTTGAAAAACACTTAGTTATTTTATTTGTTATAGTTTAAACATAAAGATTAATAATTTTGAAAAACACTCCACTGCAAAACTACCTGCAAGAAAACACGATGGTTCTCCACAGACGAGTAAAGTTAAACTGTTGTTTGAACAATGAAAAGAAAATTCTTTGAGCACAAACAAAATTTTGTCACACCCCGCTTATAGTTCTGGCTTACAATGTCATCACCGACAAATTTTTACAAGCGGGAAGTTCGAAATCAATTGAATAAAGTGCTACAAAATATTTCTCTGTTTTACTACTTCACTGTTTCTTCTTCATCGATGCCAGACAAACACCAGTCACTACAGCATGAACCCAGTAAATTCTTGTTGCTTCAAAGACCAGCCATTGTCTGCCGAATGCATTCAATACAAAACAAAACTAAATAAACAAGCATATTGCACTCATATAAAAGAAGCCAATACACAATAAAAAACAAAATCAAAAACAAATTTCCCGACATTCCTGCAATGATTCTACAGAAATTCGCAACAAATTTTAGAACTGAATTGTGGTAAAAATAAAAATGTTTTCCGCTGGGGTATAGCATCCCAGTAGTCCAAGTCTGAAAGAAGGCTTGAATGAATCCTGCACGATTTTTCTTCTTCTTTAACGAAACATGCTGATTCGTTTATACATTTCGTTGACGAAAATCTCATATAAAAGTTCCAAATTCGTGCACCGTTTGAAAACTTTCTGTTTTCGATGAACGAAAAAAGACCGATTTGTTAAAGAATTATTGACAAATGTATCTCATGCAGTAATTTTCTTAAAGATTCGTGCACGATGCCTAAGACTGCAAGGATGCGTATAGCGCAGTCACACTCGCACACACACCTGCAGCAACATAAGAAACAATATAATTACATAAAAACAACAAAATAAAAAATAAACTTTTAAACGATTACATAAAAAAGAGAGAGAAACACTTAAAAATAAGCTTTAAGGGATGTTTTATATCCGATTTTTTAATGATAACGCGATTTTATGATAGCGCGATTTCCAGACATTTCAATGTAGCAAATGATAGAATAACTGATGCATTTTCTCAATACAACAGTGCTGCCAGATTTGTAAGAAATATAAAAAATGCAACAAGTGCTGTCTGCCTCCTATCTCTTACGAGTAGGTAAAAAAAACAAATTTTCATAAAAATTCTAGTTAGTTTTTGTTAGTAATTTTTGCACGAATGAAATAATTTCTAATGAGAGAATAGTCTTTTGATGCAGCAAGCAGTGAAATAATGTATAGGAATTAACTTTTTTTATTAAACTAAAGTTGTGTTTGTTAAATGTAAAAAAAATTTTTTAAATAATCTCTTTTTGTTGTATTAAATAGTACTACGCACATTTTCTGATATGGATCTAGATATTCCATTTTTGCCATGACTTGTTTTTCATAATTTTAAAAATAAAAATTATTACACCAATTATTTTTCCATTTTATAGTGTTTCGATCAGAAATGAAAGTTTTTTATTGAATCTATTTCGTATATAATAATTATATTTGAAAGACAAAAAGCACATATAATTCCGCTTTGTTTAAGCAGAAGTTTTGCAATTAGCTTCACAAAGTGATTGGACTGCAAAAATCACAGAAAACTACTGAAGACTTAATGTAGCGAGCAACGAAACAGCTGTATAGTCTGCTTGGTGGTTTGTTCTGTAGTGAACTTTTTGCCTCATGGATTTATTTGGCATAAATATCGAATAGTATGCTAACAAAATATAGCTTCTTAAAACCACCAATGAAACTAGACAGCTCTTTCCTTGCTCGCTACATCAACTCTTCAGTAGAATTCTGTAATTCCTGCAGTTCAATTAATTTGTGAAGCTAATAGGCACAACTTCTGCTTAATCAAAGTGGAATTATATGTGCTTTTTGCCTTTCAAAGCAATGCTTTTGTACTACTTTACAAAAAGCAAAAGTGACTGCATTGTTTCTGCAAATATTTGTTGCTGTGCTCTTTGTTTATTTTCTGAACCATTCCAGGCTCCAACAATTTTGTTGGCATAAAACCATAATATGAGTGAAGAAGTTTATTGAAAGAAGATGCATTTCCGTAGCTACCGACAGTCATACGACTTTAATGAGTGAAAACACAAAGAAAAATTAAACTCACAGCTTTCTTATTTTGATTTTTCAATAGTTTACTAAGCGCTCTATATAAGGTGAATGAGCTAAGAGTTGTCAAAAAAAGAGTCGGCTCTTAGATAAAAGCCACCTAAAATGATACGTTACATGACATACAATATAAGTGGTTTTTACCTTCATCAATATAAACCAAAAAATATTTGAAGTGTTCAAAGTTTTTTTTTTCAAAGTTATTTTAATATTATCTAGAGTAATGTTGCTACATATTCATAATTGGTTCATTTAAAAATGTTTTTTAATTATTTTTATACAAACACTAATATGATACGTTACGTGACATACGTTATGGGACAGATTTTTTTCTCTTCAAAAAAGTGCACATTTTTTGTTTTTATATATGTAATTGAAGAAGATAAATATAAAGTGTAATTCACAACCTTTACAATCGAAAACTCAAAAAAATTTAATTTAACTTTGTATTTATTATACAAGTATTTATTATACTTATAAAATTTCAACTTTCGTTAAAATTTTTCAACTTTTGTCACTATTTTTAAATTTTTGCTGCCATTCATCATGTTTGCTGCTGTTTGTTTTTTAAAATTAAAATTGAGATCTGCTCTCAGTTCTCTCACAATATTAATTAAACCATTTTTTTCCCTAAAATGGAGGCTTAAAAGAATTTTAAGTAACATTTGATTTTTCAGTCGCGCTAGATCTTTTGGCGGAAATGCCCATATGTGGAAACATAAATTTCAATAAGAAATATATAATAATTTCTTAAAGTTATTTTTTCGATAAGAAACTAAAATTATTTTGTAGTTGAAATTTTTTCGATCAGATATAAAACACTATTTTTCAATCAGATTTTAAAATTATTTAAAAAGCATAAATATGTGATTGAGGTAATAAATATTAAAAAAAACTAATTCATATCAGATATAAAAACTATTTTTTATAAGATATAAAATTAATTTCTTTTAATTTTAAGAATAAATTTGATTTTAAAAATAGCATGACTTTTTAATGTTAAAAATTAAATTTGATTTTAAAAATAAAAATCACTAATATTTTTAATAAAAAATTCATTAAATTTTTATTGAAAAAAAAAGAAAAAAACTCATTTTTATATTGTTATATTATATAATGGTATAATTTTTTATTTATTTATGTATTTATTTATTCTAAAGAACAAATTTGATTTTAAAAAAGCATTATTTTTTAATGCTAAAAAAGAAATTTAATTTTAAGAATAAAATCAGTAATATTTTTAATAAAAAATTTCTTTAAATTTTTATTGAAATTTTTTTTTAATTGTTCTATTATTTAATAATATAATTTTTTTTTTTTTATTTTTTTATTTATTTATTAATTTATTTATTTATTTATTTATTTGTTTATTTATTTATTTATTTATTAACTTGTTTATTTAGTTTTTATTTATTTTTTATTTATTTTTTATTTATTTATTTATGTATTTATTTATTTATTTATTTAATTATTTATTTATTTATTTATTTATTTATTTATTTATTTATTTATTTATTTATTTATTTATTTATTTATATATTTATTTATTTATTTATTTATTTATTTATTTATTTATTTATTTATTTATTTATTTATTTATTTATTTATTTATTTATTTATTTATTTATTTATTTATTTATTTATTTATTTATTTATTTATTTATTTATTTATTTATTTATTTATTTATTTATTTATTTATTTATTTATTTATTTATTTATTTATTTATTTATTTATTTATTTATTTATTTATTTATTTATTTATTTATTTATTTATTTATTTATTTATTTATTTATTTATTTATTTATTTATTTATTTATTTATTTATGTATTTACTTGTTTATATACACTTGTTGGAAAGAAGATATTTTTTATTTCGTTTGACATGTATTGTCTTAAGAAGATTTATAAAAAAAAACGTTCGTGGCAAATTAAGCGAACAACTATAGCTCGCTTAGTAAATAAATAAATAAAGAAATAAATGTATACATAAATAAATTTTTATTTGTGACGAAAAAAATATCAACCAAAACATTATTTTTGCTTCCGAAATTTATATTCGTTTTTTTATAATTATTGTAAATAATTTTTAATTTTTATTTTTTTGATCGGATATAAATATTATTTTTTGATCGAAATAATATCGATAGTAAACAAATTAATTGTATTTCCGATCAAAAATATAATGAGCAAAAAAATATTTGTAATTCTAGTCGGAAAAGTATCGATCAATGGATTGATTTTTATTTCTGATCGCAAAAATATCGATCAATAATAAAGTTTTATTTTTCATCGACAAAATATCGAGAAATAGATAGCTTTTATTTCCAACTGAAAAAATTTATGAATGACTGGTTTTTATTTGTGATCAAAAAAATATCAACCAAAAAATTATTTTTACTTCCGAAATTTATAATTATATAATTTAATAATTTTTTAATTTAAATTTTTTCAATCGGATATAAATATTATTTTTTGATCGAAATAGTATCAAAAGAAAAAAATTAAAAAAAAAATATAATGAGCAAAAAAATTATTTGTATTTCTAGTCAGAAAAATATCGATAAATGGATTGATTTTATTTCTGATCGCAAAAATATCGATTAATGATAAAATTTATATTTTTAATCGGCAAAATATCTAAAAATAGATAATTTTTATTTCCATCCAAAAAAATTGAAAGTTTTTATTTGTGACCGAAAAAATATCAACCAAAAATTATTTTTACGTCCAACCGCAAAAACATAAATAAAACAATAATTTTTAGTTCTCATCGAAAGAAATATCTCTTAAAAATTATTTTTATTTCTGAACGAAAAAAAATATCAATTAAGAATTAGCAATTGTGGTCCCTGGTTCTTAGGCTAAAACATTATTTACTTTCGCAAATACTTTGAGCTGGCAGCACTGTAATTTTATAAGCAGATATGTTTAAACCCTCTAGTATAAAGCCTTTAGGCTGCGTTCATAGTGGACACTTTGGCTGAAGCTGATTCATAAAGCTGCTTTGTCGAGCTTTTTTTGATCATAGTGAACGCTTATTCAACGCTTCACAAAGTAGCTTATTGAGCTGATTGGTGTTTATAGTGTGAGCAAACGAGACGGAGATACAAGCGCTGAAAAGCATTTAAAAAGTAGCTTTATGCTCGGAGTCACTTGCACTATGAACACTTTGAGCTTTTTCCATATAATTATACACGAAGAGTTTTTCAGCTAAACCTCAACTCAAACCTAAACTCAGCAAAAAGCGTTCACTCTGAACGCGACCTTAGTCGTAAAATGAAAAACAAAAACAAGACAAAGCCCACAATGCCAGATGAACAGATGAATGCGTTACCTAAAAAACTGCAGCTATACCCACTTCCAGAACGACGACCAGTTGTCTTGTTGCAGCTCCAGGTATTTTGAAAATTTATTTTATCCTTCGATATTGACATTTTACAGGAGCCGCTGCTCTTGATGTTGGTGTTGATGATGGAGACGACGACGACGATGGTGATGTTGATGGTGATGTAGATGACGATGGTGTTGTTGTTGTTTTTGTTAGTAAAGGGCAGTGGTAACAATGACGTTGAAGTAGACACATTCCCAGGCAATACGGTTGTCAAGCAGTAGCTTCTGAGCAAATAAGTTGCTCAACACTTATTATTTTTTTTTTGCAAAAGAATTTTGTAAGGGTTTTTTACTTATAAAATTAAACGCGTTTTTTTTGTGCACAATGATTATTTTTAAACATTTTCTTTGCTTTGTCCTGTTTTGTTTTTCTTTACACGTTGACCAAAACAGCTCACTTAAATACGCGGCGGCTTTAAGCAACACTGTTGCCTCGTTTTAACGTTTAAAAGGGTTCGATCATAAAAAGAAAATGGCTGCAATTTAGTTGGGACAGTGATCTGCGATCTTTGTTTTTAATGAGGCCTGAATGCTGCAGAAGAGTTGAGTCACTCCGTGCTTGCGTGATCTTGCGAAAGTGTTGCAAAATTGATCAATGTTTTTTTTTAATGATCGCACTGCGATCGCTGATGATCGTTTTAAGAAAGTAAAGGCGATATGAACAAACTGCGACGTTGTTAAGTAATTGTTGGTAAAAAGCACGTTTATTGTTAAGCTGCAAAAACAGTGTCTGAAAGCTAAGCTCAATAGCGTTCTTCAGTGATCACTCACTGATCGCTTTTGCTGTCAGAAGGCGACTGATGATAGTTTAGAAACGTGCTAATGTTGGCTAGTTGACTCATTAACTTGCTGGCTATCACTAGTCAGAGACGACGATCTTTTGTGTTGTGATGATAAATTGGCATTGAAGTAAGGCCAATGATCTGCTGCGCTTAACACGTTAATGACCGGTGGCAGCTAATTTTTTCTGGCTCCGACAATTCTAACACTAATTTTAGTGCTAGCCGATTTTCACAGCTCTCTCAACTACCTTAATGCTGTAGCACAAGCTCGGGAACATGCTTTAAGAACGTCTTTATTTCGCTGGACTCTTGGACTCTTGCACAAGCGCCTTATTTACAGATCGTTACTCGTTTTGGCAACGTTTGTGTGCTAGCCA
Organism: Dichetophora obliterata; assembly: GCA_963920525.1. NCBI lineage: Eukaryota > Metazoa > Arthropoda > Insecta > Diptera > Sciomyzidae > Dichetophora > Dichetophora obliterata. Next base: position 2,711,202 of record OY986438.1, on the reverse strand, counting down.
AGTTAGTGGCTGGCATCTAATTGTAACTGTTGGCTGCGATACAATACAATGGGTAAGAAAGAACGTGTTCTTTTGCTGTTGATCTTGTTGTTTGTTCTACTACAGTAACCTATCGATCGATGTTTGTATAGAACAAGCACGTTACACTTGCAGGTTCCTGGAACTACTTCAGAAGCAATGTCCGACGTTGTACAACAGCCAGCTACATGTACGGGAAACACAACAAAAGTGCAGAGAAGAACAACGACAGCCGCTTATTGTGTAGCTGGCAGACTTCGTCGAGATGTTGGCGCGATCGCTGGATGCAAGTTTGTCTTGGCAACGTCTTGGCTGAAGAACAGTGTCTTCTGTGAAGTTCGAGCACAAAAAACGTATACAAAACAAAAGCAGCCAGAAAACTTAATAAAACGATCGTGCAGGAATGATCGTCACAGCATGATCGATCTTTAATGGTTGTTTTATTTTTTGTAATATTTTGTTGTTGTTGTTATGCCTTGAGTTTTGCTATAAGAGATATTCTTTTTCTATAAACTTTTTGTGTTTTATAAGCTATTAATTGAAAGGCGTCGCTTATCTCATTACCGATCGTGCGTTAGAATTTTTATTTATTTAAGCATTTAAATTAATTTGTATTTTATTAAGTGAATACAACTTTCATTAAAAAATACTTGTATCTATACTACTTTTATCTAAATACAACTTGAGTTACGCGCACTTTTTCTTGCAGACAATATGATCAACTGATCGTCAAAACTGTGTCTATTTTTATTATGAAAAAAAAAACTATCTTCCATATGCTGCAACGGCTTAATTTTATGATTTTCATGCGTTTTTATTAACAAATATTTAACAACTTTGCACATGTAAACAATTAATAAAAATTCATTTAACACATTCAACACGATCGCGCAGCATGCTGCAATGCAAAGCATGCGAGACCAACTGTTGGGTTGAATCCTACATTCATATGAAAATAAAATACCCGGCTTCTCACGGTACGTCGTTGCTTAAGCTTTCAAAGTCGACTTTAAACTGAAGTCTACCAACGACTCAACCAATATTGTACTCTGTGTTTGAGCTGTGAGTTTCCAACCAGAAACTATCGTGTCTCGTGGTCTTACTCACTCATTCAGTTTTACAAACTCTCCACAATCTACTCTCCGCTCTTAAGTTCCACACATTCTACAAAGCAAGTAACTAACGCTCTTTGTTTAACGTTCTTATCTTGTAGGTTTTTTTTTTGGATCTGGGTTTCTACCTTCCTTCAACCTGATATTCATTGAGAAGTAATGTTTATTTACACCTTCCCTTTGCTCACTTATTACGAGACCGTTCTATCTGGTTTTATTTTTCTAACGACGACCTGTTGTCGTCGGCTTTCCACAGTTTCCACACCACATGACGCAACTCTTCATTTCTAACTACTGCTCATTCTTCGCACAAACTTAGCTAGTTTGTTCTGGGCTCGCTATACGCTTAGCGATAAGCACCGACAGGTACTTACTTGCCCATGCTTCACTAGCGGTTGCCTAATTTTTTTTTTATGTTTTGCTGTAAAACTCAGAGACGTTTATTGTAGTGTTTCCTTATACTTATTTTACATTAATTGAGTTTAAGATTTAGTTTTGTTCTGATTTTGTGTGATTAAAACTGGGTATGATTTCGTGACTTTAAGGGCCACTTCTAGCCTTTCAGCTAACGTAAACGTTAACAGATAAGCCAGAGATTAGATCACTTAAATGCAAGCATAGAATGGACAACCTTTTCTATTGCTTGTATAAACGTGTCGATAACACTTTGAGAATCAATGATGATTTTAAAGAATATGTTTTTGATTCTACACATTCCGTGTAAGAAAGTTCAGGGTATTGATCATTTAAAAAGCCCGCTTAAACCGGAACAGTTTTTGCTCATTTTTATGCGTTATGACGATATTGAACAAAACGAGCGATATTTATATTTTGAATACCTTAATTTATCCAAATTTAGAATAAAATATTTTAATATTGTTCAAATTTATTCAAAAGAAAGCTATCTTTCTTTTTACCTGAGTACCTGAGTAAGAAAAAAATATATGTATGGAAATGTGAAAATTATCTTTGTTCGCTTCTGTGGATCTGGCGAAAGCACTCAGGAAAGAGCGATACATTGAATGCGATTGATAGCGAGTTCTACGCTCACGTCCCTTGCGGCGGTATCTGCTTGCAAAATTCTTGCTGCTATAGGTTCGGCCAGTGATTACCTGCAGAGCATCAAACACAGTCATTCTCCAGGCGTTTCTTTGGCACCTTTCTTGGAGGATCTTTCATTTGGCCTGCTCCGTTTGTTTATACTGGTTCCAGAAAAAATTCAAGTGTTTGCAATCTCGCTTTTGAACATAAAGAGTTCTTTTTTATCCTCAAGAAACTTCTCTTATCAACGAGCCAGCGATACGTTGGTATTTGAAGTGACTACTGATAATGAACCTCTGCCATCTTTCTCCAAAACTTTCTCACTTTTAAGCTTCCGTGCCACTTTATTCCTTAGATTCGGTCGCAAAGTTCCGAACAAATTTTCAGCGTAGATTTTATTAAACTTTCTCAAGACATCCGAACATAATCCAACAACCACATTTGTTCATACCAAGAATTTGGGCCTCGTTTACGTTTGCGCCTTGGTAGAGTTAAAATTTATGGATGTATCCATTTGTGCCGACCAGACACCATATTTTGCATTCCCATCTCTTTGGTTTCTTTGATAAATAACTTTTCAATGACGAGCGGAAGGGAATGAGCATCTCTCATCCACTGCTGCCAAAGCTTCTCTCGAATCGCAAGCTTTCTTAAAGTTTTCGTTTAAGCAGTTGAGGATCGGTCGAAGAAAATTTAATTTTTGAAATGCAACAATTCCTTAAATACCTTTGTCTTTGTTCTGAATAAAAAACACATCGATATTTGCAAGAAAGAACGAATTTTCTCGAAGCGATGAAGATTCATGTTATTGGCAATTGCGTCACAATGCAAGCCAGCCTTGGCTTCCCCATACATCCTTATGCGAGGGGTATGACATTAATAATTTAAGTATGACGTTAAAAAAATGCCAAAAAATATTCCAACGGCATCTTTCCAGTCAAGTGTACTTTCTTACGTCCTTTGAACGATTCTGAACAACCTTCGTTATTCTTATCAGGGTACCCAACAAGAGCAGGCAAGGGTACAATTACGTCTTCCAAATCGATATTGACATGCCCCTTTATATTATTCGTGTCTAACTCAGCAATTATTTCGCCATGAATCTCTTCAATGCTCAAATCAAAATTTTGGAGTCAATCGTCATCGCTGTACAATTCATAGTCAGATCGATCGACTACACGGTTAAACATTTTGGACTATTTCTCAATCCAAATTTTGGTTTATGAATTTGAATTTTTAATCAAAAAAGTACTTTTTTGTAATTCCTACTTTAGTATAATTTAGCTGGGTCTCAAACCCACGTTCCTGAACTCATGAACTGGTCAGAAAGTGTTTTATCTTAGTTTAATTTAGCTGGATCTCGAATATATGTCTCCGCTTGCTTGCTTACTGCAAACTTACTTGCATTCTTAACAGAGATCTGCAACGAATACTTCAAAATAAGTAGTATTCGAGTACTATTCGTTCCCAAGTCAGTGATGCAAAGCAGAGATTTGCAATGAATCACATTTTTGAAACATCAGCCACTTACACAAAAATGAGTATGAATAAGTATAAGTAGTTTCCAAAGTAGTACTCATATGTGATTGTTTAAAAATAAGTGAATCAAATAAGTATAGAATGAATTAAATATTAAGGGTTGCCACCTAGTAATATGTATTTTTAAGAATTTTAAAAATAGTTTGACAGTGTTAGGGGGTCGCTGATTTCGAAACTGAATTCAGAATTTTAAAATTCAATATGATGAATAGTGTTGCCACCTTAATTTTTTTTACTTATATGAATTCGGTGCTGGCACGAATGCTAGGTAAAAATGGGTCACTGAATCCGAATCCGTTGTCAGAAACTAGGTAAAAATAGGTCGCTGAATCCGAATCTGTTGTCAGAATTTCAAAATTATGTAATTTTTATAATAGGGTTGCCAACTAATTATATGTATTTTTAAGAATTTTAAACATCACTTAACAGTGTTAGGAGTCGTTGATTTCGAATCTGATGTCAGAATTTCAAAATTCAATAGGCTTAGGTGGCCACCCTATTATTAAAACTGACATCATTTTGAATTTCTGACAACGGATTCGTGTTCAGCGACCCATTTTTACCTCGTGTTCGCGCCAGCACTGAATTCGTAAAAATAAAAAATTTTGATGTCAACCCTATCCACCATATTGAATTTTGAAATTTTGAATTCAGATTCGAAATCAGCGACCCCTAACACTGTTTAATGATGTTTAAAACTCTTAAACATACATATTATTAGGTGGCAGCCCTATTATAAAAAATTACATAATGTTGAAATTCTGACAACGGATTCGGATTCAGCGACCTATTTTTACCTAGTGCTCGCGTCAACACCGAATTCGTAGAAATAAAAAAATTAAGGTGGCAACCCTAATAACCATATTGAATTTTAAAATGCTGACTTCAGATTCGAAATCAGCGACCCCCTAACACTGTTAAACTATGTTTAAAATTCTTAAAAATACATGTTATTAGGTGGCAACTCTTAATATTTAATTCATTCTATACTTTATTTAATTTTTTTTTAAACAATCACATATGAGTACTACTTAGGTAACTACTTATACTATGGCATCCAATCCCGGGATCCCGCACTTTTTTAATACTGACGGTCCCGGAATTTCCGGGATCCCGGGATTGCCTTCACTGCAAAAAAAATTCCAAAAAATTCCAAAAAATTCCAAAAAATTCCACCAAAAAGTTCAATGATACTACCTAAGAAATGAATGTGATTGAAAAAATTTTTAAATAAAAACCTTTCTCAAAATATCTGTACAAAATAACACAATGTGAGAAACAAATGATATACCTTAGAAATACTGAAATGTAATTTTAATAATACAAAATAAAAAAAAATATTTTGTAACTATCTTTACAAAAATGACGTGAAAAATATAAAAATATAAACCTTTTTTGAACTAAACTTACACGGAGGTAAATAATATTCTTGTATTAAGCAAATGTTTTGTTTGATCAAAGAAAATTTAAAATTAAGTGTCATTTGCTCAAATCAAGCATTAAAAACTAAAATTAAGAAAAAAACAGATATACTGAGCATTTATTGCCAAAATTGAGCAATAAATGTTGAAATAAACAACAGCTTGAAACAAGCATAAAATAATTGATTCTAGAACCTGGAACAAGACTTGAATCAAGAAAATATTTTTTTTAATTTAAGCAAACGCAGAGTTGTCGCCTTTGAACAATTCAGCGAATTACAACAATCATGAAAATCTTGAAGTTGTTGTAAAAGAGTTGCTAGACTACAAAATCTACGTTCAAGATCACTGTCGACAATGTGTGCCAACAAAGTAGAGAAAGTGTTGTTGCTTTGTGCAAATCGAACAAATTATTTTAGTTTTCAGTAAATTATTTACTTGAATCAAGCAAAATGTTCTCAATTGAAGTAAAATAAATTTTTCAAATTAAGTAAATTATTTTAGTTATCAGTAAATTGTTTACTTGAATCAAGCAAATTGTTCTCCATTCACGGAAAATAAACTTTTCAAACCAAGAAAATTATTCTATTTTTTAGCAAATTGCTTACTTGAATCAAGCAAAATGTTCTTAATTCAAGAAAAATAAATTTCTCCAGTCTAGCAAATTATTCTAGTTTTCAGCCAATTTTTTACTTGAATCAAGCATATTTTTCTCATTTTAAGTAAATATTAGGATCGAATGTAGAAAAAATATTCTTGAGCAACTGTTAATTGAATTGAGTATTTTTTTTTTCTTAACATCATGTGTTCTAAATTTGCTCAATTCTAGCAAAATAATGCTTGAATTGAGAAATGTACGCTTGAGTGTAGGCTGATTCCCTATTTGCTTGTTTCAAGCACGGAATGCTTGATTTTCTATTTCCGTGTACAAAATATTACAAAATACTAACCTAAAAAAAAACTTAAATCTGACCTTAAAAAATTTAAAAAAAACTTCCTTAAACAAGCTGTACAAAATATGACAAAATTCGTACTTAGAATTACTAAAATTATTACACTATTTTATTGTTTTTTAAATTATTTTATGAGCCTTTCGTTTGAACTCATTTAATTAGTTTTTTGTTTAAGAATTCATCTTTGTTTTTCAGAAATAAACAATAAATACTAACCAAACATTTAATCGAAACTGTGTTTTTATTTTTTTAAAATCTTCTGCATTGTTTTGTGTTGTAAAACAAAAAATTTTGCTAGTTTTGTTAACTGTTAACTGGAAACTTAAATTTTTCTCATATAATTTGTTGACAATCAATTCAATATTTTTTTTTTAAAAGCTATATGAAAAAGAATATAAGAAGGTGTTCCGTCCAATATTTTGTCCGTCACTGTATATTATAATTGTATGCAATTTTTTTTTTAACTTTTAGGGCCATTTTGTTCACAGAGAGATAAATTTATCCCCGAGTTAATTCCATGATTTTTCCAGTTTTTCATTTGTTCACAGTAAGTTAAGCATTTAACTCTTCAAGCTAGAGATAAAAATGGTGGCGAGATAGCTTAACCCCAGAAATATTTAACTCGTGAAAATTGGTGAGTTAAGATTTTTAATTCGCTCTCATCACTCTCATTTTAATATTTTTTATTTACTTGGTGTCAAAATATGTAAACAGACACAGCTCTTTTAATTTTTAATTAAATTCTGAAAGAAGATGTTTGACAAAAAGTTTTTAAAAAATAAAAGAAGATAAAGTATAACAAAATGGATCTTTTGGTGCACTTTTGGGAAAACTGGAACGACGATGATGACGAAGTGGAAGTGACTTTGCGGGCCGAACGCAGGCAATATAAAATGCAGGAACGCATTGAATTGAACAAGTGGGACGAGAATGACTTCATCTATCGTTTTCGATTGACGAAGCCGCGGTCGCACGCGTGCTGCAATTAATTGAACCGTCTCTGTGACATACACGGCAAAAAAATTTTCTACACACAGGGGTGCCACCTAAAAATGTTTTATTTTCAGAATTTTAAACATGGGGAAACAGTATTGGGGGGGGGGGGGGTTACTGATTTCGAATCTGGTGTCAGAATTTTAAAATTCAAGATGTTGGATAAGGTTGACACCTTAATTTTTTTTTACGAATTCGGGGCTGGCGCGAACTAAAGGGTAAAAATAGGTCGCTGAATCCGAATCCGTGGTCAGAATTTAAAAATTATAAAGTTTTGAAATGATAGGGCTGCCACCTAATAATATGTATTCTTAAGAATTTTAAACATCATTTAACTGTGTTAGGGAGTCAATGATTTCGAATCTGAAGTCAGAATTTTAAAATTCAAGATGGTGGATAGGGTGATCACCTTAATTTTTTGTATATATATGAATTCGGGGCTGGCAAAAAAAAATGGTATACCAAAAATGGGTCGTTGAATCCGAATCCGTGGTCAGAATTTCAAAATTATAAAACTTTGAAATTATAGGGTTGCTTTTACTTTTGAAAATACATATTATTAGGTGGCAACCCTATTATAAAATTTTATCATTTTGAAATTCTGACCACGGATTCGGATTCAGCAACCCATTTTTACCCTTTAGTTCGTACCTGCCCCGAATTCCTAAAAATAAAAAAATTAAGGTGGCAACCCTATCCACCATCTTGAATTTTAAAATTCTGACTTCAGATTCGAAATCAGTGACTCTCTAACACTGTTAAATTATGTTTAAAATTCTTAAAAATACATATTATTAGGTGGCAGCCCTATTATTTCAAAACTTTTTAATTTTGAAATTCTGACCACGGATTCGGATTCAGCGACCCATTTTTGGTATATAATTTTTTTTCCAGCCCCGAATTCATAAAAATACAAAAAATTAAGGTGTCAACCTTATCCACCAGCTTGAATTTTAAAATTCTGAATTCAGATTCGAAATCAACGACCCTCCAATACTTAAAATAAAACATTTTAAGATGGCAACCCTATGTGTAGAAAAATTTTCGAGTTTTAAAATTCTGACAACGGATTCGGAATCAGCGACCCAATTTTACCTAGTGTTTCTCCCAGCGTTGAATTCGCATTAATAAACAAGAAATTAGGTGGCAACTCTATCTGCCATCTTGAATTTTAAAATTCTGACAATTCGAAAGAAGTAGCCCCCAATACTGTTTCTTCATGTTTAAAATTCTTGAAAAAATGTTTAATTGGCAGCCCTGTGTAGAAAAATTTTAGAATTTTGATATTCTGACATCAGATGCAAAATGAGCGATCCGTTTTTATCTAGTGTTCACTCCAGCCCCCAAATTCGCAAAAATAAACCAAAAATCCCCACACATTTTGTAATTAATGAGCAACACTCTAACATTCCAATGGAAATCGATATAAACTGAGAGCGAATTTATGCTCTGAGCATAAAGTCGGGATAAAATGTGAACAAAACCACTTTTTTATCTCTCGATTTATGCGCTTGGTATAAAATTAACCTAGAGATAGTTATCCCCGAGTTAAATCATATTTATGCCTTTTGTGAACAAAATGGCCCTTATTGAATTTAAATGCTATTTGAATGTAATTCAGAAGTAATTTATGAGAATGCCTCTTCAAAGCACTTCTTGATAAGGCTAAGAATAAGCACAATTGCATCTATTGAAGGTCTTCTTGAAGCAGTGTCCCTAAGAATGCATGTCACATTTGTATCAAAAATTTTGCTGGATAGCTCTATGTTTTTAAATTTTTGTGTAATGACATATAAATCTGTCTTACTTTGTATTATTGATTTAATATTGTTATTGAACTTAGCTGTTTCACTGCAAACATCTAATGCAGCCCAAAGAGAAAATTCTACCCGGTCTCAAGATCGCATGCTATTATTTAAGATTTGTTTTATTTTCCACATCAAGCCGGTTATTTGTGCAGAGTAGATCGTCTGTAGCATCTTCGAGTAGCTCTCTTCTTCGAGTCGAACTTGAGTCACTGTTTATTTATGCTCTGAAATAACTCGATCTCTCTCTTCCTATCTCACTCTTAATTTACATCTCTCCATTTTTGCATTCTTACCCCTACCATCTGAAAAAGTGACTTTGACTTTTCTTGTCAATTTTTGTTTTGGCTCTTTTGGAACTTTAGCATTTTTCTTTATGACGTTTACAGGCTAAAATAATACCTGCACTATCTCTGAGTTCTTTGTTTCTGTCATTCCTTAATGATAATAACCGACATATCTCTCATCAAGTGGTTCTTTTGTTTTTAATGGACAGCGATGAAATGCTGGAAAAAGTTATTATAGCGCCGCCACCGAAGACCTATGCATGGTTTGGAGAAAAAACCGGTAAAAAAGCTTAGAAGAAGAAGTCATTGAAAAGATTTATTTCAGTCATTACAACAAAGCTGATTAATTTGATAGTTCAAATTGAATAATGCTAGAAAGACATGCGACACATTTTCGCCTAGTTAAGCAGTGAGCTTAAGTACATGGCACGCATGTTCGAGAGAATAAAAGCGCATCTACTGAGAAAAGCTTTGTCGATGCTTTAACTTCAGCACAATTAGGGCCAAATTAAAAAAATTTAATTTATCCAATTAACTGATTGCTTGGTCTTGCTTGATTTTAAAAAGTTTTTGCTCAGGTTAGCACTTTTCTGCATTTGCTGTTTGTTTAGTACGTTTATTTTTAATTTTGTGCGATTCACGACTTTTCACTTTATACGTGAAAAAGTTGTTGTTGCAATAATTACATTCATTATTGCTGTTGTAGTTGTTGTTGTTTTTGTGACTGCCTTATGATGAGATGCAAAAAAATTATGCAGCGTCAGCAGCGAAACTTGCTATATAACTGACCCCAAAAAAAAGCTATACCGTGTGAGCCAGTTGAACTTTGCCCCCGGCAGACACATGTTTGCTTGGGTTCGCACATGATTTGGAATGACTGTTAATGCGTGTTTGAGTGTTAAGTGAAAATGGCAAAATACACTTTTTCGAATTAATTGAAATTTATTTTCACCCCGTCAAAAAACTCAAAATTATAACATTTCAGTTAACTGAATGGATTCATCCATCACATCAATGGACATTCTGAAATTCCATTTTAAATTTTGAAAAAACCAATTGAAATTCCGAATAAATCGATTGAAATGCTGATGGAATACAATTAAATTAAAAAAATATCACTACAATTTCAGAAAAGATGTTTGAATTGCAATTCAAACATTCCGTTTGAAATTTAGAAAACATCAATTGTAATTCAGAAAACTACATTTGAAATTCAAAAATTTTATTGGAAGTACAGTAGAGATCGACTGAAATTTGAAAATTTTATTTGAAATTCAAAAGAAATCGATTGAAATTCAGAAAAGAAGTACTGAAATTTAAAAATTCCATTTTAAATTCAGAAAATATCAATTAAAATGCAAGAATTTATGTAAAACTCAGAAAAGATTATTTCAAACTCCCAAAAGATCAATTGAAATTCAGAAATTCTGTGTGAAATTCTCAATTGAAATTTTAATTTAAAATTAAAAAAACATCAATTTCAATTAAGCATTTGCTTATATTTTTCAATTAGAATTAAGAAATTCTTTCGATAGTAAAAAAAAAAAACAATTATAATTCAGAAAAACGATATGGAATTAAAAAAAGATCAATGAAAGTTCTGAAATTTAATTTGATGTATTTAGAAAAAAACGACAAATTTTAAAAATTTATTTTTGAAATACAGAAGAGATCGATTTAAATTTAGAAATTTGATTTGAAATCTAGACCCTCATTCAATTCAAAAATTTCATTGGAAGATTCATTGGAATTTAGAAGAAATCGATCGAAATAAAAAAATTCCATTCGAAATTGAAGAATAATAAATGGGAATTCGCAAATTTCATTTGAAAATAGGAAAGTACCAATTGATATTCAAAAATTCCATTCGAAATTCAGATAAAATCAATTGAAGTTCAGAAAAGAACCACTGAAGTTCAAAAATTAAATTTCAAATTCAGAAAACTTTAATCAGAATAAAAAAAAAAATAAATTAAAATTCAGAAAGATCTGTTAAAATTTTGAAATTTTATTTGAAACCTGGAAAAAATCAATTCAAATTCAGAAATTTTAAATGAAACTGGGGAAAGATCAATTAAAATTTAGAAACTTTGTTTAAATTAAAAAAATGTATTGAAACTCAGAGAGGATTAATTAAAATTTAGAATTTCTACTCGAAATTCAGAAAAATTAAAAAATAGCTCAGAAAATCCATTTCGAATTCAGAAAAGATCAATTTGAATTGAATTTCAAAAGTTCGATTGCATATTCAGCAAAGGGGAATTGAAAGTCAGATATTCCATTTTTAATTCAGAGCACATTAATTTAGAAATGTTAAATTCATAACACATTAATTGAGAAATTATGTTTAAAATTTAGAAAAGATCTATTGAAATAAAAAATTTTATTTGAATACCAGAAAAGATCGATTGAAATCCAGAAATTTTGACTGAAATTCTGAAAAGATCATTAGAAACTCAGAAAAATTTTATTTGAAACTCAGGTAAAATTAATTTAAGTGCAGAAATTTGACTTTGTTATTCGAAAATATCAATTGAAATTTAGAAATTCTATTTCAAATTCAAAAAAAGGCATTTGAATTAAATAAACCTATGGGGCATTTTACGTGAAGCGTACAGCGAAAAATTTCAGGTTCTGGATTTTGTTTATAATTGGTTTAGTTGATCTTATATGGGACCGGAATAAATATACATAATTTTTTTTAGCCTAGTGACGAATTTCTCTTCGCACACTTCAAAGCATTGTCAAAATTTGAATAGCGCAGTTTTCGAAAACTTTTGATGCAGTTAATCAAATGGATTGAATAATTACTAAAATAGTGTTTGAATTTTGATTTTTTTTTTATACAGTACAAATTTATTCTTAAAGTTTTTACTTCGGTTGCTCCACGGCTTTTCAACAGTGTTCCATTTGAAATCAGAGATCTTCATATTCAGTACATTTTTTCTTAAAATGTTAACTTCATAGTAGCTACTTTTGGTGCTTTTTTACCAAATTATTCAAGTTATTTTTGGATTTATTAGTCGTATGTAAATTGCTGTGCTTTCTTTCAGTTATCATTTATAATTTATAATTAATTTCTTAAGCTTCAACACTTTAACTTAAGATCAAGTAATCTTTAAAAAGAATTGTTTATTGTCGGCCTTTGTAATTGTCGGCCCTGATTCAAATCCGGGCTGGGGCATGGTTCCTTTTCACTTTCTTTTCTCTTTCCTACATTTAAGAATTATGGAAAACTAAAAATCCACAACTAAATTTGTGGAAAATGTGGAATTAAAGGACAGGAACAACTAAGCGCTGGAAATGCTAGCCGAGGTTTAAGGCCTAATACTAGCCTCGGTTAAAAGCAATTCAAATTGTCTTTCACGTTTGTTTCGCCTAATCAATAATTCACGTATGGTTCCAATCAATTCCTCTAATAATCTATCACTTTCCTTTCAGGTCAGAGACCAAATCTTGTTTGTATAAGGCGCATGCCTTGGTTCTTTGATTTTTTTTTTTTAAAAAACCCCGAAAAATGCTCTGAAAATTAAAAATGTCCAAAATAGACCATAAAATAACTTAAAAATCCTAAAAAAAATACGAACAAATGCCCCAAGTCCAGTAAAAATTATCTGAATAGTAAAACCGATAAAAAACGATGAAAAATGACGAAAAAATTACCTAAAAACTTTTTACATTTTGAATTTAGGAACAATAAATGGACGTTCCAAATAAGCAGGAAATGTCTTAGGAGCAGCAGAAAAAAAATTACATGACATCGAAACCCTAGCCCAAAAAAAAAATGTTGTTAAAAATACATTTCCTGCTAACAATGTGCAGAAAGTAGATTTAATCTAGCTAAATTAGAATAAATTTAATTATTTAAATGATATTGTTAAGGTATGGTAAGGGTATGGTACTGGTGTGTTATTATTTATCATTAAATTACAAGGTTTAGTAAAGTTTTTTAATATCAATTTAGTTTTTCTGAATATGCATTTATTTATTTTGAATTTCAATTGGTCTTTTCTGATATCCAATGATATTTTCAATTTTCAACTTATTTACTCTGAATTATAAGTGACTGAAAAACAGTGACTTACCATTTTCGGCGGCATGCAAACACTGCGTAGCCATCTCTTCATTGAGCTCATCCGGATATCCTTCTTTTGCGCCTGTAACTGTTGAAACTAGTCCTGCGTGCCAGTCGATCTTCGTCATGCCCTCCGCCGAGAGATCTAGCGGGGTGGAATTGCCGCCCATAGTCGAGGCTGTCATGCATTTCAAGTCCAACGATGAAGTCATTGAGCAGTAGGCCTGCTCCAAGCCGCCATAAACCGAACTTGACTGCGACTGACATGACGAATCGAAACTGCGATTAAAATCGCGTCGCTTTTCGGGCGTGGCATAAAGCGGCTCCTGCTGCTGTTGCAACTGTTGCGACTGTTGCTGCTTGGTAGGCGTATTAAGCGTTTCAGCAAAAGCTGGTGGACTACTCATATCGCTGCCAAAGGTGGTGTTCAGCGCGCCATAACAGGAGGTTGTCATAATATCTGGCGGCATGCCGCTTGAATACGCCATACGCTGTAGCGGCTCCGATACCGTACTCTGCCAATATTGCTCATTGTGATTAACCACAATCTCCACCTCCGCTTCCTCCTCTTCTTCACTATGTTGCTGTTGCATATTTTCCGTCTTGCTTATGCTCAGCTCATCAAAGTATTCCATATCATAGAGACGCGTTTCATCTATCATCGGCATTATGTCTTCAGCCATATCATTGTAGCTATTGTAAGCGTTCTCATCAGTCCACGAGGAGGTGTAGCTACAATTAGCATCATCAGCGTCAAGCTGCTGCAGTCGTTTGAAACTTTCATCTGCTTGCTTCATCATGTCATAGGGTGGTGGTAGCGAAGAGGAATGCAGCGAATCGGAGTCGTTCTCCTCAATGCATGATAGATGACGTGTGCGAAAACCATAGATTAGGGTGTTGTTGTTGTTTCCTGCAGCTATCGAAATAGCATTGCTTGGCTCCTGCGCAGGCAGTTGCAGTTCGTTATAGATATGAAACGCCGCATCGGAATCGTATGAGTGTTCTGTGCTGTCAGAGTTGAAGGATGTGTTCAGCTCGCTGTAGAGATGCGGCGTCTTTGTATGCATGTTGCTGGCGAACATGTTGCAGCAGCAGCTGTAAGATAAAAAATTTAGTTATGTATAATTTGAGAGCAATTTTTAAGGAGAATTTTTGAAATGCACTAAAATAATTCACAAGAGAATATAGCTATATATTTGATATCAAATTCGAAATAATTCGTTTGACCTTTTAGAATTAAGGACAAGAACTAGAAGGAAGGCTATTAATATTATAGGACCAAGCTAACCCAAAATGGTATTTGCAAAAACAACTTTACTATTCTTTTTTTCAAACACAAATAGATTAAAACAACTTGTCAAACTTATGACATTTGTGTTAAAATTTGCATAAAAATTTTAAAGAAAATTTAAGAATTTGTATGAAAAAAATTAAGACAATTTTGTGTCCAGAAGCAATAATCGCTTAAATCGACTTAAGACAACTAAACTAAGTTATTGATATAAACACACACAATCTGTAACTTCTAGCATGATCTTAGCCAAAGTTTTGACACAAAAACAAAAGATCCTTTCATATAACTTATATGGCGATTAAGAACTTTAAACCACACAAATCCGAAAAAACCTAATAAAACAGAAGAAAATCAATAAGATTTCTCTATGGTTTTCATCCAAGAAGATTGTCTTATTAATACCATAGAGAAAATCTTATTAAAACTTTGAGCATTTTTTATTAAGAAATCCACATAATTTTAAGAAGTATCTTATTGTTTTTTTATATGAAAACTTTTAAAAACTATAAGAAAATCTTATCAAAACTTCTTGATTTTTAAGAAAAAATCTTATGGATTTAATAAAATATATTTTTGAAATTTAATAAGTAAATGTTATGGAATTAAAAAGATTTATTTTTGAAATTTAATAAGTAAATCTTATTGATATTATAAGATTACTTTTTGAATTTTAATAAGGAAATCTTTTTAAATCGAAACCTAATCTTTTTAACGTTTTACCTAGAAATATACTTCTAATTGTCTGTAATATTAAATGAAAAGATATTTTGATTGTCTATTGAAGTTTATTAGGATGTTTTTTATATCTATAGTAATAAAACTCATTTTCTGTTTGTTTGTTTGTTTGTTTGTTTGGCCTTTATACAAATCTAAACGGCTCAACAGATTCTGCTCAAACTTGGTATACATATTAAGTGCATTCCAACTTAAAATGTTACATACTTAGTTTTTGCCACGCCCCCTCTGAAATTATTCAACTAACGGTAATTTTGTTATTATAAAACTTTTTACGGTCGGAGATTTTTGTGTATTTAATTTTAAAAAATTTCTGTTATTTTGTCACTTAAAAAACATTCACATATCTTCAAAATTTGAGAAATTTTCAGTACAACGACTTTTTCATAAAACATCGTTACCTAAGAATGAGAAAAAAACGACATGAAAATCAAAGTTTGTTCTTTCGATGCAAATATCTCCGCTGTCCATTAATATATTTCATTCAAATTTTTTTTGTTCAAAAGTTCAATAAAATCACTTCACAAAAATAGGTTGAACTGTACCGTTAAGTCAGTGTATATATGTTTTATGAGTATGTCAAAAAAGGTCCAAAATATTGACTTTTTACTCAAAAATTGTTGTTGTAAAAATTAAATCAATTAAAAATTGCACATCTGGCTACCTTTCATATGAAATAGCATTTATTTGTAAAAATTCTTCCAGCTAAGCGCAAAAATTATTTTACAGTTTTTTTCATCCAAACAACAAGGATTTTTTTTTGATTTTTTTCGCGAAATTTATTTTTTTCAAAATGTTGTTTTTATATTTTGTACAAAAAAGTCAAGTCTCAAAAATAATTTATGTGAAAAAATTACCCCAATATCTCTTGCCAATCAAAAGTTATGGCTAAAAATCTATTTTTCATGCCAGACTATGAATTAAAATGAGTTTTGTTTTGAAATTCTCAATATAATTTGAACGTGCCCATTTATCTCTAAGAATGCAGTCTGTGTGTCTAGAGTAATTACGAAAATTTTGGTTTATATAAAATCTTCCTTATAGTATAATCTACTTAGTTTTTTGCCTCCCCCTCCTGTTAAATTTGTTTTGTTGTGATGGCTCTATTTGTTCTCACTATTGTGCCACCGTTGTCACTCAGTTCTTTATCAATGGTACTTTAAATGTTATATTTATATCACTATTTCATCGAAAAGATGACCGTCAATAGAATGCTGTTAAAGTTAATATTTTCATGTAATCATGTATATGGCGATATAATAAAACATATGCGCATCTGTTTGGCACAATTATTTCATTGGTTTTGATCTGGGCTTTAAATTCACAGATAGATGGCGCTGCATTTGTAAGTACTGTGGGTACAAACTATGCACCTTGCGGTGAATAGCAGAATGATGTCTACCAAAAATTTCTTCAAATTTAACCCAAAATTTAACCCCACACGTTTGGGATTACAGACAGGTAGCGCTATTTTTTGCTTACAGAAGAATATCGGATGTTCTCATGTAGCTAGCAGATAAGTTTTCCGAAATTTTTTGCGAAAATGCTATTGTTACCAAACTTTTAAAATATCAAATAATACAGTGCTGCCAGTCAACACTTAAAAACATAGAATTGGATCAATTTAAATGTCCAGCTACTTGCTGGATCATTTGTTGTGTTTGCTTTGCTTGCAAATGCCATGATATATATGATCCTGATCTCCAATGAAAAAAACCCATCTAATATAAATTTTAGTGCAATCATTTTTAGTACAACGAATTTTTCATAAAACATTGATAACTAATAATGAGAAAAAAATTATATGAAAATCAAAGTTTTTACTTTTAATGCTAATATCTCCGTTGTTTTCAATATATTTCATTAAAATTTTTTTTTGTTAAAAAATTCAAAATATCTTTGTTTAGATGTTATATCCATATCTCAAGGACGCATTGAGTCCCACTATAATTTTTATATTGTAGAAAAGGTTATTTTGCTAGCTTTAAGATTAAGTAAATGCAAAAATTATTTTAATTTTTATGTTTTTCGTTCCCCATCTTTTAATTCAATTAGCTCACCGCAAGAGATGGAACTAATTCAATTACCTTTCTAACGGTAGCTTAAAAATAAAATTCAACATGTTTTTCAATTCTTCCAGAATTTAAAAAATATTTAATCGAGAAGCGTATATTAAAATGTTTATATAAATGACTCTTGAGTTACACCGGATACTTTATCCTAGTATGATTTAAATTGCGTGTCACGACATGACGTTTGTAACTATAAACTTTTTGGAAATCAGGAGTTAAAACGTTACTTTGCTACGCCAAATTTTTGAAAGTTTTCGTAGAAATAAGTATATAAAATGAAGAAACCAACTTTTTAGGTATAGCAATAGTATAACAAGTATAGCAAGCCCTTGAGCAACCGTTTAGATTCCAGTGGAAAAGATTTGTATATACATACAAATTTAAGTTTTAGGTCTGAAAAGTGCATCATATACTCATACATATTCTTCTCTATTAATCTTTGCCTTTCCGCAATGTTAGTGAATTTTCACAACATTGCTACACTCTCCTCCCCAGCAAATTTTCACATCACTCCACCCTTTTCTAGCACTCTACCATTGCTGCCGTCTAATTCTGGACAGTTGCTCTAAAACGCTCAATTGAATAGCGGAAATCAACTGCAACTAAATGCGCGCAACAACTGCGCAAGATGTGATGATGTTGTGTGTCCAGAATGCGTGCCTGATACCGCATAGATACAACATCTATCACACATATAATAACTACATAATATATATCACAACTGCATGGTGCACCCACCTTCCCAACCCACCCCTGCCTCCCAACAACGCTCTCAACCAGCGCAAGAGTCGTTAGCTTGTCACATTTGTTGTTGTCGCTGCGCGGGCGAAACAATTAAGATAAGTCCGCCTAAGCTTAGAACAACAAAACAACTTCACAGCGTGCCTCCCCCTCTACACGACAGAAAGACAACCAATCATCCTGCAGAGTTGCCACCTTTGTGGCAGCATCCGCCAACAACGTAAGAGCTGTTAATGCTAATCCCTGGGATGAGTAACTGAAACCATTTACATAAATCTCTAACTTCACACTTCATAGATACCTACGCACAGAGTAGACAGTTCGAAGAGTATCTGTATCTAGAAGATACTGTTGCATGCGTAAGTCAGAAAGTAATTCAAGCGCACATTAGCAACAGCACTTCGACAACAACTACGTTGCGGTACGAACTACAACTAAAAGAAATGTAGGTAAACGTCAGCGGAAGTCGCCATGCCCCCAAAGCACACACAAAAACACACACACACAAGCACGCCCGCGAACACCCCCTCCTCCTTGGGAGCGTCTCGAAAAATTATAAGCATGTAAAATTATATATTTTTTTCCCTTAGATTTTTACCCCCTGCAGCTTAACGCAGATGCGCATGGTGTCAGCTGCGTCCTGAGCGCAAAGCACTGTGCGACGGAGCAAGGAACTCTTCTTTTGCCAACTACTAGAGATGGTATCCCCCAATTTTTTCTAGCAATCAAAGTCGACGTCCTGCCTTCGTATCTACTAGATGCATATCATCTATGCGATACATTGCACTCTGCGTCATCAAGTCGTTGTCAGGGGAACGACACGGACGAAAAAAAAAATAATGATGAAACCGTTTGTCGTGCGCTTTGAAAACGTTAGCTTGGTCTATTTTTAGGCGCATACGCAGTGCAATAGCCTAAAAAGCAGCGCTGTCGCAGTGTTGCTTTCTTTGATTTTTTTAATAGTTTTAAATAAGAAGTTAAACAATTTAAAAGAAATAAACAAATGGCTAGAAAAATTGCTGCAGATACACTGAGAGAAAAACTTCAAGTGGTGAAAATTCTATGTCCTGCTCAATTCTTCAGCGAAAAGTTAAAGTAATACGAACTAGTTTGGATTGAAAGTTTTTCTTAAATACACTTTGTGTTCGAACTTGAAAGCAAGAATTAGAGTGGGATCTCTACAATATATCATAAAATTTTTTGAATCATTAACATTCATAAAAAGAATTTAATATAAATATGTTTGAAAGCAAAAAACAGTTGATTCCTTACGGAACATTCGATTTGAATCGCTATGGCTGCAGCCAGATCAAGTTAACGAAATTTAACGAAAAGGCTGGCTTGAGCTATTATGGTTTGTACGTATCATTTCTATGTATTCGTATAAAATTTGATATAAGCTGCAGCCAGCTTGAGCCTACTCGTATTTTGTTTGGGCCTTAAGCATATTTCTGCCAGCTTTTAGCATACCGATAAAATTTAATGAAAAGCTAGCTAGGAATTATCTGCGACTGAACCGAAGTTTAAAAGTCCATACGGCCCTATTTTAGTTTATTCGAAGATTTGAATGTTGTATTATTCTTATGATGCTACTTTTATAAGGCGCAAATTTTATCCAAATTTTTCACATTTGAAGTTTAGAGTCTTTTTTATTTATCAACGCTTATGTGCAAAATACAAGGTTGCCAGTAATGTGTAAAAAATCACATTCGTGGTAATTTTTAATTGGTCTTGGGAATTTTTTTTTTTGGAATTCCAATGGTATTTTTTAATTGACATAGGAATTCAGCGTGGTATTTTTTAATAGCATGGGAATTCGGAAATTCTCTTTAAAAAATTTATTTTTCACTTTTATTAAACACAAATTTAATAATGTTATTCGATGAACGACGTATATATACAGAAGCGTAAAGAATTAAGTGTACACTGTACATTTTCTCAAAATTACCCTTAAGAAAAACGATTAGATTGCATATTTGTTTTAAAAACCAGTTGCCATCATGAAAACTAAGTAGACATTTTTTGACATACGCCAATACTAACCTAAATTTTTTACTTTTTTGCAAGCGCAAAGTTAACACAAATTATTTCTAAATGCCAAAAGTAAATAATTACTACTAAAACAATAATAAAAAATATTTGCAAGATTACTTATCGAATCCATTGGTTTTCAATTAACTTTTAAAATGAAAATGCTATCACAGGTGCCATTATATGCTCTACTTGCACCGCATTGTCGTAAGCTTTGTATGTAAAATCCCTTACATTTTTGTTGTTGCAGAATACGTTTCAGTTAATATATTGCTGTTACGCTATTAACATCAGAAATACGCCGTTCATTGAATACCGCTATTATTTCTTTGTGGTATTTGTAATTTTTTTTAAAAATTTTTTATGCATATATGATTTGTGTGGTATTTTTAAATGCGTATGTGATTTCTTGTGGCATTTTTTAATGCGTATGTGATTTTTTGTGGGATTTTTGAATGCATATGGAATTTGTAGTGGTATTTTGAAAACGAGTAGTATTTTCGTGGTAATTTTTAATGATGGGTTTTTTATGGGATTTCTTGTGGCATTTTTTAATGCGTATGTGATTTTTTGTGAGATTTTTGAATGCATATGGAATTATTAGTGGTATTTTCAAAACGAGTGGTATTTTCGTGGTAATTTTTAATGATCGTGGAATTTTTTTGGTATTTTTAAATTGCGGTGGGATTTTTTTTGTTTACCTTTACCAAGAAAATTTTGATGGTATTTAATTTGTGTTACTGTGGGGAAAAGGTAATTTTCGTGGGAATTGTTTCGAATTTTGACTGGCAACCTTGGCACAATATCAAGTTTCAATATTAATATTTTTTTGGAATTTATAAAGGTTTTACTTTGTATAAGAGGTAGGCGTGGTTTTCATCCGATTTGGCTCATTTTCAAACTTGATCTGTATTTTTGAATAAAAACCTTGAAATGAATTGAATTTTGGCTGTTATTGTGATCACAGACGGACAGACGGACAGACGGACCTGATTAAATTGCCTCAGGAGGTAATACTGATCAAGAATATATATACTTTTTTATTCCTGCCACGCCTCCTTATCAGCATAACTGATGGAGTGACAAATTTGGTTGCAAACAGAGTGAACGCCGAAGCGGACAGGCAGGCAGAAAGGCGCAGACAAACTATGTGAATAAGCGAGACAAAAGTTATTTCTGTCTAGCTTCTTTGTATGTTACCGTCTGCGCCTGTCTGCCTGCCTGTCTGAATCGGCGTCCACTCTGCCCGCAACCTTACGCAGTATGCGTGGGGGTATAGCAAGTGAGAGTATTACCACCTACCTTTGCCTATGCCAACTTTTAAATATTTTTACAAACTTCTTCAAAGCATTTTCTTCGACTTTTTTCAAAATTAAGGATGTTAAATGTTTTGTTTGGCCATTTTACATTTTTTGGTTGGGTCATTTTGGACGTTAGTGTGAGTTAAAATACCAAATTTTGTTCAGATATTATGGAGAATATGCATTTTAGAGTAAATTTTCGAGTTTTAGAAATGGACTCTAGTACTGGAAGAACCCTTAAAATGCATGCAAATGGTTCCATCACAATTCGACTATCAATAAATAGTTCTAATTAATTCGAGCTACGACCACACCTTAGATCACTGCGAATTGGCATGATTTTCTATATATTTTCTTATAGCAAAATCTTACACAAATTTTAATCACATTTAACAAATAATGTTCGCAAAACTATATTTTTGAGTACTTTTTGTGATGATTTCCGAGCAATATATGGTTCGTTTTTGATAAAACATTTTATTCTGGTGAATTATTAAAAAGGGTTATTTTCTGAGTGCTGATTACATAAGTTTCTTTGATTTTTTTTCAACACATTTATAAACAAAAAATAGGGTAGTTTTAATAAGGCATTTTAATTCGACAAATGATTCAAACAGCATTCGTTTTTTAGTGCTGAAAACGGTTTTTTTACCCAAAAAGGATCATTCAAAATAGATATTTTTGGTTCACTGCATAGCATAAATTTTTATGTTCTTTATTTTTAAAATCTGTAAAAAATAAACTTTTACTCTAAGGCTAACCTCAACTTTAACTTAAACTTAAACTTTAACTGTAACTTTAACTTTAACTTTAACTTTAACTGTAACTGTAACTTTAACTGTAACTGTAACTGTAACTGTAACTTTAACTTTAACTTTAACTTAACTTAACTTAACTTTAACTTTAACTTTAACTTAACTTTAACTTAACTTTAACTTAACTTTAACTTAACTTTAACTTAACTTTAACTTAACTTTAACTTAACTTTAACTTAACTTTAACTTAACTTTAACTTAACTTTAACTTAACTTTAACTTAACTTTAACTTTAACTTTAACTTTAACTTTTACTCTAACTTTAACTCTAACTTTAACTCTAACTTTAACTCTAACTCTAACTCTAACCGAAACTCTCAGTAAATCAGTCAATCTAAAAAATTTCTTCCAGTGAATCTTTCACGCGCAATTTAATCGAGGCGATGAAAATATTTACTTCCGAAAATAGAACCCGCTCGCGCGCCATACCACAAAATCATGCGCCGCGGTGACTGCAAAATAAAAACAAAATAAACAAAAAACATTGAAAGACGGCGCAGCGCAGGATCCCCAGCAAAGTGATCTAGTTTTTGGTAGTTTATTTGTTGTCTTGGCTTTTCGTGCGTGTATCTAGTGTATTTTGTAGATATAAATGATGGCTTGTGCTATTGGGTGCGTCTATATTAGCTTCAAGGGAAAGAGTGAGAGAAGCTTGAGGCAAAGAGTTGGTAAAGATCTCTGTGTTGAAGCGTGGTGAGTAGGAGAGGGAAGAGTGAGTGGAGAGCTCTTGCAATATAGCGGATCTTGAACTTGCCTGTGAACGAAACGCATTGAAATTTAAATTAAAAGTAAAGAATTTTGGGCGATTCGGAAAACATTTATAATGTTCGAACGGATGTTAAGTGACGTTGTTGCCTCTAGTATCTTGATGACACAAGAAGAGGCGTTTTATTTTTAGATAAGAAAACAAAATAAAAAAAGCAGTACAAATAACAATTAATTTCAACTTAAATACTTCGATAGTCGTCTGAAGGTGAAGCGAGGTAAGGTGAGGTCTTTGCAATATCGAGAATTCTAGTATTTCTAGGCATCAATGAGAAGCTCGTTGCTTTTTATACTTTAAATAAAAGTCAATAATTTATTGCTGTCTTGAACAGAAAATATCAGTGTTTTAACTTTCGTTTTTCTATAGTGCTCTTTTGTATGGCTATTAACCTATAAAGAAACGTGTTGTTTGAGATATTCTTTATAAAAACTCATGGATAAATTTTATCTATGTATGGGAGCTTTGCATGGTCTAAACTTTTGTCAGAAGTGTGTTTGATATTTCGTTATCTAACATCGACGCATGGGATCAAAATTTCGGTATATATCTGTGGTCACAAGGAATAATGACTAAACTCAAAATATCGTAAAAAAACGATATATAATTTACTTTATTGCCAATTTTTGGAAGTATGAAGATATACATTTTTTGCCAAGAATTGATTATCACTTATGTCTGCACATATTTTGTTTGTAATGGTTTTTAAAAATATTTCAAAAAAATGGGTCGTAGTTCGTGCAATTAAAATAGCGTTTTTTACGATACCTTAAGTTAAGTCGTTATTCCTTGTGACCACAGATATATCGCCGTTACAGCAGTAGACTATCGTATCTGAAAAATTCTACTTCACAAAAAAAAAGAATACAAATTATTGAACATTACATATTGACGTGACAGCGTTACGTCTTATCTCGTGGTTTCCAGAAAATTCAAAGTTAAAAACGTTACGTCATTACTAGTGTCCGACCAAAACCGGAATTTTGTCCGAAACCGAAACCGAAACTGGTTATTAATATGAAAATTTAAGTTTTTATAAATGATTGTTTTTATTAAAAGAAAACAAAAGTACTACTAGTACAAAACAAGTATTATTTGAATATTGAAGTTTATAATAATTAATTGAAGTTTACTATAATAATAAATGGGATAATTTTTTATTTTATTTTTTATTACGCACTTCTGTGCAAACTCAAAATAGTAGCACCTACAATGTACATTTTTTTAGAACTACAAAGCAAAGTATTTCTGTTTTTCTTAAAGGTTTAGTATTATAAAAATAGAAATATGTATTTCGTTATCTTTTTCTTTACTCCACACACATAGAATTCGTTCGGAAGTTTAATTATCAATTTTTGGCTTAAGTATCTATAAAACTTTAATGGTAATTGCAATAAAGAAGATAATATCGAAAATGATAGTATCGAACGCATAAAATTAACCAAAATGTTTTGCGTTAACACGATAAATCAAATTATAGGCGATTTCATAATTTTTGTTTTGTACAATGCGTTGTAAATATTTTTATTAAACCAAACTTATATATTTGAATTAATTGTCTGATGCAGGAAATTTTGGTATCAGTCAAGAAAAGGGACAACTCTCTTTTTTAATATTTTTTTGTTGGACTATACGGATTTTAACCTCCTAAATCCAAATCCAAATTTCAGGTCGCTGGCAATTGGTTTAGAAGTTATAGGCCTCCAAAGTTGCAAAATGGGCTGCAAATCTTTCTGGTATTCTTTTTAGTGTTCCACGTTATGGGTATCAAAAGAAAGTTAATGCGAGTACCTATTCAACGAGGTATGTATCAAACATGAAAGCCTATTCATAACTTTTTAAGATATACCTATTATTATATTTACAATTTGTCTGGATAACCAGTGGTTTCCCTTTTATGAAAGCACGACACTAATTATGTGTATATGCTTAAAAGTTAGGCATGGATTTTCATATTTGAATAGGTACCTTGTTGAATAGGTACTTAAATTACCTTTCTTATGATACCCATAGAGTGTTGTTTTGCTGAAAAATTTAGAAAAATAGTATGATTTGTAGGCTATTTTTTCCTATGGAGGCCTATAACGTCTAAACCAATTGCGAGCTGCCTGCAATTTTTTCAGATTTATAATAAAGAGGCCAAAATCCATATAATCTGCAAAAAAAAAACTGAAAATTATAGTTGTCGCTATTTTTGTAATCTTCGGAAATTTTTACCAAAAGTTTCGGCTAGTTTCGGTTATTTGGTCATATTGAGGCCGAATAGCCGAAACCAGCCGAAACTGCCAAAAATTGCCGAAACTGGCCGTAACCGAAACCGAAACCGAAACCGAATATTCGGTCGGACACTAGTCATTACATACAAGTACAACTATCTACGCACAAAAGTTATGATAAAACGTATGGTACGACTGTAAAGGATGTCCTCCTCACAAATATAAGTAAAAAATTAATGACGTCGCGGAAAAAACGCTTCGAGATCGAAGATGCAACAATTTCGTCGCGGCGTTACATGTAATTATTACTCAATGAATATGTATATGCGCTATGGTTAATCTTATGAAAGGAAAACGAAAAATGGGTTCGTGGCTTTACGACAAAAAAAAAATTATAATAACATAAGGTTGCGGTGGTAGCAGATTATGCAACAAAAATGCAATATTGTTACACAGAATTATTACTCGATGATAATAGGTGCAATGATAAAAATTATAATACGTAAATGTCGTTTCTTTGTTTTGATAAAAATGTACATGATACCATGTGATCGTGGCGAATGCAACAAACAGTCAAAAGCGTTTCATAAAATTTTATCTCGGTGATTTTAGGCATTATGATAGAACAATAGTAAATGTGGTTTCTTAGAGCTTGTGGAAAAAAAATTACGTCATCAGCATTAAAACATTGAAGTAACTGAAGTAACATTGAAGTTAGTGTACCACAGTTCAGGTTGATGATTAGGGTTCGAGTAAAATCAATCAAAGACTGAAAAAGATTAGGAAAAACGATAGGACAAGGTTAAGGACAAGGATTGATTCCTAGGCAAGAATCAAGATAAGGATTAGCACAAGTGCATAGACAAAGACTTGGACAAGAATAAGGATAAGGGTTTGGACAAGAACTAGGACAAGAACTAATAGAAGGATTAAGACAAGGGTGAGGACAAGAATTGCGATTTTGACAAGGATAAGGACAAGGTTTTGGATAAGAACTTTGAACAGAATTAAGACAAGGATTAGTATTTTGATAAGTATTAGGACAGATTGACAAATATTGGTAATAGGATAAGCACTAAGATAAGGATAACGATAAGGAAAAGGATTATGTAAGAGTAGCAAGTCTGCGGTAATTAAAGAGACATCCGAGCTCACTTCAACTTTTTATTAGTAATTAAATTCATATGTTAACTTAGAAGTAGCAAAATATAAAGATGTAAAAATATCAAGTCGAGCACGTTGAATAAGCCAGCACAGTATAAAAAGAAAAAATGCGAGAGCAAGCAATGACAGCTGCGTAAGCGTTGCAGGGTTGGGGTAGTAACATTCCTACAGATTAGGACAGGGAGATCAGGGATTTTTACAAGTTTTAGTATAAGGATTAGGACAAGGATTATTAAAATTCTTTAAACTTTTACTACCTCACATAATAACTTCTCTTACGCACATTATAAATCATTGATTTATAACATCCTTCTTTCTCGACACGTGGAAAATTGCCATCGTTCAACCTATAGCTAAAAAGCAAAATCTATCTGGTGAGAATGATTATAGGCCTATAAGTATACTGTCACTATTGTCAAAGGTATGTGAAAAACTTATGGCTCAACAAATTATCAAATACCTTCCTGAGAAAAAACTGCTATCCCGTTATCAGTATGGTTTTAGGTCAGGGCATGGGTATTCCTCAGATCTAGTAAAGGTTCTTGATGATATTCGACCCGAATATGATGCTGGCTCTATGACTTTACTCTGCTTACTTGATTTTTTCAAGGTCTTTGATAAAGTGAATCATAGTTATTTGTGTCAAAAGCTTAAGTTTCTTAATGTCTAGTTATTTGTGTAATAGAATGCAAAAAGTTAAGGTTGGTCAGGTATCCAAATAGAAGTAAGTGGTGTGCCACAAGGGTCTATAATACGTCCTCTGTTATAAACAAATTTTACAAACGACATCTTTAGTGTATGCAGGAATGCATCTGTTCATGCTTATGCGGATGATATCCAGCTTTATCTTTTGCGACGAACTGAACTTCCTGATCATCTATGTTGAAGGTTAAATGAGGATCTCAGTAGCATCAATGAGTGGGCCAAAAGTAATGGCCTTCAACTAAACGCTGCTAATCGTAAGTTCTTCCTATATGTAAGAGTAAAACTTGTGTCATTGATGTCCCTGATCTATTTATTGGCAATAGCAAACTGACTGTGGTGTCGAAAGTAGTAAATCTAGGTTTCTATATTAATTCTTCCTTGTCCTGTGTAGACCATGTTAATTGTTTAGTCCAAAAAGTTTATTATGTCCTACGAAACTTAAGAATGTCTGCTAGTGCACTCCTACTGAAATTAAACGTAGATTAGTTATACAGCTAATCTTACCAATAATTTCTTATTAAGATATAGTTTATGGTAAACTTTGCGCATCTTCCCAGTTAAAAATTCAAATTGCATTTAATTATGCCATGCGCTATGTGTATGGTCTCCGTAAATATGATCGTCTGTCTCGTTTCCGAAATGCAATACTTGGATGCGACATAACTGCTTACTTAAATGCTAGAAACTGTATTTATCTGCGCAAACTATTCTATGGGAAAACTCTAGGCTTGGGTAGTTCACGAACGAACTAGTTTAATTGAACTATTCGCATTCGAGAACTATGTGAACTAGTTCGTTGATTCTCGTTCTTTTAGTTCTTTTAGTTCAATCGATTTTGCAGCGAGTTAGATCGATATGAACTAGAAAAAATTTTGTTTCACTCAACAATGGTTTGAGTCCGTGCTGATACAGTTTTTCACTAATGAACGGTAAAAAAAAACTTTTTTGCAAAAACAAATTTGTGCCAAATATTGTGTGGAATGCCCCATATGTAATATTTTTATGCAAATTTCTTCTATGTCCGCAGTTAATGATTGATTCGGTTATAAAGATCGTTTCATTTTATAGATCTGATCATGAAAGAGCAAACAAAACAAACTAAAAGACCTATTGAACTAAAAAATATAACAAGCTAACATACCTAACGATCTAAAACACCAAACGAACTATGAGACCTAACGAACTAACAACATAACCGAGTGCACGAAACGAACTAAAAGAGCGAACGAACTAAATGAACTAAAAGAACTATATGAACGAACTAGTTCATTAAACTCAACTGAACTAAAAAGAGTGATCTTTTTAGTGAACTAAAATGCCCAAGCTTAGAAAACTCCTTGCTATCTGCATAAAAAACTTCAGTTTTGTATGTCTAGTAAAAGCCATGTTCTGATAGTTCCGAGGCACAACTCAATAAACTCTTCCCACCTGTTTTTCATTAACGCCATTAGGTTGTGGAATGCTTTGCCACAATAGCTTTGGGAGGTCACTCGAAGAGGTCCTTTTAGGCAATCTATCTTTTCGTTTTTCTCTACTCAATAGCTTTTCACTTCCTTGCTTTTCTATTTTATCTATTCTTTGTTTCCGAAACCTTTTTCAATCTTTACTTAATTTTTATTCTTTTTATTTTTTATATTCTTCAAAATAAGATAAAGCCAATATTATTTCAAAATTAAGGTTATTATTTTTGATTCTGCTTTTAGCAGTTGTTATTATTCTTAATAAAATAAATAAACTGGCCATTTCAGCCCTTGGAAGGACTTTGACCTAGCTTCTATTGATCAATTGTGTTGTGCGTATTATAAAATGTTTGATCACAAATGACCTACGTGTTTTATGCCGATTCCGAACGGCTTATGTTCTCAAGAAGCTTAACATGGCAATTTTTACTCTCTGCGGTTTGCTGTCTGCAGAGAGGTGACGACCGAACAGAAAAATTAATTCAATTGAAAGAACTTTCTGTCTGAGCTGGAATTGAACCCGGGCTACCGCGGTTCCTTAGCTTAGGGGCCACGCACTCTACCCACTAGGCTACGGCCGCCACTTAGTAGTTAATCTTAGTTTTTTTATTTTTCATTTTCATATTAGTTGTAATTTTTATTAAATTAAATGTAAAGTAGATATACTTATGCATTTATGTTGTACTATAAAAGAGCATAGCTCTTATAGTACTTATGATTATTTTAATAAATAAATACTTAAAATACTTAAAAAAAGGATCATGGTTAGGATTAGGACAAGTATTAGTACAAGGATTTGACAATTACTGTGACAAGGACTGGGACAAGATTAAGTACAAAGCTTTGTATAAAAACCAGGACAAGGAATAAGACAAGGATTACGACAAGAAGAGGGATAAGGACAGTATTTTTGACGTCAAGGATTTTCTAAGGATTATGATAAGGATTGATACAGCGACGACGGTATTAGGACAGCTTGACAAAGATTGGATTAGGATAAAGAAATAATTAGGATAAGGAATAGGATAACTGGAAGATATTGGATAAGGAAGATTTTGGATAACTGGACGCCAAGGAATTTTTCAAGAATTATAATAAGGACAGCTGGACAAAGATTGGGACTAGGATTAGGATAAGGATTAGGATAGGGCAGGAATTTTGACAAGTATTAGGACTTGTAAGATTGTATAAGAATTATGGTAAGGATTAGAAAAGTATTAGAACAAAGCTTTGAGAATTATAATAACAATGACTGGGACAAGAATTTGGATAAGGACTATGACAAGAATTAAGACAAAAACTAGGCCAAGGATGATGACAAGGATAAGGATTTGGACAAGGACTAGAGAATAAGACAAGAATTACAACAAGAACTAGAACAGGTACTTTAAAAAAATTGGAACAGGGATTAAGACAGGAACTAGAACGAGAATTTGGACAACTGGACTTAAAGGATTTTTTTCAAAAATAATGATAAGGAACGGCCCCTTTACTACGATAAGGATAAAACATATAGCACTAGTTTTCACTCCATAGTGTGCAAATTATAGTGCATAAATTAAATTTTAGAAAATATGTTATGTTAGATCTCGGTCAAAAAGTACTCATTACTATTCAATTCTAATTTCCTGAAATTGGAAATTGGTAATTGGTCTTCTCAATTCCTATGGAATGAAATTGGAAAAAATCGGTCCTCTCAATTCCTCTGGAATGTAATTGGAAAAAATCGTCAATTTCATTAAAAGAATTGTATGTAATTGGCAACTGAACACTTCAATTCCTTGGCATGGAATTGGAAATAATGATCAATTCCAATACATGAATTGTAATTGGTACTTGGTAGGGCATCCAATTTCGGGACGCTTTGGCAATCCCGGGATTTCGGGATTTGAAAAACACAATCCCGGGTTTGACAAACCCTAGAAAACGAACTTTTTGGAGACGTAATATGAAGTTTCAAAGTAGTTATGCCTTTTCTTACAACACAAAACATTGCAGAAGATTTTAAAATACTAAATACATAGTTTCGAGAAAATCTTTGGATAGCATTTATTGTTGATTTCTGAAAAACAAGGATAAATTCTTTAAAAAAATTAGTTAAATGAGATCATTCAGAAGGTTCAGAAAATTATTGAAAAAAAAAATTGTTCATTAATTTTAGTTTTTCTAAGTAGCAATTTTGTGATATTTTGTACAGCTTGTTTTGTTTAAGAAAGGTTTTTGTTTTAAAAATTTTAAAACCACATTCAGTTTTTTCTTAGGTAGCATCATTGAATTTCTTGTACATGTTCTTAATATTGAAAAAAAAAAGATTGAATAGTATAATCGTTTTAGTACATCTAAGTAAAAATTTTGTGATATTTTGTACCGCTTGTTTAAGGAAGTTTTGTTTTTTTAATTTTTATTTCTCATTTTGGTATTTCTAAGGTAGAAGGACGTCATATTTTTTACAGCAGGTTAAAAAAGATTTTTATTCTTGTATTATTAAAATCACATTTCAGTATTTTTTTAAGAAGTATCATGTGTTTAACACATTGGGCCTCACCAATAGTCGATTTAATGCCAACTCTAAATTGAGTGTGAGCTTTTCTGACAATATTTCTATAGAATTTGAAATTTTGTTTGAAATCAAAAAATTACAATAAACACATAGAAATATTAAAAATACTGGGTAACTATTGTTACTTTGCCAGAATAGGGCTGATATGGCTAATATCGACTCTAAATTAAAATTACTATTGGTAAGGCCTATTGTGTTATTTTGTACAGACAGTTTTGGAAAGGTTTTTATTTAAAATTTTTTTAAAACATATGGTAGGTATAAAACTAAGGTAGTATCAGTGAATTTTTTCTAGGAATATTTTAGATTTTTTTTTTGTAGAGTCAATCCCTGGAATATTAGGCCTTGCAATCCCGGGACTTTCGGGACTAAGAAAAGTCCGGGATCCCGGGATTGGATGCCCTAGTACTTGGACACCTCATTTCCTCAGTAATGGAATTAAAAATGGTCAATTCTATTACAGGAATTGCAAGAATCATAACTTAATTCAATTAATTAATGATTTGTTTTATTTATTAATTTATTGTTAAAAATATTTATTTTATTAGACTCGCTGGACTTGCGATATAACATAATTATTTTTTTTTTATTTATGTACTTAGTATTTAAAATATTTATTGTATTTATAGTATCGTTGGAATTTTTTTCTTTGGAATGATAAATAACAATGAGAACATTTTTTAATTTTGAATTAACAAGAATTAAGAATGATGCATTAAGAATGTGTATTAAACTTAATTTTGTATGAATTCAGTGGTAATTTGAATGCATGATTGTATAAATAAGCTTTTTGTGTAATGTAACGTAATAATACACATGTTAATAATGTTGAAATAATGTTTATAATGTTAAAAATATTAATATGCCGGTAGCCCCAGCTGCTAGTGCTTTAAGATTTATTTTAAATTAACTTTATTGTATATAATAATAAAAAAAATAAATAATTATATTAATGTATAAAGTATCGAATATAAAAACGAATTTTTTTTTTTGATATCCTTTTAGTTT
Organism: Dichetophora obliterata; assembly: GCA_963920525.1. Taxonomy (NCBI): domain Eukaryota; kingdom Metazoa; phylum Arthropoda; class Insecta; order Diptera; family Sciomyzidae; genus Dichetophora; species Dichetophora obliterata. The sequence goes on along the minus strand of OY986438.1, from coordinate 2,679,093 downwards.
CGAACATTATTTTTTTAATTTCAAAGCAGTTTTTAAAAGTTAAACAAAGTTTGATGTATGTTTAAAAGCTGTGTAAATTTTTGAATTTTGCAAAATTTTTTTTTATATCCTTTAAGTCTCGAAGAATATTTCTTTTGATTAAAAGCCGTTTTTAAAAGTTAAACAAAGTTATGTTTTTTTAAAAACTGTGTTAATTTGGGATTTTGCTAAAATTTTTGTGTAATTGATGTGCTCTAATCAAAATTTATTAATTATTATTACATCAACTCAACATTAGATCAAACAATTTTTCAAAGTTTAAATTTTAATTGAAAATTTGTATTGTAAAGAGAAACTATTTGTGGTATTTAAAAAGAACAGACCTTTTTTTACGAAAGCCGTCTTTTATATCCAAATATTCCAAAACTGTGCACTGCTCCAATGCTCGACGACGAAATCCATCACACAAAAAGTTTTTATCAATTAATTATAAGGTCAAGTTTTCACCTCTTTTCTTTACTTTTATCACTTATGTTCGACCTTGTAGCACATACAATTTCTCATGCTCAATTTGAATTGCAATTTCACCATAAATACTTCACTTAAAATTTATACTCAAACACTTTCAACTCTTTTACGTTCGATTCACTGCAGCAAGCTATTTTTGCAGGTGCTGCTTAGTTGCGAGAATCGAATTTGTTATATCCGAAGTTGCAGGACACAAGAAAAGATCGAGATACTTAGTGATTGCTTAGCGTTTTTTTGAAAAACAAGCGTTCGCGTACACAACCAACAACGAAATGTGGAATGTTTATAAAAATTTTCGATCTGGCTGCGCTTTCGAACTGAATGCAAGCAAGTTACTAAATGCGAGAATAAAAACAAAAATTAAAGAAAAACCAACCCTTAGCAGCGGCTCGATAGGCGATGCTAACTTGCGCAGACATCTAGACAGGCATGCAGAAAGACAGACAGACAGACCGACAGAAGGACAGACCTAGAGTCAGCTAGACAGACGGCGTGCGTTCGGGAAGTAAGAAAGTGTCAAAAGTTAAAAATAGGTTTCATTAGAATGCTGTATCGTAGTGTTTTTGTTGTTGTTGTTGTAGCTGCTGTTTGCATCTACTAACGAACGCCTATGTATGGTAAAGAAATAATTGTCTTTTGTTGTTGTTGTTGTTATTGTCTTGTTGCCTCCTTACAATTTCTCTAATGCACTTGAGTGAAATGATTTCAATGTTTCTTTTTTCTTCTTCTTTTCAGGAATGTGTCAACGAACTGCGCCGATTTCATCGCATCTCATATCATCTTATCTTAGCTTATATCGTTCTTGTAACTCGACAATTTTTTAAGTGCAAGTGTTACAGAGTTTTGGGGTGGCGCACGAAGCTCCAGGGTCTCTTGCAGTTTGCGCAGCTGCAACACCTACTGTTTGGGGGAGTGCAAGAATGTTGCACGAATCACGGTGAAGGAATAAAAAACTGTTTCAGATCATGTGAGTCGATTATAAACTAGTTCTTAGAATTTAAGAAAAACTTATGAAATACTTAAAATATTCATGGGAAAGAAATAAGAGTCAAACAATTAAAAATGTCTGGTTAAGGTCTAGTTTTATGAAACACATCATTAAATTTCTACACATCAAAATATGTGTAAACAAAAAATCTTAGCGATCATCATCAAAAATCATATTTTAAAAAAATCATAAATTGGGGTATTCACCATGTTGTGTATTTGACCTTGTATTGTGTATTCATGATATGATGCATTCGATATCCGTAGCAAATTTTGCACACTCACTAAAACAAAATACATATAGTTTCAAGCTTTTGTTTATATATTGCTATTTTTTAGAAAATTTTATAAAAAAATTTGCGTATGTATATTGAAATTTTTCTGAAGAAAATTATTTTTCGGCATAAAAAAAAACATAAAAAAACAAATATTAAAAAAATTTTTCATCACGACTCTGTTCACAGTCTGAATTAAAAATGTATATTTTTAAAAATATATCACAAATTAACCACATCGTGAATACCCCTACTGCATTGTTAGCTATTTTTGTTGTAGTTGGATAACTTTAATTTAATTTATTTATTTATCCATCAACCAGAGTGATACCCTTATAGACTACTACTTAATAATTAAATTTATTATAACCACGTGTAAATGTATAAGCAATATATTGCAGGGGTGGGCACGAGGGAGGCCATTAGGAGCCGCATTGACATTTTCCACACCTTCCAAAGAGCCACACCGTACTTCATATTAGGAAAAAAACCAAAAATAATTTTAATTAATTAATTTAAAAATTAATATTAATGATGTACATAACATATGGGCATTTCCACTGGAAAGTCTACCGTGACCAAAAAATTAAAACCAGGGACCGTACCGGTTATGGTTTTTATCAAAAGAGTCAGATATTAACAGTTATCATTTAAGTTTTATTCTTTCCGACAAAAATACTAGTTATTTAATGACTTTTATTTTTTTCGGGCAAAAATAACTGTTACTTTTGACATTTATTTTTCCGGTCATAAATAACAGTTATTTTGTGCCTTTTATTTTTTCGGTCAAAAATATCAGGCAATTTGAATTTTTTTAAAGGCCACTTGAACGGCAAAAAAAAAGTTGAATGCAATTTTTATCGTCTCATCAGCGCGCACGTTTTGAGCTATAAAACTTTTTAGTTTCTAAAGTTTTTTATTCGGCCTTTGAAAAAATAAAAAATGCCTGATATTTTAGACCGCAAAAATAAAAGGCACAAAATAACTGTTAATTTTAATTTTTATAGTAACAGCCAAAAATTTAAAAGGCATTTAATAATCGCGAAGCTGCTGTCATTACGACAATAATGGTATATTTAAAAAAGTCCTCCAGCCACTTTTTCGTTATGCCTTTTTCATCTGCAAATTGCAAAATAACAGTTATTTTCGGTCCCTGATTAAAACTCATTAAAACTTACTATTTTATGATATTATCTAAGAGAATTATTTTAATTTTATTAATATAAGCAATTTGTACATAAATTCATTAACCATGATGATCAAATCGTCTGCACTATTTCACAAATGTATTTTTTTTCGTAAGTGTTTAGTAAATGTTTCGTAAACATTTTTATTTTAGTAAAAATGGAAGGCATTGACTAAAGATAATGAAAAAATGGTTGATGCATTGAAAGGAAAATATATTAAATTTGTTTTTAATTACTAAATTACGTAATTACTTAAATACCTAATTACTTAATTACCCAAATGACAATGGAAAATATGTCGCGTGCTATATTATAGTTAAGCTTAAAAAAAACAACGATGTAACCACATCAACATGACAGCTATCATGAGAAGGATACATTAATCCATTTAAGTTTAAAGTTAATTGCTTTGAAATTTGATTTTTCGTTTCGCAGATTTCTGCATCTTTCTAGATGCAGTTGAAAACGAGTTCCATTTTTTGTCGCGTGCTAGATCGCATGTTTATTGCTAATATATTGAAAACATAAAATCTTCGGAACCTACATTTTGTACTAAACATATTGCTACGAAAATGCTATCGAAAAAAAAAAATTTTTTTCCCTAATTTTCTTTATTTTTTTGCACCTCAAATGTCGCGTGCTTGACCGTGAAAATGCCCATATGTATTTGCACACCATACAAAAAATAGCCATTTCAAACTTTTAAACAAAACAAGATTTAAAACAAATCTTTGGCCAATATTTTAAAATTTTTTTCTGAATTAGTTAAAAACGTTCACAACAACGACAACTAAAAAAACTACAATTCGAACAGCTGACTTTGACAGCTAGCTCAAGGATGGGATGAAAAAAAAATGAAAACTCGTTATTTTCACTCCATGAAAATCATCAAAATCGTCATTCACTACAAGTCAGCACTGCAATACAATGAATTTTTGTTCAAAAGCATAGTTTTATATTTAAACCTTTCAATGGCTAGGCTAAACTAAGAACAAAATAATTTTTTTGAGGTAATAAGCCTGTCATTTAGGTCCTAAAAAGATGAAAAAGAAACATACCTTTGATTTTTACCTGCGCTACTTACGTTTTGCAAGCTTGTACAAAGAAAAAATTGCTTTGGTCCTGTTCGGCACAAAACTTTATTTTTTATTCCCCTGAAGGTTTTTCACCCTTTAGATCTTTGTTTTTTAAACCCTCTTAATATTATTATCATTAAAGTCATAAAAAGTTAAGAAAACAAAAATTAGATTTTTGTACGGTTGATTTTTTCTTGTAGAATGGGCCAAAGAAAAATCTTTTTTCTTTTCTTCGGCACACTATCGAAAATTCAACTGATTATAATATTGAATATCTCTCTAAATTTATTTTTATCATGTTGGTTCATCCTTTTTTCGTAGAACCGAACGATTTGATTTAAAAAAGTGTTACAAAATAAAAATAAAAATTGCTTTCTAACGTGTCCAATATATTAGGCACATCCTCTGAAAGGTTTTATTGGTTTAAATAAAAAATTAAATATCATATTTTAAAATTAATTTGTTATTACTATATAATAATATTAAATTCAATAGATGTATAAGATGCAATTTGGGTTTGAAATTCATATAAAACTCTGACTAGAATTGGATTTCAAGGTACTACACTGCGTCTCATAAACTATAGCACACTTTAAAATATTATTTTAACTTACCATGGAAATAAATTGAAATACCCTTTATAAAATAAGTAAATTAAAAGAAGTTTTTTTTACTCTCTTCTACTTCTTTTCACAACATTTTTTTTTCTTAAATCTGCTCTCTGAAATGAAGCGTTAAAAATAGCAAAGTGATCTCATATTTGCACCTCTTTATTCGTTGCATAACTATAGCACACATTTGAAAAGGTAACGTTAAAGTGATAACACGTGTACTTAAGATAATAATGCTGTGTTTAAAGTTAAAACAAAAAATAAGAAAGTAAAATGCCACGAGGTAAGAAGTTGTCAGAGGAAGAAAACGTGAAAATTCTTGGATTTAATGAAGCAGGCCTGAAAATTAGCGATATTTCAAGTAAAAAAAGCAGAAGTATCCGAAAGAATACAAATCCGGAAGAATACAATTTCTCAGAGAAATTTCGCTGGCGGTTCATTGATAGTATGGGGTGTGTTTTCAGCTGATGGTGTGTTGGAGGCTGCAGGTGGTTTCATCAAAAATTAAGAGCATGGATTACACCAAGGTACTTCAATGTACTCTACTCCCATTTTTGAGGCAGAATGTTGAAACTGCTCACCTGATTTAAACCCGATAGAAAATATCTGGAGCATATTAACAAGAAAAGTTTTCGCAGAATACCGCCAGTACAAGAAATGCAACTTTTCATGCTTGAAAAGGTATTGAAGAAATTTAATAAAAAACCTAGTTGATTCCATGGAAAACCGAAACTAAAAAAGAGGTGCAAATATGAAATCGCTTTGCTATTTTTAGACGGTTCCTTTCAGACAGCAAGATTTAAGAAAAAAAAAAAATTTTGTGCAAAGAAGTAGAAGAGAGTAGGAAGGTTTTCTAAAAAAATCGTTTTTATACAGGGTGTTTCATTTAGAGCATCCAATCCCGGGATCCCGGACTTTTCTTAGTCCCGACGGTCCCAGGATTACAAGGCCTAAAATCCCGGGGTTTTCGGGATCCCGCGATTGCCTCTACTGCAAAAAAATTCCAAAATATTCCAATAAAAAATTCAATGATACTACCTAAGAAATAATTTATGGTATTTTGAAAAATTTTTAAATACAACCTTTCTAAAACTATCTGTACAAAATAACACAATGAGCCTTACCAAGAGTCATTTTAATGCCGACTCTAAATTTAGTGTAAGCTTTTTGACATCAAATTCTATAGAAATAATGTCAGAAAAGCTCACACTAAATTTAGAGTAGGTAATAAATCGACTATTGCTAAGGCCCAATGTGTTAAACACATGATACTTCCTAAGAAATACTGAAATGTGATTTTAATAATACAAAAATAAAAATCCTTTTTAACTAGCTGTAGAATATATGACGTGAAAATACCCAAATGTGACCTTAAAAATTAAAAAAATAAAAATTCCTTAAACAAGCTGTACAAAATATCACAAAAATTCTTACTAAGACATGCTAAAATTTTTATACTAATAATTTCTTTATGAATATGTCAAAAAATTTAATGATGCTATCTGAAAAAAACCTAAATGTGATTTTAAAAAATTTTTAAATAAAAACCTTTCTTAAGCTAGCAGTACAAAATAACACAATGTTTTAAACACATGATACTTCCTTAGAAATACTGAAATGCGATTTTAATAATAGTAAAATAAAAATCTTTTTTAAATGTACAGCTACAGTTAATATAAAATAAAAAAAAATATAAAAATATAAACTAACTGTAAAAATATTATAAAATACTTAAAAACTTAACTTAACTTAAAAAAACTTAAATTTGACCTTAAAAAAATAAAAAAAATTTCCTTAAACAAGCTGTATAAAATATTACAAAATTCCTATTTAGAAATATTAAAATTACATTTTAGGGACGTCAAAAAGTCACATGAAAATACCGAAACATGTAAACTTATTTTTATTGAAATTTTGCTATTGAAATTTAGTCACTTTTAGACCCATTTTAAGCTATATTTTCCTGGAGACCAAAAATTTTGACCACCTCCGATTTTGCTTACATTTTCAGAATTTGAGCAAAAAAATTTTTAGATTTTTTTTTTTTTAGTTTTTACGTTCAACATTCAAATTTGGTCCAAATAAAAGATAAAGCGAAATTGCTTCACTTTTCAAAAGTCATAGATTAAACAAGGCTAATTCGGTTTTCACGTTGGAGTCATTTTTGAAAAGACAATAAAAATTAATTGTTAAAAAACCATAAATTTTTTTAAATGAAATTAAAATGTAAGTCAAATATCAAAAATTTGAAAAGCTCGAGACTTTAATCTGATTTATAAAAACTGAGTGTGACCCTGCGACTGAAAATTAAGTTTTTTGTGTCTTTTCAAAAGTTGAAAATTTATCTACAGTGTTATTAAACTATTCTATTTTTTTAAATAATTTTATGAACCTTCTGAATGATCTAATTTTATTTTAAAGAATTGATATTTTTTTTTTAAAAGTAAACAATAAATACTACCCAAACGTTTAATCGAAGATATGTGTTTTAGTTTTTTATAATCTTCTGCAATGTTTTGTGTTGTAAAACAAAGCATAACTACTTTGAAACCTACGTCTTCCTAAAAATTCGTTTCCTAAGGTTTGTCAAACCCGGGACTAGTCCCGGGATCCCGGAATTGCGTCCCGAAATTGGATGTCCTAGCTTACAGTCTACTTATTCAACTAAAACAATATTCTGTGAAATAATTTTATATATACATTCGGGGTTTTTTTTGATTTTTTTAGTGTTTGTATACAATTTGAAATAGTTTTAATGAAAAAAATTATAACAACTTAAAAATTTATCAAGGCTCAAACTGCTCGAAAGGGCCTCGGATAACGTGATTTAAAAATCTTAATTTTAATAAATAATAGTATAAAGACTTTCATATAAGCACACCATCCAACCTCCGATCCCTCGAAAATCATACAAATCCTTCGCAGCACTCGCATTTAACTCTAGTTTAACGCCACGCATTTTCTCAACAGCAGCAATTTGTATCTTTTAGTTGCTGTATCTTTGTAACTTTGTATCCACAACATGTTGATATTATATGCTAAGCGCGCCTGCGTGTCTCAGGTTAGTTCATTGAACTCGGGATTCTTAAAAATGATGCAATTTAGTCTTTCCAACTAGGATAACGTCTGCCTGCAAAGGTTGTTCACCTTAGCTCAGTTTTAAGCATGAATGCTGTTCTTGCTTTTTATCATTACATGAAAGCATAAATGTATCTCCGCTTACTTGCCTGTGTATCTGTAGCTCTAGCTGCCCAGATGAAAAACAAAGCAGGCCTGCCGATGGAAGGAATGTGGCAGGTTATAATTTTAATGCTGCGTTAAGAAGCAAAAATATCATGTTAGCTAATGCAAAATTCCGGTTAATTTTAAGGGACAACAACTTCAGTATTTTCATTATTGTGGTAATTCGCCGACACTTAGTGTTTTTGTCGAAGCACTTTGGATAGCAACAATGTTGTCAGGGTTGGCCAATAATGATTACTTTCGTGTAATGATTATAAAAAATTACTGATTACAATTAATCATACACAAATTTATTACTTGATTACTTAAAATAATTTATTAATAACTTTAAAGTATTCAGTGATTTTTTTTGAGAAATCAGTAATCATGCAAAAGTAATCAGTGATTAATTTAAGTAATCAATCACTTTCCAGTTATGAATGAATTATTCTGATTAAGAAATTTATCAGTAATCAGGCTTAACCATTCGTTGATTGCAGATTTCTTTAACTAATATATTGTTTTATATCTATTTTTATATAAATCGTTCAACTGTAAAACTGAGACAAGTAAAATACAGAAAAGGTTTTTGAGCACTATTGTTACCACTTTTTTAACAAAACCAATCTAACAAACATTAACATCACTTAAAGCTGCTTCACTAATAGCTGCTGAAGAAAATATTGTATTTATGGTAAATAGCAATTACTCTAATAAACAAATTTTGAATTTTTTGTCTGACGAGAAGTAATCGGTAATCACCGAAAGCTGCGTCTGATTACTGACTACTTGATTTATTACAAAATCACGTAATTCCAACATAATAAACGATTACTTAATTTTTTTAAAAATCATGTAATCACCTTGCATGATTACTTTATTGTTTATAATCTCATGTAATTACCTTACCAGGATTACTTAATTGAAAGTATTTTTATTTGGTTTTCAATGTGATTTTTCTGAATATTTAGAAAGTTGGTTCAGTTGGCTAGGGCTTAAGTTTTTATTCATGTTTCTTGGAATCTTGAGTAGTGGGTTCAAATCCCATCAGAGACATAATTTTTTTTAATGGCTTTTAGTTTTGTTTTGGTTTTTTTTAGTTTGTTCTATTTTTAAGTGATTTTGTTCTGTATTTTGCATTAATTGCTTATAATAACAAGGCGAACGCGTTAATTTTCTTACTCTGTGCTCGTACGCTTATTTTTAATGAAGCAAATTAAGCGACGATTAGTTAACAGCTGCAATGGTCTAATGGATAAGCATATGCACTTACACTCACGCGGCCAAGGTTCAAGTCTCCGAATAGTGGTTATTTTTCAATTGCCGGCAACATTGCTTGGAGATTCAGCAGACATGCTCGCCTCCATACCCGCTTATGTATATCTTTTTTCTATAGGCATGTTCTAGGATGACATGTCTGCCAAATGAACTGCCTTAGCAGCAATGCTGCATGCATCTCTAGACATTAATGCTGCCTTCATACCATGAGATGCATGCAGCATTGCTGCTAAGGCAGTTCATTTGGAAAACATGCTAGGAGTTCATTTGGAAACAAAAAAGATATAAGCGGGCATGGAGGCGAGCATGTCTCCTGTCTTTCCGAAGCATGTTGCCGGCAGACATACAGCAGGGCTCTTTTTCCAACTGGGTGTAGCTGCATCTCATATAACGCTTCGTCAAAAACACACAATTTTACGCGTATTCTAAGCACAAGCGTAACTGCACAAGTTGAGCAGCGTAGCTGAGCGCGTGCGCATGCTTTCGTGGAAGTTGTTGAAATTTTAAAAGCAAATGTTTCAATGAGAACAACAACATCTCAACTCAATGATTGTAAATAAATTTTGGGGTTTGTTTTTATTTTTTTTTTGTTTTTGTTAATTTTTAGGCCACGTAAAATGCACGTTTGTCAAGTCGTCGATCCCGCCCAGATTTCTTCAATGTTGTGAATGATTTGTGACAACTTCTGACTGATCCCGCATAAATCAAGCGAGTGCAATTAAGAATAATATTCCTTACTGCGTAGAGTATGATTTGTCGTGCGCGCGCGCTGATCAGCAATCAAGTTTGATCAGTTGCAATCATTTGGAGCAGGAAATCGCAGGCAATTTTTATTTTGTTTGAGGGTGGGACAGGCAGGGAGGTGGTTGAATTTCTGAGGATTAGTTGTAGACTTTTTGAAACATAACTGGACTGGAGAATGTCGAGATGTTTCCAAATATTTATTTCTTCTTTATAAATGACAAACTATAAACTCGTCTTTTCATGAGTGATTAGAGTTTCTGTTTATAGGCTTTAACTGATTTTTTATTATAGCAAAACATAAAAATGATTGCTCGTTAATAGTTTTACTACAATTTTAACTTGAGTTGCAATTTCGAAATTTTACACAAATAGCACTCAAACGTTAATTAAATTATATTAAAACAACTCTATTTGCAAAAAAGTAAGCTATTTGGTTTTTGCATCTTTAATAAACTGTATGTTTGAAATTTAATGTTCAACTCAGTTCTGCGCTTAGAAGATGTCTACTCTGACTTTGGTTGCAAAATTAAGCTTCAGATGGCCATAAAAAAAGCATAAAAATTTTAATACTTAACAGTAGTTAAATGTTGGGAGTTGCTCTGTGTAAATGGATGGCTGGCCATAATAATAGTGGTTTGTTGTTTCTTATCATTTGTTGGCATAAAATTCAAGTAAATGTCAAAAGAATCTCGTCAAATTTGGAAGCGTAGGCACTAAGTATATTGCAGCATAGCTCGTGGAACAAGTGGCAAAACTGTTAGGTCCAGATCTGTGGAGGATCCCACTTATTTTCACTTAAAAATGAGACAAAGTCAGTGAGTAAAGTTTTTGAAAAAATTATTGCAAGGAATAAAGATGATGAAATTAAGTGTAAATGAGTAATAATAAATATTAGAAAGCACACACGTAAGGAAAAGTTGCCTACGATGCCATGAGCAAGTTCAGTTAAATAGAAGGTGGACGGGCTGGTGGGCTAATTTTGTTCATTTTATACCAATATGTTTTTGGTACAACAAAAATTGTGTTTATTAAATTCTTTTGATCTGGGATAATTTTTTGGCAAATTGTTACTGATTTCGTTTACATGGGAGGTAGACGTGTAGTCAAACGTTTTGGTTAATTTTTACACTATCTTGTTTTCGATACAAAACAGTAATGTGTAGGGATCGGATTTTTATGCAAAATCATTTTTAAATCAAATCCTGTGTAAAAATAGGATAACAACAAAAATTTTGTTTTCTAAAAATATTGATTAAATACACATATTTTATCTAAATTTTTTAAAATTTTGCATAAAATTTTTATATTTTTGATTTTTGACACTAATTTTTTATACGTTTTGCATAAAAATCCGATCCCTAGTAATGTGTATAAAATTGTATTGGTCTGGTATTATTTTTTAGCTTTCCCAGATTACCGATTTCGGTTATATGGGAGGTGGGACGTGTTGGTCGGTTTATTTGGTTCAAGCAAAAAGCATATTTGTACTTAATTGGGATAATTTTTTGACAAAAACTCGTATACCAGATAATCGTTTTTGGTTATACAGGTTAGTAAAAAAGTATTGAAGCGACACCTATTAACCAGTAGAAGAATACAAATTTGTACGCCATTTTAATATGCTTTCTTTCATTTGAGCACATTCTTTGTTTACAGGCCATTTAAAGTTGGAATGCATCAAATGGGAACATGGGCGTCCACAGGAGGAAAGGGGGGCCACTTGCCACCCAAAGCAGTGAAAATTTTTTATTATCTTCAAATTAAATCAAAAAAGCCGAAATTTTAAATTAAAAATTTTAACAGAGAAGCAAAAAACTTTATAAATTGTAAGTTGCGCTTAAACAGTGCTTTGAGAAGTTTGTTAATAAAAACGTAGTTTTTAGTTGTAGAAGTGTAAAATTTTGCGAAACACATATTTTGATTAGGTGCATCATAATCAATAAAAAAGGTGATTTTGAATTTTTTGTAACTTACGGCTGTTTTGATTTCATATGACGATATATTCATTATGTATTTAACAGAGCTGTAAAATCAGCATTCAGAATTTATATTCAGAATTTTAAGTACAACTGAATAACGACACAAGAATGCATTCAATGAACCCAAAATTGATTTATAAATAACATTTTTAATTTACATTCATTTAAAAAAAATGATTAATTATTAATTTCAATCATTCATTTTCGTTATTCATAATAATAAATCAATTTTTTTATTAATTTGAATTTTATTCACAAAGAATGCAAATTACAAAGAATTTCAATATTTTAATTTATTTCTTTTTTATTCATTATTAATTTTTTTATTCGTTATTCATTTGTTATTCATTATTCACTATTCATTTTCTATTCATTATTCATTTGTTATTCATTATTAATTTTTTATGCATTATAAAATTTTTATTTATTATTCACGTGTTATTTATTGCTTATTTTTTATCCATTCTTTATTTTTTATTCAGTATTAACTTTTTATTCATTATTCATTTGTTATTCATTATTAATTTTTTATTCATTATTAATTTTTTGCTCATTATTCATTATTAATTTGTTATTTATTATTTTTTTCTCATAATTAATATTTTATTTATTATTCACTTGCTATTCATCACTTTTTATTCACTATTCATTATTCATTTTTTTTATTATTAATTTTTTATTCATTATTCATTTTTATTCACTATTCATTATTCATTTTTTTCATTATTAATTTTTTATTCATTATTCATTATTCATTTTTATTCATTATTCATTTGTTATTAATTATTTATTTTGTATTCATTTTTAATTTTTTGTTCATTTTTTATTTATGGCTTACGCTTAGTATGCTGTAGGAACGAAAAAAAATTTCCATAAGAAATACATTGAGATTTTTAACAACGAACAGGCAGCGAAATTTTTTTCGCCAGCTAGTACGCTGTAGAAGCGAAAATTATTTTTATGTAGCCAAATTTCCATTCGTGAGTGGAGAGTGAGAATTTCGCTGTCGATTATATGCCCATACATATAATTGCCGCGGAGATTTGCCATTCAACAATAAAAAATAAGCAGTAAGTATGTTCAAGTGTTGAATTTGTTATTAAAAAAATTTAATGTTGCATTTATATAGTTTATTAATGTGTAGTCTTGCCTTTTTTAGGATATAAAATTGCAGCAATAAAAATATGAATCTGTCAACCAGAACAGCGAGTGCTTTTTCTCCATACAAAAATTTTAAATCTACACCAAAATTTCGCGTGTAGAGTTATATGCCCAAAAATTTTCGTTCCTACAGCATACTGAGCTTTAGGATTAAAATGAATAAAAAATTAATAATGAATAACAAATGAGTAATGACAAAAAATGAATAATGAATTAAAAATGAATAGTGAATAAAAAATGAATAATGAATAAAAATGAATAATGAATAAAAAATAAATAATAAATAACATATGAATAACGATTAAAAAATTAATAATGGGTTAAAAATTAATAATGAATAAGAAATGAATAACGAAAAAAAATTAATAATGAATAAAAAAGAAAAATTTAAAATTCTCAAACTCTTTGTAAATTGCATTCTTTGTGAATAACATTCAAATGAATAAAAAATTGATTCATTATTCTGAATAACGAAAATGAATAATTAATCATTTGTTTTAAAAATGAATATAAATTAAAAATTTTGTTTATAAATCCATTTTGTATTCATTGAATGCATTCTTATTTCGTTATTCACTAATTCACTTTTTTGTGGATAAAATCAAATTGAATGTATTCTTTTACAGCTCTGGCACTTAATATAATTTGAAGAGAATGCAAAATACTTTTTTAGGTTAATTTAAAAATAAAGCTGAGCTTAACCATTTATTTTCAGGCCGTATTCATGTGTATTATGCGTTTTTATCGCGATTGCTACACCACTCTCACGTTTTTTTTTCGCAAACGAGGCTGAAAAGTACTGAATTTTGTATGTATTTAAATACATTTATTTATTTAATATTCGAGAGCAGTGTCGTAATCGCGACAACAACGCGTAATATGAACACGGCCTCATAGGTTACGATATCATTTAATTTACCCTTGTTTCACGGACACTTTTCAATACGTATTCTTATATTAAAAAATTTTTTCTACGAATTTTATTCGTAATTTTTAGCCATGAATAGGATTCGTAGAATAGACGTAGAATGGTACACATTTTGAATATTTTATTCGTATTCGTACAAAAACAAATGTATATTGTACGAATACATTTACGAATAATCCTAATACCTAGTTACCAAAAAAACCTTCTGTTCAGCTGGGGCTTGAACCGTAATTCTTTAGCTTATGGGACACGTACTCTTCCAGTAGGCTACGGTCACCTTGCAATCACACATTTCCTGTTCGTCAAACCAGTCCGAACGATTTCAGTTGTAAATTTTAATGCATACTACGAATGTAATGAAAAAATTTACGTAGTTATTCCTACGAGAAATTGATGAATGTTAAAGAATGATATGCTTATAAGTCGAAGATCATTCGTAGCAAGAGGAATTTAATTCAATAACGGATATTAACTTTGACGATAAGCAAATTTATGTTTGAAAGTCATTGTAAAAAAGCAGAAGACAAAGTAAATAAGTTTAATAAAAAAAATTAATGTTTTCCAAAAAATATGCTTGTTTTTCTATCATAAAGATGATCCTACCCTAACAAAACAATACATTCTAACAGTAGTAAGCGATCAAAAGCTTTAGGGCAAAGTGCATTATACATCTAGAGGGCGACATATGACAATTTATGTATATGAGGTGGTAGTAATACCACGTATATCTTTTAAAAATCATTATAAATTAGTATTATATGCAATAAAATATATTATGTGTAAGTTGTTTATTTAATTTACAAAAAAAAAAAAAATTAATTGTTTGTACATAAGAATTTCAAGAGAAAATATTTTCTTGTTTCGTACTTTTTAGAGAGCGCTTTTTAGTACTAGGGTTTTAGTTTTTTGAACTTATTTTTTTTATTTAAATTATTTTGGGGATATAATTTTTATATAATCGAAAGTATTAACTACTAATTAATTATTTGATAATAAATTTATAAACACAGATGTTTACTATGGTACTTAAAAATTTTTTTGAATGCATGGCTTTATGTTCTATAGAAGGCACCACATTTAATTTAATGTGACGTCACAAAGCCCTTAATAAACGTACCAAAAGAAAACGCTTCCAACGATACCTGATTTATCAAATTACGATAAGTAGTTTAGAAGATAGGGGTTTAGTTAATTTTCTGTCCTCTAGAAGACGCTTTATTCTATTTAATGTGGCATCACATAGCCTTTAACCAGCGGACGTGGAAAACGCTTTCAACGATACCTCATTTGTCAAAATATGATAAGTATTTTAGAAGTTAGTGGTTAAGTTCATAATAAATTCAATTTTACGTCACATAGCCTTTAACTACCGGACGAGGAAAACGCTTCCAATGATACCTCATTTGTCAAAATACAATAAGTAGTTTAGAAGTTAGGGTTTATTTTACTTTCTGCCCCCCAGAGGACGCTATATTCAATTTTATGTGCCGTTACATAACCTATAACCATCGGACGATCGAAACGTTTCCAACGATACCTCATTTGTTAAATTCTGATAAGTAGTTTAGAAGTTAGGGGTTTAGTTGACTTTTTGTCCTCTAGAGGGCGCTATATTAAACTTTATACGTCACAGAACTTTTCTTCATCGCATGATACAAAAAACTACAGATAAAGTATTGCGCATGTCCGCCATCTTTGTTGAGACGTAGTTCGAGCTTGTCAAAGTGGCTAAATAAAAACGTAGTCACAATATATTTAAAGGGGATAATTTATTTATAGCGATGAAGAAATATCGACATTTTCTTATTGAAACTAGGTTTATTGAAATGATTGTAAATTCATTTTATGGCCCGAATTAAAATCGTTGTTATTCTCATCAAAAGCATCTAAAACATTAGTACTAATTTTAATTACATATAATATAATTGAAAATTATAATTTACGCGTACTATAAGTGCACAATATTAGAAATTGAATTAAATGAATGCAATATTTCTTTTTACTTTTCACATTTTCTTTTGTGTGCATGCACCACGTGTTACAGCTGACAAGCTCGAGTGACGTAGTGCGCAGAAGATTGCATTTTTTGCGCACGGAGTAAGCTATCTGTATATCTTTGTTTCATGTCTTCATCGGACAATCAAAACGCTTCTAATGATACCTCATTTGCTTATGTCACTTTTTTTTTGCTCATGACTTTATGTCCGCGCTATTTTATATTAAATGTGACGTTACTTAGCCATTAACCAGAAGATTATCAAAACGCTTCCAACGATACCTCATTTATCAAATTATGATAAGAAGTTTAAAAGTGAGAGTAGAACAGATGACCATACATACATTCATACATACCGGTCAAACACATATACCTCTCCTTTTGCTTCGCCGTAGTCGGGTAAAAATTACTGATAATACATACATGATAAAAATATAAATAAAGTTTTTAAATATTTCAGACATGATACGAGAAAAATTTTTAAACCGTCTTTAAAATATATTAGATTTTTTTTTATGTGTACAAGCGTATGCCAACCGGTGTACCTAGCTAGACACGTAACTGTTAGATAACGTGTTATTTAACACGAGCGCTAACACGTTTCGTGTTATTTCTCCTAAAAAAAATCCATACAAGACTTGTTACATTTGTTCTAGCGGTAGGTAAAAGTATAACAAGGTTTGCATCTCTGATTCTTACACGTGTGATCTGGCATCTCTGTCTGCCAACCATGTTTTATCCATAAGAAAAAAGTATACCTGAACTGCTCACACCAATTACAAATTCAGCTTTGCTCACTTTTCCCCCCAATCCGTTGTAAAATGCCCACCCCCTGACCAAAACTCTGGCCTAGAGTTTTTTTAACTTCAAAACACAATATTTGAATAACTTTCTTTTATATTTTTAATGAAAGAATTATCTTCAAATAACGACGGCATATAAATTACGCCTATAAAAACAAGAACACACACATTTTTAACAAAAATTCATATTTTTTCATGAACACGTTGGAACAATGGTGCCAGCGACAACAGCAGTTTAGTTGGTTTATCTGTTTTTTTGATATTCTTAGTTTTCTTGATACTCTTTTTTCAGACAACAGAAAATTCTTCTCAGCAATCTATTTGGTTTTCTGAAAAGAAAATCTGTTTACTTTTTTTAATTTGATTAATATAATTTGAAACTTCCTTACGATTGCACAGCTTAATTTTATTACAAGTTAATAGCTTTATTATTTTAATAATCACAAATTATGTGTACATTTCCCTTAAAATCTTAACTCATATATGTTAAATACAATATATCATTAAATAAGTATGAGTGTTTGCAACGCATTAAAAATGGCTTCAAAGGCTGTTAATAAATTGCTTTTAACCTGGTCCTGCAGAGCATTTCCTTCACCACTGAGACTATCGTCAGATGGTTAAAATGTGGCACAAGCTTGGAGACAGTTTCATGACTGTAGCAAACAGACTGGCATATCTCGTGGTGCCTTTGAAAATTATCGCAATATTATTGATGACAGAAACAATTGCTGACTTTTTTTGATAGTTTTTATAGATGAGAATAACAAAAATATAGCAAAATAAATTTTTAAAGAAGATTTTTACATACATTTTAAACCACCAACCCATCACCATCTAAACGATTATGTTGCGTGATCAACTAATGCTGCTGCTGCTGGAACCCTGCACGCGGCGATTAAGATTGATATAGCATTAATTTTTGTCGTCTTTAAAAAATTTTAAATAAAAATGTAAAAATCTTATATATTATTTTATTTGAATAAACTTTCCTTCAATAATCTACACAGCTCACTTTGATATGTTCGTTTATATTTTTGCTTTTTCAGTATATTTTAGGCGAGTGCAAAAGGTGGATATACATACGTATATAACTTTTCTTGTTATAAAAGCATACGAATGTATTAGTGAACACAAAATATTGTTTCATTGTGTTTGTAAACTTGTTAGAGCTGTCCAGCTGGGTAGTGTGTGTATCATGTTTAAAAAATTAGTACCAAAAATCGTAGTAAATAGCATTATATAGGTTGCATTTTGTTTATGTTCATTCTAGAATCCTATATAAATTTTCCCTCCTCCCCCCCGCCTAGAACAAACCCTAGGCACATGGCTAAGTATTAAATAAAAAGTTTAAAATAAGTATCAATAATTATTTACACGAGTCGTTGCGCAAGGCCCCGGGTGACTGCCCTGTTCGAAATCTACTACGGCCGCCACTGGCGCAGCCCAATAGCAGTAAAATACAACAAATGTATTACCTACAGCAGCACTGTTCAGTAGTTGGAAAATCTAAGCGTTTTAAACTTCAAGAAAATTTATAGTGAAAACAGCCCTTTTTTATGTAAGCTCCCTGTTGTTGCTTTCACATGAACGTAAAACCACAGAGGCTATATTTATACAGAGGTGTCAGTTCGAAGTTCACTCAATTTACGTTGTACAAGCGACAGGAGGATAGAAGAACAAAACAAAAATAATTAAGATTTTGCAACAGCAGTGTTTTCATGTGCACCTTTAGAAAAGTATTTGCAGCGTCAAAATGGCATAGCATAATTATTTTTGTTTTTCTCTTCTATCCTCCGGACGCTTGTACAACGAAACTTGTGTTCGAAGAGCATTCGAAGTCGCGCTGACACCTCTGTATAATATTGTCTTTGTGGTTAAACGTTCAAAACGGAAGTAAAATTAAAATGGTGATATCGTCGGTAGTTAAAGTTTTCTTCTAAAAAATTAATATTAACATCGTTTCGGTAGTGTAAAAGTGTTGTATTTAAAGTGATTAAAATTAAAAGAAAAGAATGCGTCGGTTATCTGATAAATAAGTTCGCTCGTTACGAGAGTAAATGAAAATGATAAGAATGCGGCTGCTGCGCGAAGACGTGGTGCTCCGCGAACAAGTGCGTGCATGTGTTTTTTCGATATTTTTTTCAAAAGCAACAAATAGCAATACAATTTAATGGCATCCTTTGTGACCAAAGCTTAGATGGATGTTGCTATGTTGAAAGTGAATTGAAGTGAATTGGGAATTGTGTTTTGAATCTAAGTGAGATAAACTACATATGTGCCTTATTAGAAGCATCAACTGCTTATAAAAATTGGGTTAAGGCCTTTTGTGCCTTCGAAATTTGTGTGTGGTTTTTTAGGAGATTGCTTGGAACGCATCCATTCACATAACACAGGCAGGATCGCCCTGCAAAGGTAAGTGTTTCATAACTTTACTGCTATTCATTATTAACTAAATTCAGAAAAAAACGCCATTCACATTTTTGGGGAACAACAATTAATAAATCTAAAAATCTAGATTCGTTAAAATTTTTTATGAATAACTTGTTTAAAACATGCCAAAATTCTAATCAAGAGTCTTTCGAGTGTGCTCTTTCAAAATAAGTTATTAGCTTTGCATAAAAACTAATTCATTAGCTTTGCATAAAAACTTCAAACAACCAATAATTCTTGCGTTTGAACAGCAGCATAGCCGATTTTTTTCTTTACAATAAAGGTTTTCCTAATGGCTATGTTATGGTGCCGGTCATATGATCCCCGATCATGTACTTTTTTACGCTCTTTTTTCGTTTGATGAGCTTAGTGACTAATGTATGTTATGTTTACGGTCTACAGTGCGCCTTTTTTAATTTTAACGAAGAAGTTTTTTTTGACAATTGTGTTTTTTTAGCCAAAAATATGAGTGAAATTTTTGTAAAATTTTGAAATTCAACATACGCCATTTTTTAGAAAATCTAAATATTTCAAATGCCTTCGTTAATCCGGAGCATTGTGTCATTAACTAATGATCCCTGCTTTTTTTTTTTATTTCAAATGATCCAGTGACCACAGCAAAAACCCTTTTTTTTTGACCCCTCGCAAAACTTGCTGTACTCCACTAATTAATCAAATATTAACAGTGGTCCACAGTGCGCTTTTTTAATTTTAACGAAGAAGTTTTTTGACAATTTGGTTTTTTTAGCCAAAAATATGAGTGAAATTTTTGTAAAATTTTGAAATTCAACATCCGCCATTTATTAGAAAATCTAAATATTTCAAATGCCTTCGTTAATCCGGAGCATTGTGTCATTAACTAATGATCCCTATTTTTTTTTATTTCAAATGATCCAGTGACCACCGCAAAAACCCTTTTTTTACCCCTCGTAAAATTTGCTGTATTCCACTAATTAATCAAATATTAAAAAAAATTTTATTCAATTATATATCGTTCATTTAAAAAAAAAATTGTTATTATATAATTTAGTCAGCCCTATCGGGAATACTTCTTCACGCTAATTCGAAAAAGGGGGTTTTCACTTTTAAGATAAAGCTTAAGAACATTTTGAAATTTTAATTTAATGCAAATTTGTTTATCAGCCGCAGATGAACAAATTTGCATTTAAAATTTTCAAAATGTTATTAAGCATTATCTTAAAAGTGAAAACTACCTTTTTTAAATCCGCATGAAAAATTATTCCCGATAGGGCTGAATGTTTGGCAAAAAAAAAAAATCCTAACAAGACCATTTCTTGTACGTCCCAACTGGCCCCCTTAATACTGTAGTCTAGTTGGCCACTTTCGAAAGTTTTTTTTACATTTATCGAATGAATATGTATCTGAGAATATTGTATTAAAGTTTTAAAGACGCCCAACACGGAACCCGTGAGCCCATCCTTCTGAAATTTTTACCTCATATTCTGCACCTAAATACTCACAAACAAAAATGTTATCATGCAAAAATATTGATTTTTCGTATATTTTTTCTTTTACATATAACAGCGGAAAAAGTTTTTTACATTTTTTTTTTGGTTTTATTACATAAAATTACCAACAATTGTTAGAAATTAATATCAATTTTCTATTTTGTAGCCATTGTCCCGAATTTTAAATACTTCGGTTATTTGTTTCTGATAAGTCGTTGCCGAGATACCGTGTTGGAGTCGGACTTGCCTCCAACTTATGGCGTTCCTTTAAGTACGAATTTAGTGTAAAAAACTACAAAAAATAGTAAACAAATTTTTATTTTTCGTAATTTAAGACTTCATTTAATACATTCCCTAATCCCTAATAACTTTTATGAACATACCCTTCATAGCAAGTTCACGAGAAATTCCCAAAAATAGCCTATTCTCATAGCCAACGAACTAGACTACATCCTTTACCCATTAATGTTCACTGCCAGAACCCGTTGAGTTTAGCTTTTCAAATTTTTAGCATAAATTTGTATTAATATTAGACGAAAAATACTGAAGTTTAAAAACAAATTCAAAGAATTTAGGTTTGGCATGATCATAAACACATAAGGAGTCTGTAAATAGAGAAATATAAAAAAAGAACTTTTAAAAAAAATAGAAAAATCATGTATTGGAAAATTTTCAATTCGTAGCATAGGCGTTCAACTTTAACCTACTGCACTTTTGTAATTATATTTTCTTTTTTTTAATGTTTATAAAACAAAATAACTCACCCGAGTGTCATTTTTCAATTTTATTTTAAATACTGCAGGTACTGGCGCGAAAAAGTAAACAGAAAGGCTTTAACTGTCAAGTTAATATTTTATTTTTTTTTTGAAAAAAACATACTTTTGAATTTCTCACACTGTTGGAAGCAAAAGCTTTACAGTGGCTGCGGATTTTTGAGGAATTTTTGATGATAAGTATGATAATCATACGTTGTCATTAAATATGTTTCCGTACTCGATTCAAGTAACTTAAAGTTGCTTGAAAGTTCTTTTACAAATTTTTGAAGCACGAAAGAGAAGAATAACAAGCAAAATGTCACTCTCTATTCTATTACAATCACTTGAATCGAGTACGGAAACAGACCTATTAATGGGTAAAAATTAGGGCCAGAATTACAGCATCTATGATCGATCAAAATTACGATGGGCACGACGAGACATGTGCCTATCAATCTTGTATAATTTTGCTCGATCACGGATGCTGTAATTCGGCCCCAGGAGCAGTGTTGCCATGAAAAAAATTTTACAGCGTAACTTTTTGCACTCTGCTCGTCGGATTTGTGAAACTCTGAAAACAAGAACTAAGAAATTTTCAGTCGCGTTTTACAACAAAGATGACAAATAAAATATTGCATTTTATTAGACGTATGACGTATATTTAAGGTTTATTTATTTAAATAAATCACATTTTTTCAAAAGTCAATTCAATAATGATTTTATATATAGAAAATATATTATAATAAATTAGATTTTGAAAATATTTTTGAACACACAAACAAAGAGTAAAAATCAAATTAAAAATACATTTGCAACACAGTTTGGTTTAATGTAGATCTCTTAAATCGGTAAAAATTAAATGCATAGAGCTATAATATATAATTTTTCAATTTTAGCTCTATAAATATAAAGCTTTTGCTTCAAGTAAATTAACGAAAAAATGTTGTTTTTTTTTAAGCCAGCAAAAACTACAAAAAATTGAATTTTAGTGAAAAAAATATGTAAAAAAATATAATTTTTTCGAAGTCATATATACATTGCTTTATTAAATTTGTTTATCAATTCTTTATCAATTTCAAGACTAAAACAGTTCAAAGATTTCATACGCAGATTATCTTTTGTATGCAGAGTTCCTTCCATTGTATCTAACTCTAATCTATTGCGAACTTTAGTTTTATTAATATTTATTTGACTAAAAGTTCGCTCAACGTTAGCTGAGGAATTCGGTTAGCTCAACAATTCAAAAATAAATTTTTCCAATATTGGAAATGCAGAAGATGTACCATCGCATCTTTTTATTTTAAAGTTACCATCAACTTTTTTATACTAATTTTTTTTTCATATATATATATATATATATTTTTATAAAATATATGCAAAATCGGACGCCGGATCTACTTTTTCTGAAATCGTAACATTTTCAAGAATTTTGGTCAAATATCGGAACGTCGGATTCAAGTATTAAAATCGTAACATATCCGATATATCGGAGCATATGGCAACGCTGCCCAGGAGTAATTTTCCAGTGCTCGAAAGTTTTCTTCTAATTTAGTTGAGCGATTTTTGTTGAATGAATGGTTTAAATCTTTGATAAAATTTCATTGCGTTTGGGCACAGAGTAATAATAACCAGAGGTCTCAAAACAATCCACCTCACATTTGGAACTTACTGTCTGACCAGAATCATGTCGTTGTCGTGTCGGCAGGCAGAACGCTGGCAGAGACAATGCAAACCTTATGGGAGAAAATTGCGGCAGAATACGACAATGAAAACGCCAAGATAGAAATATTTCTATTTCTATTTTGACTTTGTCATTTATTTGAAAGCTCTCTCAGCTTCTCTCTAAAAATGTTGCCATATTTTAACAAAATTTGAAGAATCTGTCAACCAATGTAGCGAGTAAACAGTGTTCCTACTTGCTCTTATAATGATAGGAGTAGCCTTCAGTTGAAAATGCAGTAAATTTATATGAAGAGTATTGCAAAAAGTAGTGTAATAAATGGAAGTGGAGTAATTATTAGTTCAATCGGAGTACGATGAGAACACTGAAGCAAGTTCAAGAAAATCAACAATGGCAGATTGAATAAAAGCAAAACGACAAAGCCAACGCTACAATTCTGGGCCAACTCTTAGCGATTCTCTCTCACCGACACGACAACGACATGACTGTCTGACCAGAATCATGTCGTTGTCGTGTCGGTGAGAGAGAATCGCTAAGAGTTGGCCCAGAATTGTAGCGTTGGCTTTGTCGTTTTGCTTTTATTCAATCTGCCATTGTTGATTTTCTTGAACTTGCTTCAGTGTTCTCATCGTACTCCGATTGAACTAATAATTACTCCACTTCCATTTATTACACTACTTTTTGCAATACTCTTCATATAAATTTACTGCATTTTCAACTGAAGGCTACTCCTATCATTATAAGAGCAAGTAGGAACACTGTTTACTCGCTACATTGGTTGACAGATTCTTCAAGTTTTGTTAAAATATGGCAACATTTTTAGAGAGAACCTGAGAGAGCTATCAAATAAACGACAAAGTCAAAATAGAAATAGAAACATTTCTATCTTGGCGTTTTCGTTGTCGTATTCTGCCGCAATTTTCTCCCATAAGGTTTGCATTGTCTCTGCCAGCGCTCTGCCTGCCGACACGACAACGACATGATTCTGGTCAGACAGTGATTCTGGTCAGACAGTTAAGTATAGTTCCTGAGTATCAGGTGGAACTTTTGGCAATGAAATCTAGCTCTGCTAGCGTTAACTCGTTGCTCTGTTGACGCTACCTCTGTGTGACGATATGTAGATTAAGGAGCGTGTGAAAGAAGAACACGCAATAGTGCAATCGCCTAAAAGCGTTTGATAAAGCGAGAAAGAAATGTTGCCGCTTCTTTTTTCTTCATTTAAAATTATATGAATGAAATTCAATTGAATTGTAGATGTAGCTGAAATAAAATAAATTTGGAAGTTTCCATATTTTTCATATTTTTTGTTTGTTTGCTTTGTTTGGGCTCTGAGGAAAGTCTTATGCCTGATTTCAACATCTTGATACTAGGCAAACAGAAAACATGAAGCAAGTTTCAGCTTATTTTGAAACTCGGATTTCTTTCATCCGCTCTTATGCTAGCAAAGAAAATTGCATGTGACAAAGGGAGCAAGGAATAGGTTTGTTTTGTTTAAGTTGTTGTTTTTTTTCTTCCTAATAGGGCTGTTCACATTTCAAATCGCTCATCAAATCGTTTGTCAAATACAATAGAACAACGTGAAATTTTCATGGAATTCCCACGTTGTTCCATTGGATTTGACAAACGATTTGATGAGCGGTTTGAAATGTGAACAGCCCTAATAGAGTTTCAAAGCGATCGCAGTATTTGTTTTTATTATTATTAGTCTGTGGTTTGGGACAGCAAAACTTAAAGTAAATTCTTCACACAAAAATGTAATAGATTGCGTAAAAATGTCTTTCCTTCCTTTTGATGCAATCGTTTGTTGATTATGTAAGTCACAAGTATTGCATACTTCTAGGATAAAATTAATATTGATTTAAATATGTTGCATGGCTTAACCTCAACCCATTAACCACGGTTGGGTACTTTTTAACCCATGAAAATGCTTCGGCGGAACTTATCATATCTCAGGATTGGTAACAGCTAAGTGTTTAATACACCTAATCCTGTTTTTGCACGGTACATAAGTTCCAGAAAATATCGTGTAAAAAAAAATCGTGTAAAAAAAGACACACCGTAATGGAAAAATATTAGATTGGTTCAACAACCTCAAAAAGACTACAAAAATTAATAACTCGGTAAAACAAACACATATTTTGTTCTTCAGTGTATATCATATTCATTTTATTTCACATATTATAATCATTTTATAATTTTTTCTACATTTATTCAAGCTCAAGACCATTTTGTTCTAATATGAATTTTCATTTATTAGCTTCATATTAAATTTTCAAAATGGTCTCGAGCTTGAATAAATGTAGAAAAAATTTGAAATATGTACAGACCGAATAATGAAACTCCCGCAGGGAGAAATGATAAAAGTCATTTTATAATTTTAAAGAAATAAAAACAAAAATTAAAAAATTTACACATTTTAGATATAAAAACACAACCTAAATATTAAAAAAAAATCACATCTTCAAGTAACATAAAAAACAAAATCATTTTAAAGTTTTCAGGAAATAAAAACACAATTTAAAAATAAAAAATAATCTCATATTCAAGGATAATATAATCAAAGAAAAAAAAAACAAAGGAACTGCCAAATTCTAATCAGATTTCTTTTGTCCGTCTAAAAAGAAACGTGTGAAAACAGGATAAGTTTTGTCGTGTTATTTTAAAAATAACGTGTAAAAACAGGATAAGTTTATTTCTGTCGACCGTGTTATTTCAAAATCGTGTAAAAAAAGACCGTGTAAAATCAGGATTAGGTGTATTTTGTTTGTTTCTTAAAGAAAACAGGGCTTTGAGTTGTTTCAATAGTGTGTCAAGAAATTTTTTCGTTCACAACTAAATTTTCAAAGTCAAAAGTGATTAAGTTTAAAAATCAGATAATTTGTGTTTTTATCATTTGTAAAAAATTTTATATATATAAAAAAAATGTAAAAACTCTAAGTCATTTAACCAACTATACCTGCTATTGACCGAAAATTCCTGATATTAAACTGTGCTGCCGTTGCAGAATGAATTTGTGCCCATTTAGAGCATATTAACGACGGTTGGTTAATTGACGATTTTTATACCCAACTCATATCTCCACAACGGTGAAAGATGCAAAGTTGTAATTTGATGTGGTAGTTCCTGTTATTAATATAAGAAAGCACATGAAATTTAAATTTAAGCGTTTAGGAGCCGCGGTTAATGAGTTAATCGGTTCTTTGTGTCAACTATACACACTATTCAACTTCAAGCTGATATTTCTTTAATATAAGTTAATCAAATCGAGGTAGAATTTTGGCTCAATGTAAAAATCCTACGCAAAATGTTTGTTTTTGACGTGTTTTTCATGCTAGGTGTCGTTGCTTCCCTAATAAAAAAATTTCTCTAATAGGTTCTAGTGTGTAAATTTTTTACACACCGTAATCTTGGTGCGCTTATGTCACTGTTCTGCTTTTTGTTAATTTTTGTTTCGATAATTTAACAAATTTTAGTATTTTTTTAACTAGCTGAACCCGGTACGCTACTACTACGCCCCCTGTCCGACGCCCATAAACTGTTATGAGTGGAATGGCACGTGTAAATTGTGATCGAATACCGAATTCCGAGGCTGTGAAATTTATAGTCGCAAAGCTATTCGATATACCAAATTTCGGTTGTTTAGGAAGTGCCACGCCCCATTTGTAATGCAAAAACCATCCTTGGTATGCTTTTAATAACTTCCTAAAGTTTCACGAAACCGAATTCCGATGTTGTGCGACCTATTATTCCAAAGCTATTCGATATCGAAAATTTTGGGGCATATTTGAGGTGCCACGCCCATTTTTGCAATCAGCACCAGACTTCACAAGAATATTCTCAAGACTTTGCTATCGTTTCCCTGAAAATTTCATACAAATGGGTTCAGCTTTTTCGGAGTGTTTACGTGATATAGACACATACATATATACATCTATATATATAAAATAGGATGTGTGTATGTATGTAACGTATGGACTCCAAAACGGCTGGGCCGATTTTGATGAAATTTTCAGGTAGTGTTCATCTTGGTACGGTGGGTAACATAGGCTATATTTGGACCCGATAGGTGGCGTTGGGGTGGACTTATATCGAAAATTTGAATTTATTTGAATTTAAAGCTAAAATTATTCCCATCCCTAAAACTGGTAATGAATTCCGCCCCATAGCAATTTTACCATATCTATCAAAAGTTTTTGAAACGCTGATGTACTACCAAATAAACAAATTTCTTTTGGACAATAAACTGCTAACTGACAGACAGTCAGGATTCCGACCTAAGCGTAGTTGCGTGACTGCTCTACTTGACGTCAGCGATGAAATTCGAAATAACCTCGATCGCAATGAAATCAGTTTCTTGGTTTTGCTAGATCATTCGAAAGCTTTCGACACGGTTGATCACCAAATTTTATGTTCGAAATTATTAAATGTGTTTAATTTTTCCGCCACTGCAACTCGACTAATGACCTCTTATCTCACAAACAGATCACAAGCCGTTAATATAGGCAGCGTTACTTCCAATTTCTTACCTGTAAACCGTGGCGTTCCTCAAGGCTCTGTAATGGGCCCTCTTTTATTTTCGGTTTATATAAACGACTTACCAACTGTGCTGCAAAATTGTGGTATACAAATGTACGCTGATGATGTACAACTGTATACTAGCTGTCGCAAATGTGATATTACCACGTGTGTTGATAGTCTGAATGCTAATTTGTGTAAAATTTACGATTGGGCTTCCGCTAATGGCTTAAGCATAAACCCAAATAAGTCAAAATGTTTAATTATAACGAGAAAACATAACTCTTCTTTGCCCTTTCCGGACGTTACGATAAATGGGTCATGTATTGAAGTTGTAAAAACGGCAAAAAATTTGGGTATTACCTTCAGCAGCACTTTAGATTGGACGAATCATGTCAACATCACTGTAGGAAAAGTTTATGGTATGCTCCGTAGCCTATGGGCCACACAGTTTTTCACCCCCCTTCACATAAGAATGTTATTAGCTAAAACGTATCTTGTCCCCACCTTATTGTACGGATCCGAAATTTTTGCATACTGTGATGCTGCTAGTAAGCGCAAGTTGAACGTTTCCTATAACAACATCGCTCGTTATGTCTTCGGACTTAAACGAACCGACCGTATATCCCAGTATGCAAAAAAAATATTCAATTTGACTTTTGACAGTGTTTTGAACTTGAGGGCGTTAGTTTTTCTGCACAAAATTATTTTTACCAAAGAGCCAGTTTACCTATATAATAAACTAAAATTTTTAAGATCTCAGCGCGGAAACAACCTAGTCCAACCAAAACATGCCTGCTTAGCGTCCGAACGTCAGTTCTTTGTTAATTCCATACGTCTTTGGAACTCACTTCCACCGTATCTACAGCGTATTTGCAATACAGCCATATTTAAATCTAAATTATCAGATTATTTGTCTTCCTTCTAACCAAAACTTTTATCTATTCTATTATTCTTCTATTCATATCTATTCTATTTATTTTTCTTCATTTATCTCTTTTCATTCGATTTCTTACCTAATTCATTTCTTTGTAATGATATTTTTCTCTCTTAATTTAAAGTTATTTTATTTTTTTTTTTTTTAATTTTCAGTTTTAAATTCTTATAATCGTTTTTTTAAAAAACTATTTTTGATCTCAATGTATTAAATTAATTAATTTCTGTTCAAGTTATGTTTAAGTGTTTAATATTAAAAATTTGTTGATTTATATCCACACATGTTATCGGTGCTTAACTATAAGTTTATTTCTTACAAGCGCTTATAAATAAATAAATAAATTAAATTAAATTAAATTAAATTATGGACCAATTTAACTGAAATTCAGAATGTATGTTTGTTTGATCATAAGAAAATAATTTGTGTATAAATGGACCCGATAGGTGGCGCTGGGTGGACTTATATCGAAAATTTGAATTTATGGACAAATTTAACTGAAATTCAGAATGTATGTTTGTTTGATCATAAGAAAATAATTTGTGTATAAATGGACACGGTAGGTGGCGCTGGGGTGGACTTATTTTGAAAATTCGATGGCGTGAAAAATATATAAATACTTTTAATTTTATTTTATAACGAGGGGAGTAGCGAAGCACACCGGGTTCAGCTAGTTTTTTATAAAGGTAGATGAGCGTAAAAATAGGCGTGGCAACATTTATATATATAGTTACCGCCACTTGGTCCCATTGCACCTACATACCAATTTTCACTATCAAA
Organism: Dichetophora obliterata; assembly: GCA_963920525.1. Lineage (NCBI taxonomy): Eukaryota > Metazoa > Arthropoda > Insecta > Diptera > Sciomyzidae > Dichetophora > Dichetophora obliterata. The sequence goes on along the minus strand of OY986438.1, from coordinate 2,649,772 downwards.
ACGTGAACAACTCAGGAATTAGCATGATTTCGAAAAAGTGGGCGCAGATATATTGCGCCCATAGTAAACAGATGAACTGAACTACCAAACATTAGATTTATTCGATCAAAGCCGCCTTATATAGAGAAGTTTAATTGATTTGTGGGCGGTAAAATGGGCGTGGCAACATTAATATCTATATAGTTCACTATCGAAACTAGTACAACTCAGGAATTAGCATGATTTCGAAAAATAGTCGCAGATAAAGTGCGACCACGCCCATTTTTATTACAGTTGCCGATAGTAACCATCTAAACAAAATTTTATTTTTTTACCATTAAAACCGTTCGATTTATAGCATTTTGTATGGTTTGTGGGCGATAGCGTAAATTTGGGTTATATGAAAGGTACCACGCCACCTTGTCCAATCAATACCGAACTTCCCAGGAGCACTCTTAAGATGTTGTTTCAATTTATTATTTTTTATTTAAATTATTTTTTAAATTAAATAAAACAATGATTAATTTATTACTTTTAAAGAGATATTTATTTGCATGGATTTCATTCATCGATAAAAATATTGCTCCTGAGAAAAGTGTGTAAAATGTACACACAAGGAACCTATTCGTTTCTAGAAATAAGGTACCGATGAAGGTTAACCAACTTTAACTGTTTGCTCATTTCACAATATATTTCGCCCTGAGCTAAAGCACAAGGAATTGAAATGCTTCTATTTTCTAAACTAGATAGTGAAAAAAGCAACGAGTATAAATTATACCAAGAGATTGCTTCATCCAGCGTTCCAACTTCTTTCCAGGCTAACAGCCATCCACCGACAGAAAAACCAAAACAATGACAACCAACGAGTTTTTGTACTCGTTATTGACGCATTGCTGTGAGTAAGAAGAAGTAAACATGAAAATGAATACGACAAGTAACGAAAGGAGAAGAAAACAATATTATAAGTATGTATGTGAATGAAAATGTAACTTCTATTTGCCACAACTTTTACAGCTTATTTTTTTGTGTTAATTTTTGGGATCTTCTTGTGTTTGACGAATTGATGTTGTTTCTAGCTGGACATTGTTGTTGCGATTTTATTCTAGCTAGATTTTGGTTGCATCTGCAAATAATAATTTTTTCATTAGCCGAATAAAAGACGGAATTCAGATTCGGCTAAAGAAATAATTATTCTTTAATAAGGAGTTGCAAATATGTTTTTTTTTTCATGAAGAGAAGAAAATTGCTTGTTACCCATTTGCTTTAATGTTGTTGAAATGGTTTTTATGTAGGTATTTTATTAAAAGATACCAAAGTTACAAGCAGTCATGATTTTATTTTAAGAAATTTATTTAAGAAAATGATTTTATTTTTCATTAAAATGTCAATTTTACGACAAAACCATTGATCGTAGATGCATGTATGTATATATATATATATAGTATAGAATAGTATAGATATATATTAATATTATGTTTATTATTATATACACATATACTTATAATTTTATTAGTATTCTTATTAGGTTATCTTAAACCACCAACAAAAATATACCTATCTGCCAATCAGAAAACCCTGCAAGCATAATCAAAAGTATATTTTGATTCAATTGGAAAATATTTAAGAATTCCATTTCGTTATATCAAGATATTTATTTCAGATAGATTTTATGTTGAAATGTATATAACTAATCCGACTAAAACAATTTCATTTAGAACATTTTATTTTTTTATATATTTTTATATACATTGTTTATCACGTAATTAAAATGCAATGATAAAATTTTTAACATTTATTAGAATAATTTTGTACAAATGTAATATTGTGACGAAATTTGTTGTGAGCATTTTTATCATGCATTTCTTAATTGGTTGGTTTTAAGCATTTTAAACATTTTAAAAATAAACAGTTTTAAACATAATATATATATACAGTTTTAAACATTCATAATATGTATGAATTATTTCATATATATTACTTTTGAGTAAAATTTCATGTGAGTATAATTTATATAATTGTATAATAGCATATATTGAAACGATGTTATTTTTTTTTATTAAATATTTACAAGTTATTAGTTTATTTTATGAAGTTTAAGGTATTTATTTAATACAATATGTGACTATTGTCTTCTGTACATGCTTTTATTGGGTAAATTTTGATGACCTTTTTTTGGTTTTTAAAGCATTATTAAAGCACAAGAGGTTTACATATTTTTATGTTTTTGTTCAATGTAAAAAGTGAACATTTCTGTATTTTATTACTATGTTTAGAGGTCAGTTATATGTAAATGCAGACGTATTAACCTCGTATATGATTATTGCCATTTTTTTAAAAGTGTGAAGAATACGGTACTTTTGCATCATCGGGAGAATTAAATGGCAAGTTTCATAGTTCCGTATGGTTGATCAATGGATTTAATTGTTGCGATAAATGCCAATTTTCACAGTTCTGTAAGGTTGATCAATGAATTTAATTTAATAATGATAATTTAATAATAATTAATTTAATAATGATAAAACTACATATCAGGTAAGGACGATTCATGCATTAAAATGAGCACCAGGTCCTCGTCCTTAAGAAGATATACTCCTTTGTCCAAATGCATTTTGCTCTATCTCTTGTAGTTTAGGAGTTGTAGAACACTTTTTGGAGTGGAAGCTGGCCAAAAACATGTGCTTTTTCCGTCATAACTCCCAAACCATACATCCTACAAGGACGATTTATACACCAAATTGTTTCTAATACATATATACACAAGACTGCATATTCAGAAAAAAGTTTTCTGGAATTTGATTTTTTTCAAGAATCTTAGTTAAAATTTTTTACATGAAGAATCATAGTTTTTGACGTGGTTTTTTGCGATTTTTTTTATTTTTTAGCCATAACTTCTAAACCATACATCATAAAAGGACGATTTATGCATCAAAATGTTCCTTAAGCTACTGCCCACAAGACTGTATCCTTAAAATAATTTTAAAATTGGGATTTCATGTTAATTTCATGTGCCCTTTTTTGTCAATTTTTATTTTTTTTATTTATTTTCTAAAATAAAAACTACATATCAGATAAGGACGATTCATGCATTAAAATGAGCACCAGGTCCTCGTCCTTAAGAAGTGATACTCCTTTCTCCAAATGCCGTTTGCTCTATCTCTTGTAGTTTAGGAGTTGTAGAACACTTTTTGGAGTGGAAGCTGGCCAAAAACATGTGCTTTTTCCGTCATAACTCCCAAACCATACATCCTACAAGGACGATTTATACACCAAATTGTTTCTAATACATATATACACAAGACTGCATATTCAGAAAAAAGTTTTCTGGAATTTGATTTTTTTTCAAGAATCTTAGTTAAAATTTTTTACATGAATCATAGTTTTTGACGTGGTTTTTTGCGATTTTTTTTATTTTTTAGCCATAACTTCTAAACCATACATCATAAAAGGACGATTTATGCATCAAAATGTTCCTTAAGCTACTGCTCACAAGACTGTATCCTTAAAATAATTTTAAAAACTAGATTTCATGTTAATTTCATGTGCCCTTTTTTGTCAATTTTTATTTTTTTTATTTATTTTCTAAAATAAAAACTACATATCAGATAAGGACGATTCATGCATTAAAATGAGCACCAGGTCCTCGTCCTTAAGAAGGGATACTCCTTTGTCCAAATGCCGTTTGCTCTATCTCTTGTAGTTTAGGAGTTGTAGAACACTTTTTGGAGTGGAAGCTGGCCAAAAACATGTGCTTTTTCCGTCATAACTTCCAAACCATACATCCTACAAGGACGATTTATACACCAAATTGTTTCTAATACATATATACACAAGACTGCATATCCAGAAAAAAGTTTTCTGGAATTTGATTTTTTTTCAAGAATCTTAGTTAAAATTTTTTACATGAATCATAGTTTTTGACGTGGTTTTTTGCGATTTTTTTGATTTTTTAGCCATAACTTCTAAACCATACATCATAAAAAGACGATTTATGCATCAAAATGTTCCTTAAGCTACTGCCCACAAGACTGTATCCTTAAAATATATATACACAAGACTGCATATTCAGAAAAAAGTTTTCTGGAATTTGATTTTTTTTCAAGAATCTTAGTTAAAATTTTTTACATGAATCATAGTTTTTGACGTGGTTTTTTGCGATTTTTTTGATTTTTTAGCCATAACTTCTAAACCATACATCATAAAAGGACGATTTATGCATCAAAATGTTCCTTAAGCTACTGCCCACAAGACTGTATCCTTAAAATAATTTTAAAAATTAGATTTCATGTTAATTTCATGTGCCCTTTTTTGTCAATTTTTATTTTTTTTATTTATTTTCTAAAATAAAAACTACATATCAGATAAGGACGATTCATGCATTAAAATGAGCACCAGGTCCTCGTCCTTAAGTAGGGTTACTTCTTTGTCCAAATGCATTTTGCTCTATCTCTTGTAGTTTAGGAGTTGTAGAACACTTTTTGGAGTGGAAGCTGGCCAAAAACATGTGCTTTTTCCGTCATAACTCCCAAACCATACATCCTACAAGGACGATTTATACACCAAATTGTTTCTAATACATATATACACAAGACTGCATATTCAGAAAAAAGTTTTCTGGAATTTGATTTTTTTTCAAGAATCTTAGTTAAAATTTTTTACATGAATCATAGTTTTTGACGTGGTTTTTTGCGATTTTTTTGATTTTTTAGCCATAACTTCTAAACCATACATCATAAAAGGACGATTTATGCATCAAAATGTTCCTTAAGCTACTGCCCACAAGACTGTATCCTTAAAATATATATACACAAGACTGCATATTCAGAAAAAAGTTTTCTGGAATTTGATTTTTTTTCAAGAATCTTTGTTAAAATTTTTTACATGAATCATAGTTTTTGACGTGGTTTTTTGCGATTTTTTTGATTTTTTAGCCATAACTTCTAAACCATACATCATAAAAGGACGATTTATGCATCAAAATGTTCCTTAAGCTACTGCCCACAAGACTGTATCCTTAAAATAATTTTAAAAATTAGATTTCATGTTAATTTCATGTGCCCTTTTTTGTCAATTTTTATTTTTTTTTTTATTTTCTAAAATAAAAACTACATATCAGATAAGGACGATTCATGCATTAAAATGAGCACCAGGTCCTCGTCCTTAAGTAGGGTTACTTCTTTGTCCAAATGCATTTTGCTCTATCTCTTGTAGTTTAGGAGTTGTAGAACACTTTTTGGAGTGGAAGCTGGCCAAAAACATGTGCTTTTTCCGTCATAACTCCCAAACCATACATCCTACAAGGACGATTTATACACCAAATTGTTTCTAATACATATATACACAAGACTGCATATTCAGAAAAAAGTTTTCTGGAATTTGATTTTTTTTCAAGAATCTTAGTTAAAATTTTTTACATGAATCATAGTTTTTGACGTGTTTTTTTGCGATTTTTTTGATTTTTTAGCCATAACTTCTAAACCATACATCATAAAAGGACGATTTATGCATCAAAATGTTCCTTAAGCTACTGCCCACAAGACTGTATCCTTAAAATAATTTTAAAAATTAGATTTCATGTTAATTTCATGTGCCCTTTTTTGTCAATTTTTATTTTTTTTTTTTATTTTCTAAAATAAAAACTACATATCAGATAAGGACGATTCATGCATTAAAATGAGCACCAGGTCCTCGTCCTTAAGTAGGGTTACTTCTTTGTCCAAATGCATTTTGCTCTATCTCTTGTAGTTTAGGAGTTGTAGAACACTTTTTGGAGTGGAAGCTGGCCAAAAACATGTGCTTTTTCCGTCATAACTCCCAAACCATACATCCTACAAGGACGATTTATACACCAAATTGTTTCTAATACATATATACACAAGACTGCATATTCAGAAAAAAGTTTTCTGGAATTTGATTTTTTTTCAAGAATCTTAGTTAAAATTTTTTACATGAATCATAGTTTTTGACGTGGCTTTTTGCGATTTTTTTGATTTTTTAGCAATAACTTCTAAACCATACATCATAAAAGGACGATTTATGCATCAAAATGTTCCTTAAGCTACTGCCCACAAGACTGTATCCTTAAAATAATTTTAAAAATTAGATTTCATGTTAATTTCATGTGCCCTTTTTTGTCAATTTTTATTTTTTTTTATTTATTTTCTAAAATAAAAACTACATATCAGATAAGGACGATTCATGCATTAAAATGAGCACCAGGTCCTCGTCCTTAAGTAGGGTTACTTTTTTGTCCAAATGCATTTTGCTCTATCTCTTGTAGTTTAGGAGTTGTAGAACACTTTTTGGAGTGGAAGCTGGCCAAAAACATGTGCTTTTTCCGTCATAACTCCCAAACCATACATCCTACAAGGACGATTTATACACCAAATTGTTTCTAATACATATATACACAAGACTGCATATTCAGAAAAAAGTTTTCTGGAATTTGATTTTTTTTCAAGAATCTTAGTTAAAATTTTTTACATGAATCATAGTTTTTGACGTGGTTTTTTGCGATTTTTTTGATTTTTTTGCCATAACTTCTAAACCATACATCATAAAAGGACGATTTATGAATCAAAATGTTCCTTAAGCTACTGCCCACAAGACTGTATCCTTAAAATAATTTTAAAAATTAGATTTCATGTTAATTTCATGTGCCCTTTTTTGTCAATTTTTTTTTTTATTTATTTTCTAAAATAAAAACTACATATCAGATAAGGACGATTCATGCATTAAAATGAGCACCAGGTCCTCGTCCTTAAGAAGGGATACTCCTTTGTCCAAATGCCGTTTGCTCTATCTCTTGTAGTTTAGGAGTTGTAGAACACTTTTTGGAGTGGAAGCTGGCCAAAAACATGTGCTTTTTCCGTCATAACTCCCAAACCATACATCCTACAAGGACGATTTATACACCAAATTGTTTCTTATACATATATACACAAGACTGCATATTCAGAAAAAAGTTTTCTGGAATTTGATTTTTTTTCAAGAATCTTAGTTAAAATTTTTTACATGAATCATAGTTTTTGACGTGGTTTTTTGCGATTTTTTTGATTTTTTAGCCATAACTTCTAAACCATACATCATAAAAGGACGATTTATGCATCAAAATGTTCCTTAAGCTACTGCCCACAAGACTGTATCCTTAAAATAATTTTAAAAATTAGATTTCATGTTAATTTCATGTGCCCTTTTTTGTCAATTTTTATTTTTTTTTTTATTTTCTAAAATAAAAACTACATATCAGATAAGGACGATTCATGCATTAAAATGAGCACCAGGTCCTCGTCCTTAAGTAGGGTTACTTCTTTGTCCAAATGCATTTTGCTCTATCTCTTGTAGTTTAGGAGTTGTAGAACACTTTTTGGAGTGGAAGCTGGCCAAAAACATGTGCTTTTTCCGTCATAACTCCCAAACCATACATCCTACAAGGACGATTTATACACCAAATTGTTTCTAATACATATATACACAAGACTGCATATTCAGAAAAAAGTTTTCTGGAATTTGATTTTTTTTCAAGAATCTTAGTTAAAATTTTTTACATGAATCATAGTTTTTGACGTGTTTTTTTGCGATTTTTTTGATTTTTTAGCCATAACTTCTAAACCATACATCATAAAAGGACGATTTATGCATCAAAATGTTCCTTAAGCTACTGCCCACAAGACTGTATCCTTAAAATAATTTTAAAAATTAGATTTCATGTTAATTTCATGTGCCCTTTTTTGTCAATTTTTATTTTTTTTTTTTATTTTCTAAAATAAAAACTACATATCAGATAAGGACGATTCATGCATTAAAATGAGCACCAGGTCCTCGTCCTTAAGTAGGGTTACTTCTTTGTCCAAATGCATTTTGCTCTATCTCTTGTAGTTTAGGAGTTGTAGAACACTTTTTGGAGTGGAAGCTGGCCAAAAACATGTGCTTTTTCCGTCATAACTCCCAAACCATACATCCTACAAGGACGATTTATACACCAAATTGTTTCTAATACATATATACACAAGACTGCATATTCAGAAAAAAGTTTTCTGGAATTTGATTTTTTTTCAAGAATCTTAGTTAAAATTTTTTACATGAATCATAGTTTTTGACGTGGCTTTTTGCGATTTTTTTGATTTTTTAGCAATAACTTCTAAACCATACATCATAAAAGGACGATTTATGCATCAAAATGTTCCTTAAGCTACTGCCCACAAGACTGTATCCTTAAAATAATTTTAAAAATTAGATTTCATGTTAATTTCATGTGCCCTTTTTTGTCAATTTTTATTTTTTTTTATTTATTTTCTAAAATAAAAACTACATATCAGATAAGGACGATTCATGCATTAAAATGAGCACCAGGTCCTCGTCCTTAAGTAGGGTTACTTTTTTGTCCAAATGCATTTTGCTCTATCTCTTGTAGTTTAGGAGTTGTAGAACACTTTTTGGAGTGGAAGCTGGCCAAAAACATGTGCTTTTTCCGTCATAACTCCCAAACCATACATCCTACAAGGACGATTTATACACCAAATTGTTTCTAATACATATATACACAAGACTGCATATTCAGAAAAAAGTTTTCTGGAATTTGATTTTTTTTCAAGAATCTTAGTTAAAATTTTTTACATGAATCATAGTTTTTGACGTGGTTTTTTGCGATTTTTTTGATTTTTTTGCCATAACTTCTAAACCATACATCATAAAAGGACGATTTATGAATCAAAATGTTCCTTAAGCTACTGCCCACAAGACTGTATCCTTAAAATAATTTTAAAAATTAGATTTCATGTTAATTTCATGTGCCCTTTTTTGTCAATTTTTTTTTTTATTTATTTTCTAAAATAAAAACTACATATCAGATAAGGACGATTCATGCATTAAAATGAGCACCAGGTCCTCGTCCTTAAGAAGGGATACTCCTTTGTCCAAATGCCGTTTGCTCTATCTCTTGTAGTTTAGGAGTTGTAGAACACTTTTTGGAGTGGAAGCTGGCCAAAAACATGTGCTTTTTCCGTCATAACTCCCAAACCATACATCCTACAAGGACGATTTATACACCAAATTGTTTCTTATACATATATACACAAGACTGCATATTCAGAAAAAAGTTTTCTGGAATTTGATTTTTTTTCAAGAATCTTAGTTAAAATTTTTTACATGAATCATAGTTTTTGACGTGGTTTTTTGCGATTTTTTTGATTTTTTAGCCATAACTTCTAAACCATACATCATAAAAGGACGATTTATGCATCAAAATGTTCCTTAAGCTACTGCCCACAAGACTGTATCCTTAAAATAATTTTAAAAATTAGATTTCATGTTAATTTCATGTGCCCTTTTTTGTCAATTTTTATTTTTTTATTTATTTTCTAAAATAAAAACTACATATCAGATAAGGACGATTCATGCATTAAAATGAGCACCAGGTCCTCGTCCTTAAGAAGGGATACTCCTTTGTCCAAATGCCGTTTGCTCTATCTCTTGTAGTTTAGGAGTTGTAGAACACTTTTTGGAGTGGAAGCTGGCCAAAAACATGTGCTTTTTCCGTCATAACTCCCAAACCATACATCCTACAAGGACGATTTATACACCAAATTGTTTCTTATACATATATACACAAGACTGCATATTCAGAAAAAAGTTTTCTGGAATTTGATTTTTTTTCAAGAATCTTAGTTAAAATTTTTTACATGAATCATAGTTTTTGACGTGGTTTTTTGCGATTTTTTTGATTTTTTAGCCATAACTTCTAAACCATACATCATAAAAGGACGATTTATGCATCAAAATGTTCCTTAAGCTACTGCCCACAAGACTGTATCCTTAAAATAATTTTAAAAATTAGATTTCATGTTAATTTCATGTGCCCTTTTTTGTCAATTTTTATTTTTTTTATTTATTTTCTAAAATAAAAACTACATATCAGATAAGGACGATTCATGCATTAAAATGAGCACCAGGTCCTCGTCCTTAAGTAGGGTTACTTCTTTGTCCAAATGCATTTTGCTCTATCTCTTGTAGTTTAGGAGTTGTAGAACACTTTTTGGAGTGGAAGCTGGCCAAAAACATGTGCTTTTTCCGTGATAACTCCCAAACCATACATCCTACAAGGACGATTTATACACCAAATTGTTTCTGGAATTTGATTTTTTTTCAAGAATCTTAGTTAAAATTTTTTACATGAATCATAGTTTTTGACGTGGTTTTTTGCGATTTTTTTGATTTTTTAGCCATAACTTCTAAACCATACATCATAAAAGGACGATTTATGCATCAAAATGTTCCTTAAGCTACTGCCCACAAGACTGTATCCTTAAAATAATTTTAAAAATTAGATTTCATGTTAATTTCATGTGCCCTTTTTTGTCAATTTTTTTTTTTATTTATTTTCTAAAATAAAAACTACATATCAGATAAGGACGATTCATGCATTAAAATGAGCACCAGGTCCTCGTCCTTAAGAAGGGATACTCCTTTGTCCAAATGCCGTTTGCTCTATCTCTTGTAGTTTAGGAGTTGTAGAACACTTTTTGGAGTGGAAGCTGGCCAAAAACATGTGCTTTTTCCGTCATAACTCCCAAACCATACATCCTACAAGGACGATTTATACACCAAATTGTTTCTTATACATATATACACAAGACTGCATATTCAGAAAAAAGTTTTCTGGAATTTGATTTTTTTTCAAGAATCTTAGTTAAAATTTTTTACATGAATCATAGTTTTTGACGTGGTTTTTTGCGATTTTTTTGATTTTTTAGCCATAACTTCTAAACCATGCATCATAAAAGGACGATTTATGCATCAAAATGTTCCTTAAGCTACTGCCCACAAGACTGTATCCTTAAAATATATATACACAAGACTGCATATTCAGAAAAAAGTTTTCTGGAATTTGATTTTTTTTCAAGAATCTTAGTTAAAATTTTTTACATGAATCATAGTTTTTGACGTGGTTTTTTGCGATTTTTTTGATTTTTTAGCCATAACTTCTAAACCATGCATCATAAAAGGACGATTTATGCATCAAAATGTTCCTTAAGCTACTGCTCACAAGACTGTATCCTTAAAATAATTTTAAAAACTAGATTTCATGTTAATTCATGTGCCCTTTTTTGTCAATTTTTATTTTTTTTATTTATTTTCTAAAATAAAAACTACATATCAGATAAGGACGATTCATGCATTAAAATGAGCACCAGGTCCTCGTCCTTAAGTAGGGTTACTTCTTTGTCCAAATGCATTTTGCTCTATCTCTTGTAGTTTAGGGGTTGTAGAACACTTTTTGGAGTGGAAGCTGGCCAAAAACATGTGCTTTTTCCGTCATAACTCCCAAACCATACATCCTACAAGGACGATTTATACACCAAATTGTTTCTAATACATATATACACAAGACTGCATATCCAGAAAAAAGTTTTCTGGAATTTTATTTTTTTTCAAGAATCTTAGTTAAAATTTTTTACATGAATCATAGTTTTTGACGTGGTTTTTTGCGATTTTTTTGATTTTTTAGCCATAACTTCTAAACCATACATCATAAAAGGACGATTTATGCATCAAAATGTTCCTTAAGCTACTGCCCACAAGACTGTATCCTTAAAATAATTTTAAAAATTAGATTTCATGTTAATTTCATGTGCCCTTTTTTGTCAATTTTTATTTTTTTTATTTATTTTCTAAAATAAAAACTACATATCAGATAAGGACGATTCATGCATTAAAATGAGCACCAGGTCCTCGTCCTTAAGTAGGGTTACTTCTTTGTCCAAATGCATTTTGCTTTATCTCTTGTAGTTTAGGAGTTGTAGAACACTTTTTGGAGTGGAAGCTGGCCAAAAACATGTGCTTTTTCCGTGATAACTCCCAAACCATACATCCTACAAGGACGATTTATACACCAAATTGTTTCTGGAATTTGATTTTTTTTCAAGAATCTTAGTTAAAATTTTTTACATGAATCATAGTTTTTGACGTGGTTTTTTGCGATTTTTTTGATTTTTTAGCCATAACTTCTAAACCATACATCATAAAAGGACGATTTATGCATCAAAATGTTCCTTAAGCTACTGCCCACAAGACTGTATCCTTAAAATAATTTTAAAAATTAGATTTCATGTTAATTTCATGTGCCCTTTTTTGTCAATTTTTTTTTTTATTTATTTTCTAAAATAAAAACTACATATCAGATAAGGACGATTCATGCATTAAAATGAGCACCAGGTCCTCGTCCTTAAGAAGGGATACTCCTTTGTCCAAATGCCGTTTGCTCTATCTCTTTTAGTTTAGGAGTTGTAGAACACTTTTTGGAGTGGAAGCTGGCCAAAAACATGTGCTTTTTCCGTCATAACTCCCAAACCATACATCCTACAAGGACGATTTATACACCAAATTGTTTCTAATACATATATACACAAGACTGCATATTCAGAAAAAAGTTTTCTGGAATTTGATTTTTTTTCAAGAATCTTAGTTAAAATTTTTTACATGAATCATAGTTTTTGACGTGGTTTTTTGCGATTTTTTTGATTTTTTAGCCATAACTTCTAAACCATACATCATAAAAGGACGATTTATGCATCAAAATGTTCCTTAAGCTACTGCCCACAAGACTGTATCCTTAAAATAATTTTAAAAATTAGATTTCATGTTAATTTCATGTGCCCTTTTTTGTCAATTTTTATTTTTTTTATTTATTTTCTAAAATAAAAACTACATATCAGATAAGGACGATTCATGCATTAAAATGAGCACCAGGTCCTCGTCCTTAAGTAGGGTTACTTCTTTGTCCAAATGCATTTTGCTCTATCTCTTGTAGTTTAGGAGTTGTAGAACACTTTTTGGAGTGGAAGCTGGCCAAAAACATGTGCTTTTTCCGTGATAACTCCCAAACCATACATCCTACAAGGACGATTTATACACCAAATTGTTTCTGGAATTTGATTTTTTTTCAAGAATCTTAGTTAAAATTTTTTACATGAATCATAGTTTTTGACGTGGTTTTTTGCGATTTTTTTGATTTTTTAGCCATAACTTCTAAACCATACATCATAAAAGGACGATTTATGCATCAAAATGTTCCTTAAGCTACTGCCCACAAGACTGTATCCTTAAAATAATTTTAAAAATTAGATTTCATGTTAATTTCATGTGCCCTTTTTTGTCAATTTTTTTTTTTATTTATTTTCTAAAATAAAAACTACATATCAGATAAGGACGATTCATGCATTAAAATGAGCACCAGGTCCTCGTCCTTAAGAAGGGATACTCCTTTGTCCAAATGCCGTTTGCTCTATCTCTTTTAGTTTAGGAGTTGTAGAACACTTTTTGGAGTGGAAGCTGGCCAAAAACATGTGCTTTTTCCGTCATAACTCCCAAACCATACATCCTACAAGGACGATTTATACACCAAATTGTTTCTAATACATATATACACAAGACTGCATATTCAGAAAAAAGTTTTCTGGAATTTGATTTTTTTTCAAGAATCTTAGTTAAAATTTTTTACATGAATCATAGTTTTTGACGTGGTTTTTTGCGATTTTTTTGATTTTTTAGCCATAACTTCTAAACCATACATCATAAAAGGACGATTTATGAATCAAAATGTTCCTTAAGCTACTGCCCACAAGACTGTATCCTTAAAATAATTTTAAAAATTAGATTTCATGTTAATTTCATGTGCCCTTTTTTGTCAATTTTTTTTTTTATTTATTTTCTAAAATAAAAACTACATATCAGATAAGGACGATTCATGCATTAAAATGAGCACCAGGTCCTCGTCCTTAAGAAGGGATACTCCTTTGTCCAAATGCCGTTTGCTCTATCTCTTGTAGTTTAGGAGTTGTAGAACACTTTTTGGAGTGGAAGCTGGCCAAAAACATGTGCTTTTTCCGTCATAACTCCCAAACCATACATCCTACAAGGACGATTTATACACCAAATTGTTTCTTATACATATATACACAAGACTGCATATTCAGAAAAAAGTTTTCTGGAATTTGATTTTTTTTCAAGAATCTTAGTTAAAATTTTTTACATGAATCATAGTTTTGACGTGGTTTTTTGCGATTTTTTTGATTTTTTAGCCATAACTTCTAAACCATACATCATAAAAGGACGATTTATGCATCAAAATGTTCCTTAAGCTACTGCCCACAAGACTGTATCCTTAAAATAATTTTAAAAATTAGATTTCATGTTAATTTCATGTGCCCTTTTTTGTCAATTTTTATTTTTTTATTTATTTTCTAAAATAAAAACTACATATCAGATAAGGACGATTCATGCATTAAAATGAGCACCAGGTCCTCGTCCTTAAGAAGGGATACTCTTTGTCCAAATGCATACATCCTACAAGGACGATTTATACACCAAATTGTTTCTAATACATATATACACAAGACTGCATATCCAGAAAAAAGTTTTCTGGAATTTGATTTTTTTCAAGAATCTTAGTTAAAATTTTTTACATGAATCATAGTTTTTGACGTGGTTTTTTGCGATTTTTTTGATTTTTTAGCCATAACTTCTAAACCATACATCATAAAAGGACGATTTATGCATCAAAATGTTCCTTAAGCTACTGCCCACAAGACTGTATCCTTAAAATATATATACACAAGACTGCATATTCAGAAAAAAGTTTTCTGGAATTTGATTTTTTTTCAAGAATCTTAGTTAAAATTTTTTACATGAATCATAGTTTTTGACGTGGTTTTTTGCGATTTTTTAAATTTTTTAGCCATAACGTCTAAACCATACATCATAAAAGGACGATTTATGCATCAAAATGTTCCTTAAGCTACTGCCCACAAGACTGTATCCTTAAAATATATATACACAAGACTGCATATTCAGAAAAAAGTTTTCTGGAATTTGATTTTTTTTCAAGAATCTTAGTTAAAATTTTTTACATGAATCATAGTTTTTGACGTGTTTTTTTGCGATTTTTTTGATTTTTTAGCCATAACTTCTAAACCATACATCATAAAAGGACGATTTATGCATCAAAATGTTCCTTAAGCTACTGCCCACAAGACTGTATCCTTAAAATAATTTTAAAAATTAGATTTCATGTTAATTTCATGTGCCCTTTTTTGTCAATTTTTATTTTTTTTTTTATTTTCTAAAATAAAAACTACATATCAGATAAGGACGATTCATGCATTAAAATGAGCACCAGGTCCTCGTCCTTAAGTAGGGTTACTTCTTTGTCCAAATGCATTTTGCTCTATCTCTTGTAGTTTAGGAGTTGTAGAACACTTTTTGGAGTGGAAGCTGGCCAAAAACATGTGCTTTTTCCGTCATAACTCCCAAACCATACATCCTACAAGGACGATTTATACACCAAATTGTTTCTAATACATATATACACAAGACTGCATATTCAGAAAAAAGTTTTCTGGAATTTGATTTTTTTTCAAGAATCTTAGTTAAAATTTTTTACATGAATCATAGTTTTTGACGTGGTTTTTTGCGATTTTTTTTATTTTTTAGCCATAACTTCTAAACCATACATCATAAAAGGACGATTTATGCATCAAAATGTTCCTTAAGCTACTGCCCACAAGACTGTATCCTTAAAATAATTTTAAAAATTAGATTTCATGTTAATTTCATGTGCCCTTTTTTGTCAATTTTTATTTTTTTTTATTTATTTTCTAAAATAAAAACTACATATCAGATAAGGACGATTCATGCATTAAAATGAGCACCAGGTCCTCGTCCTTAAGTAGGGTTACTTCTTTGTCCAAATGCATTTTGCTCTATCTCTTGTAGTTTAGGAGTTGTAGAACACTTTTTGGAGTGGAAGCTGGCCAAAAACATGTGCTTTTTCCGTCATAACTCCCAAACCATACATCCTACAAGGACGATTTATACACCAAATTGTTTCTAATACATATATACACAAGACTGCATATTCAGAAAAAAGTTTTCTGGAATTTGATTTTTTTTCAAGAATCTTAGTTAAAATTTTTTACATGAATCATAGTTTTTGACGTGGTTTTTTGCGATTGTTTTGATTTTTTAGCCATAACTTCTAAACCATACATCATAAAAGGACGATTTATGCATCAAAATGTTCCTTAAGCTACTGCCCACAAGACTGTATCCTTAAAATATATATACACAAGACTGCATATTCAGAAAAAAGTTTTCTGGAATTTGATTTTTTTTCAAGAATCTTTGTTAAAATTTTTTACATGAATCATAGTTTTTGACGTGGTTTTTTGCGATTTTTTTGATTTTTTAGCCATAACTTCTAAACCATACATCATAAAAGGACGATTTATGCATCAAAATGTTCCTTAAGCTACTGCCCACAAGACTGTATCCTTAAAATATATATACACAAGACTGCATATTCAGAAAAAAGTTTTCTGGAATTTGATTTTTTTTCAAGAATCTTAGTTAAAATTTTTTACGTGAATCATAGTTTTTGACGTGGTTTTTTGCGATTTTTTTTTTTTTTTAGCCATAACTTCTAAACCATACATCATAAAAGGACGATTTATGCATCAAAATGTTCCTTAAGCTACTGCCCACAAGACTGTATCCTTAAAATAATTTTAAAAATTAGATTTCATGTTAATTTCATGTGCCCTTTTTTGTCAATTTTTATTTTTTTTTATTTATTTTCTAAAATAAAAACTACATATCAGATAAGGACGATTCATGCATTAAAATGAGCACCAGGTCCTCGTCCTTAAGTAGGGTTACTTCTTTGTCCAAATGCATTTTGCTCTATCTCTTGTAGTTTAGGAGTTGTAGAACACTTTTTGGAGTGGAAGCTGGCCAAAAACATGTGCTTTTTCCGTCATAACTCCCAAACCATACATCCTACAAGGACGATTTATACACCAAATTGTTTCTAATACATATATACACAAGACTGCATATTCAGAAAAAAGTTTTCTGGAATTTGATTTTTTTTCAAGAATCTTAGTTAAAATTTTTTACATGAATCATAGTTTTTGACGTGGTTTTTTGCGATTTTTTTGATTTTTTAGCCATAACTTCTAAACCATACATCATAAAAGGACGATTTATGAATCAAAATGTTCCTTAAGCTACTGCCCACAAGACTGTATCCTTAAAATAATTTTAAAAATTAGATTTCATGTTAATTTCATGTGCCCTTTTTTGTCAATTTTTTTTTTTATTTATTTTCTAAAATAAAAACTACATATCAGATAAGGACGATTCATGCATTAAAATGAGCACCAGGTCCTCGTCCTTAAGAAGGGATACTCCTTTGTCCAAATGCCGTTTGCTCTATCTCTTGTAGTTTAGGAGTTGTAGAATACTTTTTGGAGTGGAAGCTGGCCAAAAACATGTGCTTTTTCCGTCATAACTCCCAAACCATACATCCTACAAGGACGATTTATACACCAAATTGTTTCTTATACATATATACACAAGACTGCATATTCAGAAAAAAGTTTTCTGGAATTTGATTTTTTTTCAAGAATCTTAGTTAAAATTTTTTACATGAATCATAGTTTTTGACGTGGTTTTTTGCGATTTTTTTGATTTTTTAGCCATAACTTCTAAACCATACATCATAAAAGGACGATTTATGCATCAAAATGTTCCTTAAGCTACTGCCCACAAGACTGTATCCTTAAAATAATTTTAAAAATTAGATTTCATGTTAATTTCATGTGCCCTTTTTTGTCAATTTTTATTTTTTTATTTATTTTCTAAAATAAAAACTACATATCAGATAAGGACGATTCATGCATTAAAATGAGCACCAGGTCCTCGTCCTTAAGAAGGGTTACTTCTTTGTCCAAATGCATTTTGCTCTATCTCTTGTAGTTTAGGAGTTGTAGAACACTTTTTGGAGTGGAAGCTGGCCAAAAACATGTGCTTTTTCCGTCATAACTCCCAAACCATACATCCTACAAGGACGATTTATACACCAAATTGTTTCTAATACATATATACACAAGACTGCATATTCAGAAAAAAGTTTTCTGGAATTTGATTTTTTTTCAAGAATCTTAGTTAAAATTTTTTACATGAATCATAGTTTTTGACGTGGTTTTTTGCGATTTTTTTGATTTTTTAGCCATAACTTCTAAACCATACATCATAAAAGGACGATTTATGAATCAAAATGTTCCTTAAGCTACTGCCCACAAGACTGTATCCTTAAAATAATTTTAAAAATTAGATTTCATGTTAATTTCATGTGCCCTTTTTTGTCAATTTTTATTTTTTTATTTATTTTCTAAAATAAAAACTACATATCAGATAAGGACGATTCATGCATTAAAATGAGCACCAGGTCCTCGTCCTTAAGAAGGGATACTCCTTTGTCCAAATGCCGTTTGCTCTATCTCTTGTAGTTTAGGAGTTGTAGAACACTTTTTGGAGTGGAAGCTGGCCAAAAACATGTGCTTTTTCCGTCATAACTCCCAAACCATACATCCTACAAGGACGATTTATACACCAAATTGTTTCTTATACATATATACACAAGACTGCATATTCAGAAATAAGTTTTCTGGAATTTGATTTTTTTTCAAGAATCTTAGTTAAAATTTTTTACATGAATCATAGTTTTTGACGTGGTTTTTTGCGATTTTTTTTATTTTTTAGCCATAACTTCTAAACCATACATCATAAAAGGACGATTTATGCATCAAAATGTTCCTTAAGCTACTGCTCACAAGACTGTATCCTTAAAATAATTTTAAAAACTAGATTTCATGTTAATTTCATGTGCCCTTTTTTGTCATTTTTTATTTTTTTTATTTATTTTCTAAAATAAAAACTACATATCAGATAAGGACGATTCATGCATTAAAATGAGCACCAGGTCCTCGTCCTTAAGAAGTGATACTCCTTTGTCCAAATGCCGTTTGCTCTATCTCTTGTAGTTTAGGAGTTGTAGAACACTTTTTGGAGTGGAAGCTGGCCAAAAACATGTGCTTTTTCCGTCATAACTCCCAAACCATACATCCTACAAGGACGATTTATACACCAAATTGTTTCTAATACATATATACACAAGACTGCATATTCAGAAATAAGTTTTCTGGAATTTGATTTTTTTTCAAGAATCTTAGTTAAAATTTTTTACATGAATCATAGTTTTTGACGTGGTTTTTTGCGATTTTTTTTATTTTTTAGCCATAACTTCTAAACCATACATCATAAAAGGACGATTTATGCACCAAAATGTTCCTTAAGCTACTGCCCACAAGACTGTATCCTTAAAATAATTTTAAAAATTAGATTACATGTTAATTTCATGTGCCCTTTTTTGTCAATTTTTATTTTTTTTATTTATTTTCTAAAATAAAAACTACATATCAGATAAGGACGATTCATGCATTAAAATGAGCACCAGGTCCTCGTCCTTAAGTAGGGTTACTTCTTTGTCCAAATGCATTTTGCTCTATCTCTTGTAGTTTAGGAGTTGTAGAACACTTTTTGGAGTGGAAGCTGGCCAAAAACATGTGCTTTTTCCGTCAACTCCCAAACCATACATCCTACAAGGACGATTTATACACCAAATTGTTTCTAATACATATATACACAAGACTGCATATTCAGAAAAAAGTTTTCTGGAATTTGATTTTTTTTTCAAGAATCTTAGTTAAAATTTTTTACATGAATCATAGTTTTTGACGTGGTTTTTTGCGATTTTTTTTATTTTTTTGCCATAACTTCTAAACCATACATCATAAAAGGACGATTTATGCATCAAAATGTTCCTTAAGCTACTGCCCACAAGACTGTATCCTTAAAATAATTTTAAAAATTAGATTTCATGTTAATTTCATGTGCCCTTTTTTGTCAATTTTTATTTTTTTTTATTTATTTTCTAAAATAAAAACTACATATCAGATAAGGACGATTCATGCATTAAAATGAGCACCAGGTCCTCGTCCTTAAGTAGGGTTACTTCTTTGTCCAAATGCATTTTGCTCTATCTCTTGTAGTTTAGGAGTTGTAGAACACTTTTTGGAGTGGAAGCTGGCCAAAAACATGTGCTTTTTCCGTCATAACTCCCAAACCATACATCCTACAAGGACGATTTATACACCAAATTGTTTCTAATACATATATACACAAGACTGCATATTCAGAAAAAAGTTTTCTGGAATTTGATTTTTTTTCAAGAATCTTAGTTAAAATTTTTTACATGAATCATAGTTTTTGACGTGGTTTTTTGCGATTTTTTTGATTTTTTAGCCATAACTTCTAAACCATACATCATAAAAGGACGATTTATGAATCAAAATGTTCCTTAAGCTACTGCCCACAAGACTGTATCCTTAAAATAATTTTAAAAATTAGATTTCATGTTAATTTCATGTGCCCTTTTTTGTCAATTTTTTTTTTTATTTATTTTCTAAAATAAAAACTACATATCAGATAAGGACGATTCATGCATTAAAATGAGCACCAGGTCCTCGTCCTTAAGAAGGGATACTCCTTTGTCCAAATGCCGTTTGCTCTATCTCTTGTAGTTTAGGAGTTGTAGAATACTTTTTGGAGTGGAAGCTGGCCAAAAACATGTGCTTTTTCCGTCATAACTCCCAAACCATACATCCTACAAGGACGATTTATACACCAAATTGTTTCTTATACATATATACACAAGACTGCATATTCAGAAAAAAGTTTTCTGGAATTTGATTTTTTTTCAAGAATCTTAGTTAAAATTTTTTACATGAATCATAGTTTTTGACGTGGTTTTTTGCGATTTTTTTGATTTTTTAGCCATAACTTCTAAACCATACATCATAAAAGGACGATTTATGCATCAAAATGTTCCTTAAGCTACTGCCCACAAGACTGTATCCTTAAAATAATTTTAAAAATTAGATTTCATGTTAATTTCATGTGCCCTTTTTTGTCAATTTTTATTTTTTTATTTATTTTCTAAAATAAAAACTACATATCAGATAAGGACGATTCATGCATTAAAATGAGCACCAGGTCCTCGTCCTTAAGAAGGGTTACTTCTTTGTCCAAATGCATTTTGCTCTATCTCTTGTAGTTTAAGAGTTGTAGAACACTTTTTGGAGTGGAAGCTGGCCAAAAACATGTGCTTTTTCCGTCATAACTCCCAAACCATACATCCTACAAGGACGATTTATACACCAAATTGTTTCTAATACATATATACACAAGACTGCATATTCAGAAAAAAGTTTTCTGGAATTTGATTTTTTTTCAAGAATCTTAGTTAAAATTTTTTACATGAATCATAGTTTTTGACGTGGTTTTTTGCGATTTTTTTGATTTTTTAGCCATAACTTCTAAACCATACATCATAAAAGGACGATTTATGAATCAAAATGTTCCTTAAGCTACTGCCCACAAGACTGTATCCTTAAAATAATTTTAAAAATTAGATTTCATGTTAATTTCATGTGCCCTTTTTTGTCAATTTTTATTTTTTTATTTATTTTCTAAAATAAAAACTACATATCAGATAAGGACGATTCATGCATTAAAATGAGCACCAGGTCCTCGTCCTTAAGAAGGGATACTCCTTTGTCCAAATGCCGTTTGCTCTATCTCTTGTAGTTTAGGAGTTGTAGAACACTTTTTGGAGTGGAAGCTGGCCAAAAACATGTGCTTTTTCCGTCATAACTCCCAAACCATACATCCTACAAGGACGATTTATACACCAAATTGTTTCTTATACATATATACACAAGACTGCATATTCAGAAATAAGTTTTCTGGAATTTGATTTTTTTTCAAGAATCTTAGTTAAAATTTTTTACATGAATCATAGTTTTTGACGTGGTTTTTTGCGATTTTTTTTATTTTTTAGCCATAACTTCTAAACCATACATCATAAAAGGACGATTTATGCATCAAAATGTTCCTTAAGCTACTGCTCACAAGACTGTATCCTTAAAATAATTTTAAAAACTAGATTTCATGTTAATTTCATGTGCCCTTTTTTGTCATTTTTTATTTTTTTTATTTATTTTCTAAAATAAAAACTACATATCAGATAAGGACGATTCATGCATTAAAATGAGCACCAGGTCCTCGTCCTTAAGAAGTGATACTCCTTTGTCCAAATGCCGTTTGCTCTATCTCTTGTAGTTTAGGAGTTGTAGAACACTTTTTGGAGTGGAAGCTGGCCAAAAACATGTGCTTTTTCCGTCATAACTCCCAAACCATACATCCTACAAGGACGATTTATACACCAAATTGTTTCTAATACATATATACACAAGACTGCATATTCAGAAATAAGTTTTCTGGAATTTGATTTTTTTTCAAGAATCTTAGTTAAAATTTTTTACATGAATCATAGTTTTTGACGTGGTTTTTTGCGATTTTTTTTATTTTTTAGCCATAACTTCTAAACCATACATCATAAAAGGACGATTTATGCACCAAAATGTTCCTTAAGCTACTGCCCACAAGACTGTATCCTTAAAATAATTTTAAAAATTAGATTACATGTTAATTTCATGTGCCCTTTTTTGTCAATTTTTATTTTTTTTATTTATTTTCTAAAATAAAAACTACATATCAGATAAGGACGATTCATGCATTAAAATGAGCACCAGGTCCTCGTCCTTAAGTAGGGTTACTTCTTTGTCCAAATGCATTTTGCTCTATCTCTTGTAGTTTAGGAGTTGTAGAACACTTTTTGGAGTGGAAGCTGGCCAAAAACATGTGCTTTTTCCGTCAACTCCCAAACCATACATCCTACAAGGACGATTTATACACCAAATTGTTTCTAATACATATATACACAAGACTGCATATTCAGAAAAAAGTTTTCTGGAATTTGATTTTTTTTTCAAGAATCTTAGTTAAAATTTTTTACATGAATCATAGTTTTTGACGTGGTTTTTTGCGATTTTTTTTATTTTTTTGCCATAACTTCTAAACCATACATCATAAAAGGACGATTTATGCATCAAAATGTTCCTTAAGCTACTGCTCACAAGACTGTATCCTTAAAATAATTTTAAAAACTAGATTTCATGTTAATTTCATGTGCCCTTTTTTGTCAATTTTTATTTTTTTATTTATTTTCTAAAATAAAAACTACATATCAGATAAGGACGATTCATGCATTAAAATGAGCACCAGGTCCTCGTCCTTAAGAAGGGATACTCCTTTGTCCAAATGCCGTTTGCTCTATCTCTTGTAGTTTAGGAGTTGTAGAACACTTTTTGGAGTGGAAGCTGGCCAAAAACATGTGCTTTTTCCGTCATAACTCCCAAACCATACATCCTACAAGGACGATTTATACACCAAATTGTTTCTAATACATATATACACAAGACTGCATATCCAGAAAAAAGTTTTCTGGAATTTGATTTTTTTTCAAGAATCTTAGTTAAAATTTTTTACATGAATCATAGTTTTTGACGTGGTTTTTTGCGATTTTTTTGATTTTTTAGCCATAACTTCTAAACCATACATCATAAAAGGACGATTTATGCATCAAAATGTTCCTTAAGCTACTGCCCACAAGACTGTATCCTTAAAATAATTTTAAAAATTAGATTTCATGTTAATTTCATGTGCCCTTTTTTGTCAATTTTTATTTTTTTTATTTATTTTCTAAAATAAAAACTACATATCAGATAAGGACGATTCATGCATTAAAATGAGCACCAGGTCCTCGTCCTTAAGTAGGGTTACTTCTTTGTCCAAATGCATTTTGCTCTATCTCTTGTAGTTTAGGAGTTGTAGAACACTTTTTGGAGTGGAAGCTGGCCAAAAACATGTGCTTTTTCCGTCAACTCCCAAACCATACATCCTACAAGGACGATTTATACACCAAATTGTTTCTAATACATATATACACAAGACTGCATATTCAGAAAAAAGTTTTCTGGAATTTGATTTTTTTTTCAAGAATCTTAGTTAAAATTTTTTACATGAATCATAGTTTTTGACGTGGTTTTTTGCGATTTTTTTTATTTTTTTGCCATAACTTCTAAACCATACATCATAAAAGGACGATTTATGCATCAAAATGTTCCTTAAACTACTGCTCACAAGACTGTATCCTTAAAATAATTTTAAAAACTAGATTTCATGTTAATTTCATGTGCCCTTTTTTGTCAATTTTTATTTTTTTATTTATTTTCTAAAATAAAAACTACATATCAGATAAGGACGATTCATGCATTAAAATGAGCACCAGGTCAAGTTATGACCTGTCATGTTAATTTCATGTGCCCTTTTTTGTCATTTTTTATTTTTTTTATTTATTTTCTAAAATAAAAACTACATATCAGATAAGGACGATTCATGCATTAAAATGAGCACCAGGTCCTCGTCCTTAAGAAGTGATACTCCTTTGTCCAAATGCATTTTGCTCTATCTCTTGTAGTTTAGGAGTTGTAGAACACTTTTTGGAGTGGAAGCTGGCCAAAAACATGTGCTTTTTCCGTCATAACTCCCAAACCATACATCCTACAAGGACGATTTATACACCAAATTGTTTCTAATACATATATACACAAGACTGCATATTCAGAAAAAAGTTTTCTGGAATTTGATTTTTTTTCAAGAATCTTAGTTAAAATTTTTTACATGAATCATAGTTTTTGACGTGGTTTTTTGCGATTTTTTTTATTTTTTTGCCATAACTTCTAAACCATACATCATAAAAGGACGATTTATGCATCAAAATGTTCCTTAAGCTACTGCTCACAAGACTGTATCCTTAAAATAATTTTAAAAACTAGATTTCATGTTAATTTCATGTGCCCTTTTTTGTCAATTTTTATTTTTTTATTTATTTTCTAAAATAAAAACTACATATCAGATAAGGACGATTCATGCATTAAAATGAGCACCAGGTCCTCGTCCTTAAGAAGGGATACTCCTTTGTCCAAATGCCGTTTGCTCTATCTCTTGTAGTTTAGGAGTTGTAGAACACTTTTTGGAGTGGAAGCTGGCCAAAAACATGTGCTTTTTCCGTCATAACTCCCAAACCATACATCCTACAAGGACGATTTATACACCAAATTGTTTCTAATACATATATACACAAGACTGCATATCCAGAAAAAAGTTTTCTGGAATTTGATTTTTTTTCAAGAATCTTAGTTAAAATTTTTTACATGAATCATAGTTTTTGACGTGGTTTTTTGCGATTTTTTTGATTTTTTAGCCATAACTTCTAAACCATACATCATAAAAGGACGATTTATGCATCAAAATGTTCCTTAAGCTACTGCCCACAAGACTGTATCCTTAAAATAATTTTAAAAATTAGATTTCATGTTAATTTCATGTGCCCTTTTTTGTCAATTTTTATTTTTTTTATTTATTTTCTAAAATAAAAACTACATATCAGATAAGGACGATTCATGCATTAAAATGAGCACCAGGTCCTCGTCCTTAAGTAGGGTTACTTCTTTGTCCAAATGCATTTTGCTCTATCTCTTGTAGTTTAGGAGTTGTAGAACACTTTTTGGAGTGGAAGCTGGCCAAAAACATGTGCTTTTTCCGTCAACTCCCAAACCATACATCCTACAAGGACGATTTATACACCAAATTGTTTCTAATACATATATACACAAGACTGCATATTCAGAAAAAAGTTTTCTGGAATTTGATTTTTTTTTCAAGAATCTTAGTTAAAATTTTTTACATGAATCATAGTTTTTGACGTGGTTTTTTGCGATTTTTTTTATTTTTTTGCCATAACTTCTAAACCATACATCATAAAAGGACGATTTATGCATCAAAATGTTCCTTAAACTACTGCTCACAAGACTGTATCCTTAAAATAATTTTAAAAACTAGATTTCATGTTAATTTCATGTGCCCTTTTTTGTCAATTTTTATTTTTTTATTTATTTTCTAAAATAAAAACTACATATCAGATAAGGACGATTCATGCATTAAAATGAGCACCAGGTCAAGTTATGACCTGTCATGTTAATTTCATGTGCCCTTTTTTGTCATTTTTTATTTTTTTTATTTATTTTCTAAAATAAAAACTACATATCAGATAAGGACGATTCATGCATTAAAATGAGCACCAGGTCCTCGTCCTTAAGAAGTGATACTCCTTTGTCCAAATGCATTTTGCTCTATCTCTTGTAGTTTAGGAGTTGTAGAACACTTTTTGGAGTGGAAGCTGGCCAAAAACATGTGCTTTTTCCGTCATAACTCCCAAACCATACATCCTACAAGGACGATTTATACACCAAATTGTTTCTAATACATATATACACAAGACTGCATATTCAGAAAAAAGTTTTCTGGAATTTGATTTTTTTTCAAGAATCTTAGTTAAAATTTTTTACATGAATCATAGTTTTTGACGTGGTTTTTTGCGATTTTTTTGATTTTTTAGCCATAACTTCTAAACCATACATCATAAAAGGACGATTTATGCATCAAAATGTTCCTTAAGCAACTGCCCACAAGACTGTATCCTTAAAATAATTTTAAAAATTAGATTTCATGTTAATTTCATGTGCCCTTTTTTGTCAATTTTTATTTTTTTTATTTATTTTCTAAAATAAAAACTACATATCAGATAAGGACGATTCATGCATTAAAATGAGCACCAGGTCCTCGTCCTTAAGTAGGGTTACTTCTTTGTCCAAATGCATTTTGCTCTATCTCTTGTAGTTTAGGAGTTGTAGAACACTTTTTGGAGTGGAAGCTGGCCAAAAACATGTGCTTTTTCCGTCATAACTCCCAAACCATACATCCTACAAGGACGATTTATACACCAAATTGTTTTTAATACATATATACACAAGACTGCATATTCAGAAAAAAGTTTTCTGGAATTTGATTTTTTTTCAAGAATCTTAGTTAAAATTTTTTACATGAATCATAGTTTTTGACGTGGTTTTTTGCGATTTTTTTGATTTTTTAGCCATAACTTCTAAACCATACATCATAAAAGGACGATTTATGCATCAAAATGTTCCTTAAGCAACTGCCCACAAGACTGTATCCTTAAAATAATTTTAAAAATTAGATTTCATGTTAATTTCATGTGCCCTTTTTTGTCAATTTTTATTTTTTTTATTTATTTTCTAAAATAAAAACTACATATCAGATAAGGACGATTCATGCATTAAAATGAGCACCAGGTCCTCGTCCTTAAGTAGGGTTACTTCTTTGTCCAAATGCATTTTGCTCTATCTCTTGTAGTTTAGGAGTTGTAGAACACTTTTTGGAGTGGAAGCTGGCCAAAAACATGTGCTTTTTCCGTCATAACTCCCAAACCATACATCCTACAAGGACGATTTATACACCAAATTGTTTCTAATACATATATACACAAGACTGCATATTCAGAAAAAAGTTTTCTGGAATTTGATTTTTTTTCAAGAATCTTAGTTAAAATTTTTTACATGAATCATAGTTTTTGACGTGGTTTTTTGCGATTTTTTTTATTTTTTAGCCATAACTTCTAAACCATACATCATAAAAGGACGATTTATGCACCAAAATGTTCCTTAAGCTACTGCCCACAAGACTGTATCCTTAAAATAATTTTAAAAATTAGATTTCATGTTAATTTCATGTGCCCTTTTTTGTCAATTTTTATTTTTTTTATTTATTTTCTAAAATAAAAACTATATATCAGATAAGGACGATTCATGCATTAAAATGAGCACCAGGTCCTCGTCCTTAAGAAGGGATACTCCTTTGTCCAAATGCCGTTTGCTCTATCTCTTGTAGTTTAGGAGTTGTAGAACACTTTTTGGAGTGGAAGCTGGCCAAAAACATGTGCTTTTTCCGTCATAACTCCCAAACCATACATGCTACAAGGACGATTTATACACCAAATTGTTTCTAATACATATATACACAAGACTGCATATCCAGAAAAAAGTTTTCTGGAATTTGATTTTTTTTCAAGAATCTTAGTTAAAATTTTTTACATGAATCATAGTTTTTGACGTGGTTTTTTGCGATTTTTTTTATTTTTTAGCCATAACTTCTAAACCATACATCATAAAAGGACGATTTATGCACCAAAATGTTCCTGAAGCTACTGCCCACAAGACTGTATCCTTAAAATAATTTTAAAAATTAGATTTCATGTTAATTTCATGTGCCCTTTTTTGTCATTTTTTATTTTTTTTATTTATTTTCTAAAATAAAAACTACATATCAGATAAGGACGATTCATGCATTAAAATGAGCACCAGGTCCTCGTCCTTAAGAAGTGATACTCCTTTGTCCAAATGCCGTTTGCTCTATCTCTTGTAGTTTAGGAGTTGTAGAACACTTTTTGGAGTGGAAGCTGGCCAAAAACATGTGCTTTTTCCGTCATAACTCCCAAACCATACATCCTACAAGGACGATTTATACACCAAATTGTTTCTAATACATATATACACAAGACTGCATATCCAGAAAAAAGTTTTCTGGAATTTGATTTTTTTTCATGTGCTTTTTCCGTCATAACTCCCAAACCATACATCCTACAAGGACGATTTATACACCAAATTATTTCTAATACATATATACACAAGACTGCATATTCAGAAAAAAGTTTTCTGGAATTTGATTTTTTTCAAGAATCTTAGTTAAAATTTTTTAAAACACATGAATCATAGTTTTTGACGTGGTTTTTTGCGATTTTTTTGATTTTTTAGCCATAACTTCTAAACCATACATCATAAAAGGACGATTTATGCATCAAAATGTTCCTTAAGCTACTGCCCACAAGACTGTATCCTTAAAATAATTTTAAAAATTAGATTTCATGTTAATTTCATGTGCCCTTTTTTGTCAATTTTTATTTTTTTTATTTATTTTCTAAAATAAAAACTACATATCAGATAAGGACGATTCATGCATTAAAATGAGCACCAGGTCCTCGTCCTTAAGAAGGGATACTCCTTTGTCCAAATGCCGTTTGCTCTATCTCTTGTAGTTTAGGAGTTGTAGAACACTTTTTGGAGTGGAAGCTGGCCAAAAACATGTGCTTTTTCCGTCATAACTCCTAAACCATACATCCTACAAGGACGATTTATACACCAAATTGTTTCTTATACATATATACACAAGACTGCTTATTCAGAAAAAAGTTTTCTGGAATTTGATTTTTTTTCAAGAATCTTAGTTAAAATTTTTTACATGAATCATAGTTTTTGACGTGGTTTTTTGCGATTTTTTTGATTTTTTAGCCATAACTTCTAAACCATACATCATAAAAGGACGATTTATGCACCAAAATGATCCTTAAGCTACTGCCCACAAGACTGTATCCTTAAAATAATTTTAAAAATTAGATTTCATGTTAATTTCATGTGCCCTTTTTTGTCAATTTTTATTTTTTTTATTTATTTTCTAAAATAAAAACTACATATCAGATAAGGACGATTCATGCATTAAAATGAGCACCAGGTCCTCGTCCTTAAGAAGGGATACTCCTTTGTCCAAATGCCGTTTGCTCTATCTCTTGTAGTTTAGGAGTTGTAGAACACTTTTTGGAGTGGAAGCTGGCCAAAAACATGTGCTTTTTCCGTCATAACTCCCAAACCATACATCCTACAAGGACGATTTATACACCAAATTGTTTCTAATACATATATACACAAGACTGCATATTCAGAAAAAAGTTTTCTGGAATTTGATTTTTTTTCAAGAATCTTAGTTAAAATTTTTTACATGAATCATAGTTTTTGACGTGGTTTTTTGCGATTTTTTTGATTTTTTAGCCATAACTTCTAAACCATACATCATAAAAGGACGATTTATGCATCAAAATGTTCCTTAAGCTACTGCCCACAAGACTGTATCCTTAAAATATATATACACAAGACTGCATATTCAGAAAAAAGTTTTCTGGAATTTGATTTTTTTTCAAGAATCTTAGTTAAAATTTTTTACATGAATCATAGTTTTTGACGTGGTTTTTTGCGATTTTTTTGATTTTTTAGCCATAACTTCTAAACCATACATCATAAAAGGACGATTTATGCATCAAAATGTTCCTTAAGCAACTGCCCACAAGACTGTATCCTTAAAATAATTTTAAAAATTAGATTTCATGTTAATTTCATGTGCCCTTTTTTGTCAATTTTTATTTTTTTTATTTATTTTCTAAAATAAAAACTACATATCAGATAAGGACGATTCATGCATTAAAATGAGCACCAGGTCCTCGTCCTTAAGTAGGGTTACTTCTTTGTCCAAATGCATTTTGCTCTATCTCTTGTAGTTTAGGAGTTGTAGAACACTTTTTGGAGTGGAAGCTGGCCAAAAACATGTGCTTTTTCCGTCATAACTCCCAAACCATACATCCTACAAGGACGATTTGTACACCAAATTGTTTCTAATACATATATACACAAGACTGCATATTCAGAAAAAAGTTTTCTGGAATTTGATTTTTTTTCAAGAATCTTAGTTAAAATTTTTTACATGAATCATTGTTTTTGACGTGGTTTTTTGCGATTTTTTTTATTTTTTAGCCATAACTTCTAAACCATACATCATAAAAGGACGATTTATGCACCAAAATGTTCCTTAAGCTACTGCCCACAAGACTGTATCCTTAAAATAATTTTAAAAATTAGATTTCATGTTAATTTCATGTGCCCTTTTTCTCTTGTATCTCTTGTAGTTTAGGAGTTGTAGAACACTTTTTGGAGTGGAAGCTGGCCAAAAACATGTGCTTTTTCCGTCATAACTCCTAAACCATACATCCTACAAGGACGATTTATACACCAAATTGTTTCTTATACATATATACACAAGACTGCTTATTCAGAAAAAAGTTTTCTGGAATTTGATTTTTTTTCAAGAATCTTAGTTAAAATTTTTTACATGAATCATAGTTTTTGACGTGGTTTTTTGCGATTTTTTTGATTTTTTAGCCATAACTTCTAAACCATACATCATAAAAGGACGATTTATGCACCAAAATGATCCTTAAGCTACTGCCCACAAGACTGTATCCTTAAAATAATTTTAAAAATTAGATTTCATGTTAATTTCATGTGCCCTTTTTTGTCAATTTTTATTTTTTTTATTTATTTTCTAAAATAAAAACTACATATCAGATAAGGACGATTCATGCATTAAAATGAGCACCAGGTCCTCGTCCTTAAGAAGGGATACTCCTTTGTCCAAATGCCGTTTGCTCTATCTCTTGTAGTTTAGGAGTTGTAGAACACTTTTTGGAGTGGAAGCTGGCCAAAAACATGTGCTTTTTCCGTCATAACTCCCAAACCATACATCCTACAAGGACGATTTATACACCAAATTGTTTCTAATACATATATACACAAGACTGCATATTCAGAAAAAAGTTTTCTGGAATTTGATTTTTTTTCAAGAATCTTAGTTAAAATTTTTTACATGAATCATAGTTTTTGACGTGGTTTTTTGCGATTTTTTTGATTTTTTAGCCATAACTTCTAAACCATACATCATAAAAGGACGATTTATGCATCAAAATGTTCCTTAAGCTACTGCCCACAAGACTGTATCCTTAAAATATATATACACAAGACTGCATATTCAGAAAAAAGTTTTCTGGAATTTGATTTTTTTTCAAGAATCTTAGTTAAAATTTTTTACATGAATCATAGTTTTTGACGTGGTTTTTTGCGATTTTTTTGATTTTTTAGCCATAACTTCTAAACCATACATCATAAAAGGACGATTTATGCATCAAAATGTTCCTTAAGCAACTGCCCACAAGACTGTATCCTTAAAATAATTTTAAAAATTAGATTTCATGTTAATTTCATGTGCCCTTTTTTGTCAATTTTTATTTTTTTTATTTATTTTCTAAAATAAAAACTACATATCAGATAAGGACGATTCATGCATTAAAATGAGCACCAGGTCCTCGTCCTTAAGTAGGGTTACTTCTTTGTCCAAATGCATTTTGCTCTATCTCTTGTAGTTTAGGAGTTGTAGAACACTTTTTGGAGTGGAAGCTGGCCAAAAACATGTGCTTTTTCCGTCATAACTCCCAAACCATACATCCTACAAGGACGATTTGTACACCAAATTGTTTCTAATACATATATACACAAGACTGCATATTCAGAAAAAAGTTTTCTGGAATTTGATTTTTTTTCAAGAATCTTAGTTAAAATTTTTTACATGAATCATAGTTTTTGACGTGGTTTTTTGCGATTTTTTTTATTTTTTAGCCATAACTTCTAAACCATACATCATAAAAGGACGATTTATGCACCAAAATGTTCCTTAAGCTACTGCCCACAAGACTGTATCCTTAAAATAATTTTAAAAATTAGATTTCATGTTAATTTCATGTGCCCTTTTTTGTCAATTTTTATTTTTTTTATTTATTTTCTAAAATAAAAACTACATATCAGATAAGGACGATTCATGCATTAAAATGAGCACCAGGTCCTCGTCCTTAAGAAGGGATACTCCTTTGTCCAAATGCCGTTTGCTCTATCTCTTGTAGTTAGGAGTTGTAGAACACTTTTTGGAGTGGACGCTGGCCAAAAACATGTGCTTTTTCCGTCATAACTCCCAAACCATACATCCTACAAGGACGATTTATACACCAAATTGTTTCTAATACATATATACACAAGACTGCATATTCAGAAAAAAGTTTTCTGGAATTTGATTTTTTTTCAAGAATCTTAGTTAAAATTTTTTACATGAATCATAGTTTTTGACGTGGTTTTTTGCGATTTTTTTGATTTTTTAGCCATAACTTCTAAACCATACATCATAAAAGGACGATTTATGCATCAAAATGTTCCTTAAGCTACTGCCCACAAGACTGTATCCTTAAAATAATTTTAAAAATTAGATTTCATGTTAATTTCATGTGCCCTTTTTTGTCAATTTTTATTTTTTTTATTTATTTTCTAAAATAAAAACTACATATCAGATAAGGACGATTCATGCATTAAAATGAGCACCAGGTCCTCGTCCTTAAGAAGGGATACTCCTTTGTCCAAATGCCGTTTGCTCTATCTCTTGTAGTTTAGGAGTTGTAGAACACTTTTTGGAGTGGAAGCTGGCCAAAAACATGTGCTTTTTCCGTCATAACTCCCAAACCATACATCCTACAAGGACGATTTATACACCAAATTGTTTCTAATACATATATACACAAGACTGCATATTCAGAAAAAAGTTTTCTGGAATTTGATTTTTTTTCATGAATCTTAGTTAAAATTTTTTACATGAATCATAGTTTTTGACGTGGTTTTTTGCGATTTTTTTGATTTTTTAGCCATAACTTCTAAACCATACATCATAAAAGGACGATTTATGCACCAAAATGTTCCTTAAGCTACTGCCCACAAGACTGTATCCTTAAAATAATTTTAAAAATTAGATTTCATGTTAATTTCATGTGCCCTTTTTTGTCAATTTTTATTTTTTTTATTTATTTTCTAAAATAAAAACTACATATCAGATAAGGACGATTCATGCATTAAAATGAGCACCAGGTCCTCGTCCTTAAGAAGGGATACTCCTTTGTCCAAATGCCGTTTGCTCTATCTCTTGTAGTTTAGGAGTTGTAGAACACTTTTTGGAGTGGAAGCTGGCCAAAAACATGTGCTTTTTCCGTCATAACTCCCAAACCATACATCCTACAAGGACGATTTATACACCAAATTGTTTCTTATACATATATACACAAGACTGCATATTCAGAAAAAAGTTTTCTGGAATTTGATTTTTTTTCAAGAATCTTAGTTAAAATTTTTTACATGAATCATAGTTTTTGACGTGGTTTTTTGCGATTTTTTTGATTTTTTAGCCATAACTTCTAAACCATACATCATAAAAGGACGATTTATGCATCAAAATGTTCCTTAAGCTACTGCCCACAAGACTGTATCCTTAAAATAATTTTAAAAATTAGATTTCATGTTAATTTCATGTGCCCTTTTTTGTCATTTTTTATTTTTTTTATTTATTTTCTAAAATCAAAACTACATATCAGATAAGGACGATTCATGCATTAAAATGAGCACCAGGTCCTCGTCCTTAAGAAGGGATACTCCTTTGTCCAAATGCCGTTTGCTCTATCTCTTGTAGTTTAGGAGTTGTAGAACACTTTTTGGAGTGGAAGCTGGCCAAAAACATGTGCTTTTTCCGTCATAACTCCCAAACCATACATCCTACAAGGACGATTTATACACCAAATTGTTTCTAATACATATATACACAAGACTGCATATTCAGAAAAAAGTTTTCTGGAATTTGATTTTTTTTCAAGAATCTTAGTTAAAATTTTTTACATGAATCATAGTTTTTGACGTGGTTTTTTGCGATTTTTTTGATTTTTTAGCCATAACTTCTAAACCATACATCATAAAAGGACGATTTATGCATCAAAATGTTCCTTAAGCTACTGCCCACAAGACTATATCCTTAAAATAATTTTAAAAATTAGATTTCATGTTAATTTCATGTGCCCTTTTTTGTCAATTTTTATTTTTTTTATTTATTTTCTAAAATAAAAACTACATATCAGATAAGGACGATTCATGCATTAAAATGAGCACCAGGTCCTCGTCCTTAAGAAGGGATACTCCTTTGTCCAAATGCCGTTTGCTCTATCTCTTGTAGTTTAGGAGTTGTAGAACACTTTTTGCAGTGGAAGCTGGCCAAAAACATGTGCTTTTTCCGTCATAACTCCCAAACCATACATCCTACAAGGACGATTTATACACCAAATTGTTTCTTATACATATATACACAAGACTGCATATTCAGAAAAAAGTTTTCTGGAATTTGATTTTTTTTCAAGAATCTTAGTTAAAATTTTTTACATGAATCATAGTTTTTGACGTGGTTTTTTGCGATTTTTTTTATTTTTTAGCCATAACTTCTAAACCATACATCATAAAAGGACGATTTATGCATCAAAATGTTCCTTAAGCTACTGTTCACAAGACTGTATCCATAAAATAATTTTAAAAATTAGATTTCATGTTAATTTCATGTGCCCTTTTTTGTCAATTTTTATTTTTTTTATTTATTTTCTAAAATAAAAACTACATATCAGATAAGGACGATTCATGCATTAAAATGAGCACCAGGTCCTCGTCCTTAAGAAGGGATACTCCTTTGTCCAAATGCCGTTTGCTCTATCTCTTGTAGTTTAGGAGTTGTAGAACACTTTTTGGAGTGGAAGCTGGCCAAAAACATGTGCTTTTTCCGTCATAACTCCCAAACCATACATCCTACAAGGACGACGTATACACCAAATTGTTTCTAATACATATATACACAAGACTGCATATTCAGAAAAAAGTTTTCTGGAATTTGATTTTTTTTCAAGAATCTTAGTTAAAATTTTTTACATGAATCATAGTTTTTGACGTGGTTTTTTGCGATTTTTTTGATTTTTTAGCCATAACTTCTAAACCATACATCATAAAAGGACGATTTATGCATCAAAATGTTCCTTAAGCTACTGCCCACAAGACTGTATCCTTAAAATAATTTTAAAAATTAGATTTCATGTTAATTTCATGTGCCCTTTTTTGTCAATTTTTATTTTTTTTATTTATTTTCTAAAATAAAAACTACATATCAGATAAGGACGATTCATGCATTAAAATGAGCACCAGGTCCTCGTCCTTAAGAAGGGATACTCCTTTGTCCAAATGCCGTTTGCTCTATCTCTTGTAGTTTAGGAGTTGTAGAACACTTTTTGCAGTGGAAGCTGGCCAAAAACATGTGCTTTTTCCGTCATAACTCCCAAACCATACATCCTACAAGGACGATTTATACACCAAATTGTTTCTTATACATATATACACAAGACTGCATATTCAAAAAAAAGTTTTCTGGAATTTGATTTTTTTTCAAGAATCTTAGTTAAAATTTTTTACATGAATCATAGTTTTTGACGTGGTTTTTTGCGATTTTTTTTATTTTTTAGCCATAACTTCTAAACCATACATCATAAAAGGACGATTTATGCATCAAAATGTTCCTTAAGCTACTGTTCACAAGACTGTATCCATAAAATAATTTTAAAAATTAGATTTCATGTTAATTTCATGTGCCCTTTTTTGTCAATTTTTATTTTTTTTATTTATTTTCTAAAATAAAAACTACATATCAGATAAGGACGATTCATGCATTAAAATGAGCACCAGGTCCTCGTCCTTAAGAAGGGATACTCCTTTGTCCAAATGCCGTTTGCTCTATCTCTTGTAGTTTAGGAGTTGTAGAACACTTTTTGGAGTGGAAGCTGGCCAAAAACATGTGCTTTTTCCGTCATAACTCCCAAACCATACATCCTACAAGGACGACGTATACACCAAATTGTTTCTAATACATATATACACAAGACTGCATATTCAGAAAAAAGTTTTCTGGAATTTGATTTTTTTTCATGAATCTTAGTTAAAATTTTTTACATGAATCATAGTTTTTGACGTGGTTTTTTGCGATTTTTTTGATTTTTTAGCCATAACTTCTAAACCATACATCATAAAAGGACGATTTATGCATCAAAATGTTCCTTAAGCTACTGCCCACAAGACTGTATCCTTAAAATAATTTTAAAAATTAGATTTCATGTTAATTTCATGTGCCCTTTTTTGTCAATTTTTATTTTTTTATTTATTTTCTAAAATAAAAACTACATATCAGATAAGGACGATTCATGCATTAAAATGAGCACCAGGTCCTCGTCCTTAAGAAGGGATACTCCTTTGTCCAAATGCCGTTTGCTCTATCTCTTGTAGTTTAGGAGTTGTAGAACACTTTTTGGAGTGGAAGCTGGCCAAAAACATGTGCTTTTTCCGTCATAACTCCCAAACCATACATCCTACAAGGACGATTTATACACCAAATTGTTTCTAATACATATATACACAAGACTGCATATTCAGAAAAAAGTTTTCTGGAATTTGATTTTTTTTCAAGAATCTTAGTTAAAATTTTTTACATGAATCATAGTTTTTGACGTGGTTTTTTGCGATTTTTTTTATTTTTTAGCCATAACTTCTAAACCATACATCATAAAAGGACGACTTATGCATCAAAATGTTCCTTAAGCTACTGCCCACAAGACTGTATCCTTAAAATAATTTTAAAAATTAGAT
This sequence comes from Dichetophora obliterata, assembly GCA_963920525.1. Classification (NCBI taxonomy): domain Eukaryota; kingdom Metazoa; phylum Arthropoda; class Insecta; order Diptera; family Sciomyzidae; genus Dichetophora; species Dichetophora obliterata. The sequence continues at coordinate 2,612,774 of OY986438.1, read as the reverse complement.
TTCATGTTAATTTCATGTGCCCTTTTTTGTCAATTTTTATTTTTTTTATTTATTTTCTAAAATAAAAACTACATATCAGATAAGGACGATTCATGCATTAAAATGAGCACCAGGTCCTCGTCCTTAAGAAGGGATACTCCTTTGTCCAAATGCCGTTTGCTCTATCTCTTGTAGTTTAGGAGTTGTAGAACACTTTTTGGAGTGGAAGCTGGCCAAAAACATGTGCTTTTTCCGTCATAACTCCCAAACCATACATCCTACAAGGACGATTTATACACCAAATTGTTTCTAATACATATATACACAAGACTGCATATTCAGAAATAAGTTTTCTGGAATTTGATTTTTTTTCAAGAATCTTAGTTAAAATTTTTTACATGAATCATAGTTTTTGACGTGGTTTTTTGCAATTTTTTTGATTTTTTAGCCATAACTTCTAAACCATACGTCATAAAAGGACGATTTATGCACCAAAATGTTCCTGAAGCTACTGCCCACAAGACTGTATCCTTAAAATAATTTTAAAAATTAGATTTCATGTTAATTTCATGTGCCCTTTTTTGTCAATTTTTATTTTTTTTATTTATTTTCTAAAATAAAAACTACATATCAGATAAGGACGATTCATGCATTAAAATGAGCACCAGGTCCTCGTCCTTAAGAAGGGATACTCCTTTGTCCAAATGCCGTTTGCTCTATCTCTTGTAGCTTAGGAGTTGTAGAACACTTTTTGGAGTGGAAGCTGGCCAAAAACATGTGCTTTTTCCGTCATAACTCCTAAACCATACATCCTACAAGGACGATTTATACACCAAATTGTTTCTTATACATATATACACAAGACTGCATATTCAGAAAAAAGTTTTCTGGAATTTGATTTTTTTTCAAGAATCTTAGTTAAAATTTTTTACATGAATCATAGTTTTTGACGTGGTTTTTTGCGATTTTTTTGATTTTTTAGCCATAACTTCTAAACCATACATCATAAAAGGACGATTTATGCACCAAAATGTTCCTTAAGCTACTGCCCACAAGACTGTATCCTTAAAATAATTTTAAAAATTAGATTTCATGTTAATTTCATGTGCCCTTTTTTGTCAATTTTTATTTTTTTTATTTATTTTCTAAAATAAAAACTACATATCAGATAAGGACGATTCATGCATTAAAATGAGCACCAGGTCCTCGTCCTTAAGAAGGGATACTCCTTTGTCCAAATGCCGTTTGCTCTATCTCTTGTAGTTTAGGAGTTGTAGAACACTTTTTGGAGTGGAAGCTGGCCAAAAACATGTGCTTTTTCCGTCATAACTCCCAAACCATACATCCTACAAGGACGATTTATACACCAAATTGTTTCTAATACATATATACACAAGACTGCATATTCAGAAAAAAGTTTTCTGGAATTTGATTTTTTTTCAAGAATCTTAGTTAAAATTTTTTACATGAATCATAGTTTTTGACGTGGTTTTTTGCGATTTTTTTGATTTTTTAGCCATAACTTCTAAACCATACATCATAAAAGGACGATTTATGCATCAAAATGTTCCTTAAGCTACTGCCCACAAGACTGTATCCTTAAAATATATATACACAAGACTGCATATTCAGAAAAAAGTTTTCTGGAATTTGATTTTTTTTCAAGAATCTTAGTTAAAATTTTTTACATGAATCATAGTTTTTGACGTGGTTTTTTGCGATTTTTTTGATTTTTTAGCCATAACTTCTAAACCATACATCATAAAAGGACGATTTATGCATCAAAATGTTCCTTAAGCAACTGCCCACAAGACTGTATCCTTAAAATAATTTTAAAAATTAGATTTCATGTTAATTTCATGTGCCCTTTTTTGTCAATTTTTATTTTTTTTATTTATTTTCTAAAATAAAAACTACATATCAGATAAGGACGATTCATGCATTAAAATGAGCACCAGGTCCTCGTCCTTAAGTAGGGTTACTTCTTTGTCCAAATGCATTTTGCTCTATCTCTTGTAGTTTAGGAGTTGTAGAACACTTTTTGGAGTGGAAGCTGGCCAAAAACATGTGCTTTTTCCGTCATAACTCCCAAACCATACATCCTACAAGGACGATTTGTACACCAAATTGTTTCTAATACATATATACACAAGACTGCATATTCAGAAAAAAGTTTTCTGGAATTTGATTTTTTTTCAAGAATCTTAGTTAAAATTTTTTACATGAATCATAGTTTTTGACGTGGTTTTTTGCGATTTTTTTTATTTTTTAGCCATAACTTCTAAACCATACATCATAAAAGGACGATTTATGCACCAAAATGTTCCTTAAGCTACTGCCCACAAGACTGTATCCTTAAAATAATTTTAAAAATTAGATTTCATGTTAATTTCATGTGCCCTTTTTTGTCAATTTTTATTTTTTTTATTTATTTTCTAAAATAAAAACTACATATCAGATAAGGACGATTCATGCATTAAAATGAGCACCAGGTCCTCGTCCTTAAGAAGGGATACTCCTTTGTCCAAATGCCGTTTGCTCTATCTCTTGTAGTTAGGAGTTGTAGAACACTTTTTGGAGTGGACGCTGGCCAAAAACATGTGCTTTTTCCGTCATAACTCCCAAACCATACATCCTACAAGGACGATTTATACACCAAATTGTTTCTAATACATATATACACAAGACTGCATATTCAGAAAAAAGTTTTCTGGAATTTGATTTTTTTTCAAGAATCTTAGTTAAAATTTTTTACATGAATCATAGTTTTTGACGTGGTTTTTTGCGATTTTTTTGATTTTTTAGCCATAACTTCTAAACCATACATCATAAAAGGACGATTTATGCATCAAAATGTTCCTTAAGCTACTGCCCACAAGACTGTATCCTTAAAATAATTTTAAAAATTAGATTTCATGTTAATTTCATGTGCCCTTTTTTGTCAATTTTTATTTTTTTTATTTATTTTCTAAAATAAAAACTACATATCAGATAAGGACGATTCATGCATTAAAATGAGCACCAGGTCCTCGTCCTTAAGAAGGGATACTCCTTTGTCCAAATGCCGTTTGCTCTATCTCTTGTAGTTTAGGAGTTGTAGAACACTTTTTGGAGTGGAAGCTGGCCAAAAACATGTGCTTTTTCCGTCATAACTCCCAAACCATACATCCTACAAGGACGATTTATACACCAAATTGTTTCTTATACATATATACACAAGACTGCATATTCAGAAAAAAGTTTTCTGGAATTTGATTTTTTTTCAAGAATCTTAGTTAAAATTTTTTACATGAATCATAGTTTTTGACGTGGTTTTTTGCGATTTTTTTTCTTTTTTAGCCATAACTTCTAAACCATACATCATAAAAGGACGATTTATGCATCAAAATGTTCCTTAAGCTACTGCCCACAAGACTGTATCCTTAAAATAATTTTAAAAATTAGATTTCATGTTAATTTTAAATTACATGAATCATAGTTTTTGACGTGGTTTTTTGCGATTTTTTTTATTTTTTAGCCATAACTTCTAAACCATACATCATAAAAGGACGATTTATGCATCAAAATGTTCCTTAAGCTACTGCCCACAAGACTATATCCTTAAAATAATTTTAAAAATTAGATTTCATGTTAATTTCATGTGCCCTTTTTTGTCAATTTTTATTTTTTTTATTTATTTTCTAAAATAAAAACTACATATCAGATAAGGACGATTCATGCATTAAAATGAGCACCAGGTCCTCGTCCTTAAGAAGGGATACTCCTTTGTCCAAATGCCGTTTGCTCTATCTCTTGTAGTTTAGGAGTTGTAGAACACTTTTTGCAGTGGAAGCTGGCCAAAAACATGTGCTTTTTCCGTCATAACTCCCAAACCATACATCCTACAAGGACGATTTATACACCAAATTGTTTCTTATACATATATACACAAGACTGCATATTCAGAAAAAAGTTTTCTGGAATTTGATTTTTTTTCAAGAATCTTAGTTAAAATTTTTTACATGAATCATAGTTTTTGACGTGGTTTTTTGCGATTTTTTTTATTTTTTAGCCATAACTTCTAAACCATACATCATAAAAGGACGATTTATGCATCAAAATGTTCCTTAAGCTACTGTTCACAAGACTGTATCCATAAAATAATTTTAAAAATTAGATTTCATGTTAATTTCATGTGCCCTTTTTTGTCAATTTTTATTTTTTTTATTTATTTTCTAAAATAAAAACTACATATCAGATAAGGACGATTCATGCATTAAAATGAGCACCAGGTCCTCGTCCTTAAGAAGGGATACTCCTTTGTCCAAATGCCGTTTGCTCTATCTCTTGTAGTTTAGGAGTTGTAGAACACTTTTTGGAGTGGAAGCTGGCCAAAAACATGTGCTTTTTCCGTCATAACTCCCAAACCATACATCCTACAAGGACGACGTATACACCAAATTGTTTCTAATACATATATACACAAGACTGCATATTCAGAAAAAAGTTTTCTGGAATTTGATTTTTTTTCAAGAATCTTAGTTAAAATTTTTTACATGAATCATAGTTTTTGACGTGGTTTTTTGCGATTTTTTTGATTTTTTAGCCATAACTTCTAAACCATACATCATAAAAGGACGATTTATGCATCAAAATGTTCCTTAAGCTACTGCCCACAAGACTGTATCCTTAAAATAATTTTAAAAATTAGATTTCATGTTAATTTCATGTGCCCTTTTTTGTCAATTTTTATTTTTTTTATTTATTTTCTAAAATAAAAACTACATATCAGATAAGGACGATTCATGCATTAAAATGAGCACCAGGTCCTCGTCCTTAAGAAGGGATACTCCTTTGTCCAAATGCCGTTTGCTCTATCTCTTGTAGTTTAGGAGTTGTAGAACACTTTTTGGAGTGGAAGCTGGCCAAAAACATGTGCTTTTTCCGTCATAACTCCCAAACCATACATCCTACAAGGACGATTTATACACCAAATTGTTTCTTATACATATATACACAAGACTGCATATTCAAAAAAAAGTTTTCTGGAATTTGATTTTTTTTCAAGAATCTTAGTTAAAATTTTTTACATGAATCATAGTTTCTGACGTGGTTTTTTGCGATTTTTTTTATTTTTTAGCCATAACTTCTAAACCATACATCATAAAAGGACGATTTATGCATCAAAATGTTCCTTAAGCTACTGTTCACAAGACTGTATCCATAAAATAATTTTAAAAATTAGATTTCATGTTAATTTCATGTGCCCTTTTTTGTCAATTTTTATTTTTTTTATTTATTTTCTAAAATAAAAACTACATATCAGATAAGGACGATTCATGCATTAAAATGAGCACCAGGTCCTCGTCCTTAAGAAGGGATACTCCTTTGTCCAAATGCCGTTTGCTCTATCTCTTGTAGTTTAGGAGTTGTAGAACACTTTTTGGAGTGGAAGCTGGCCAAAAACATGTGCTTTTTCCGTCATAACTCCCAAACCATACATCCTACAAGGACGACGTATACACCAAATTGTTTCTAATACATATATACACAAGACTGCATATTCAGAAAAAAGTTTTCTGGAATTTGATTTTTTTTCATGAATCTTAGTTAAAATTTTTTACATGAATCATAGTTTTTGACGTGGTTTTTTGCGATTTTTTTGATTTTTTAGCCATAACTTCTAAACCATACATCATAAAAGGACGATTTATGCATCAAAATGTTCCTTAAGCTACTGCCCACAAGACTGTATCCTTAAAATAATTTTAAAAATTAGATTTCATGTTAATTTCATGTGCCCTTTTTTGTCAATTTTTATTTTTTTATTTATTTTCTAAAATAAAAACTACATATCAGATAAGGACGATTCATGCATTAAAATGAGCACCAGGTCCTCGTCCTTAAGAAGGGATACTCCTTTGTCCAAATGCCGTTTGCTCTATCTCTTGTAGTTTAGGAGTTGTAGAACACTTTTTGGAGTGGAAGCTGGCCAAAAACATGTGCTTTTTCCGTCATAACTCCCAAACCATACATCCTACAAGGACGATTTATACACCAAATTGTTTCTAATACATATATACACAAGACTGCATATTCAGAAAAAAGTTTTCTGGAATTTGATTTTTTTTCAAGAATCTTAGTTAAAATTTTTTACATGAATCATAGTTTTTGACGTGGTTTTTTGCGATTTTTTTTATTTTTTAGCCATAACTTCTAAACCATACATCATAAAAGGACGACTTATGCATCAAAATGTTCCTTAAGCTACTGCCCACAAGACTGTATCCTTAAAATAATTTTAAAAATTAGATTTCATGTTAATTTCATGTGCCCTTTTTTGTCAATTTTTATTTTTTTTATTTATTTTCTAAAATAAAAACTACATATCAGATAAGGACGATTCATGCATTAAAATGAGCACCAGGTCCTCGTCCTTAAGAAGGGATACTCCTTTGTCCAAATGCCGTTTGCTCTATCTCTTGTAGTTTAGGAGTTGTAGAACACTTTTTGGAGTGGAAGCTGGCCAAAAACATGTGCTTTTTCCGTCATAACTCCCAAACCATACATCCTACAAGGACGATTTATACACCAAATTGTTTCTAATACATATATACACAAGACTGCATATTCAGAAATAAGTTTTCTGGAATTTGATTTTTTTTCAAGAATCTTAGTTAAAATTTTTTACATGAATCATAGTTTTTGACGTGGTTTTTTGCAATTTTTTTGATTTTTTAGCCATAACTTCTAAACCATACGTCATAAAAGGACGATTTATGCACCAAAATGTTCCTGAAGCTACTGCCCACAAGACTGTATCCTTAAAATAATTTTAAAAATTAGATTTCATGTTAATTTCATGTGCCCTTTTTTGTCAATTTTTATTTTTTTTATTTATTTTCTAAAATAAAAACTACATATCAGATAAGGACGATTCATGCATTAAAATGAGCACCAGGTCCTCGTCCTTAAGAAGGGATACTCCTTTGTCCAAATGCCGTTTGCTCTATCTCTTGTAGCTTAGGAGTTGTAGAACACTTTTTGGAGTGGAAGCTGGCCAAAAACATGTGCTTTTTCCGTCATAACTCCTAAACCATACATCCTACAAGGACGATTTATACACCAAATTGTTTCTTATACATATATACACAAGACTGCATATTCAGAAAAAAGTTTTCTGGAATTTGATTTTTTTTCAAGAATCTTAGTTAAAATTTTTTACATGAATCATAGTTTTTGACGTGGTTTTTTGCGATTTTTTTGATTTTTTAGCCATAACTTCTAAACCATACATCATAAAAGGACGATTTATGCACCAAAATGATCCTTAAGCTACTGCCCACAAGACTGTATCCTTAAAATAATTTTAAAAATTAGATTTCATGTTAATTTCATGTGCCCTTTTTTGTCAATTTTTATTTTTTTTATTTATTTTCTAAAATAAAAACTACATATCAGATAAGGACGATTCATGCATTAAAATGAGCACCAGGTCCTCGTCCTTAAGAAGGGATACTCCTTTGTCCAAATGCCGTTTGCTCTATCTCTTGTAGTTTAGGAGTTGTAGAACACTTTTTGGAGTGGACGCTGGCCAAAAACATGTGCTTTTTCCGTCATAACTCCCAAACCATACATCCTACAAGGACGATTTATACACCAAATTGTTTCTAATACATATATACACAAGACTGCATATTCAGAAAAAAGTTTTCTGGAATTTGATTTTTTTTCAAGAATCTTAGTTAAAATTTTTTACATGAATCATAGTTTTTGACGTGGTTTTTTGCGATTTTTTTGATTTTTTAGCCATAACTTCTAAACCATACATCATAAAAGGACGATTTATGCATCAAAATGTTCCTTAAGCTACTGCCCACAAGACTGTATCCTTAAAATATATATACACAAGACTGCATATTCAGAAAAAAGTTTTCTGGAATTTGATTTTTTTTCAAGAATCTTAGTTAAAATTTTTTACATGAATCATAGTTTTTGACGTGGTTTTTTGCGATTTTTTTGATTTTTTAGCCATAACTTCTAAACCATACATAATAAAAGGACGATTTATGCATCAAAATGTTCCTTAAGCAACTGCCCACAAGACTGTATCCTTAAAATAATTTTAAAAATTAGATTTCATGTTAATTTCATGTGCCCTTTTTTGTCAATTTTTATTTTTTTTATTTATTTTCTAAAATAAAAACTACATATCAGATAAGGACGATTCATGCATTAAAATGAGCACCAGGTCCTCGTCCTTAAGAAGGGATACTCCTTTGTCCAAATGCCGTTTGCTCTATCTCTTGTAGTTTAGGAGTTGTAGAACACTTTTTGCAGTGGAAGCTGGCCAAAAACATGTGCTTTTTCCGTCATAACTCCCAAACCATACATCCTACAAGGACGATTTATACACCAAATTGTTTCTTATACATATATACACAAGACTGCATATTCAGAAAAAAGTTTTCTGGAATTTGATTTTTTTTCAAGAATCTTAGTTAAAATTTTTTACATGAATCATAGTTTTTGACGTGGTTTTTTGCGATTTTTTTTATTTTTTAGCCATAACTTCTAAACCATACATCATAAAAGGACGATTTATGCATCAAAATGTTCCTTAAGCTACTGTTCACAAGACTGTATCCATAAAATAATTTTAAAAATTAGATTTCATGTTAATTTCATGTGCCCTTTTTTGTCAATTTTTATTTTTTTTATTTATTTTCTAAAATAAAAACTACATATCAGATAAGGACGATTCATGCATTAAAATGAGCACCAGGTCCTCGTCCTTAAGAAGGGATACTCCTTTGTCCAAATGCCGTTTGCTCTATCTCTTGTAGTTTAGGAGTTGTAGAACACTTTTTGGAGTGGAAGCTGGCCAAAAACATGTGCTTTTTCCGTCATAACTCCCAAACCATACATCCTACAAGGACGATTTATACACCAAATTGTTTCTTATACATATATACACAAGACTGCATATTCAAAAAAAAGTTTTCTGGAATTTGATTTTTTTTCAAGAATCTTAGTTAAAATTTTTTACATGAATCATAGTTTTTGACGTGGTTTTTTGCGATTTTTTTTATTTTTTAGCCATAACTTCTAAACCATACATCATAAAAGGACGATTTATGCATCAAAATGTTCCTTAAGCTACTGTTCACAAGACTGTATCCATAAAATAATTTTAAAAATTAGATTTCATGTTAATTTCATGTGCCCTTTTTTGTCAATTTTTATTTTTTTTATTTATTTTCTAAAATAAAAACTACATATCAGATAAGGACGATTCATGCATTAAAATGAGCACCAGGTCCTCGTCCTTAAGAAGGGATACTCCTTTGTCCAAATGCCGTTTGCTCTATCTCTTGTAGTTTAGGAGTTGTAGAACACTTTTTGGAGTGGAAGCTGGCCAAAAACATGTGCTTTTTCCGTCATAACTCCCAAACCATACATCCTACAAGGACGACGTATACACCAAATTGTTTCTAATACATATATACACAAGACTGCATATTCAGAAAAAAGTTTTCTGGAATTTGATTTTTTTTCATGAATCTTAGTTAAAATTTTTTACATGAATCATAGTTTTTGACGTGGTTTTTTGCGATTTTTTTGATTTTTTAGCCATAACTTCTAAACCATACATCATAAAAGGACGATTTATGCATCAAAATGTTCCTTAAGCTACTGCCCACAAGACTGTATCCTTAAAATAATTTTAAAAATTAGATTTCATGTTAATTTCATGTGCCCTTTTTTGTCAATTTTTATTTTTTTATTTATTTTCTAAAATAAAAACTACATATCAGATAAGGACGATTCATGCATTAAAATGAGCACCAGGTCCTCGTCCTTAAGAAGGGATACTCCTTTGTCCAAATGCCGTTTGCTCTATCTCTTGTAGTTTAGGAGTTGTAGAACACTTTTTGGAGTGGAAGCTGGCCAAAAACATGTGCTTTTTCCGTCATAACTCCCAAACCATACATCCTACAAGGACGATTTATACACCAAATTGTTTCTAATACATATATACACAAGACAGCATATTCAGAAAAAAGTTTTCTGGAATTTGATTTTTTTTCAAGAATCTTAGTTAAAATTTTTTACATGAATCATAGTTTTTGACGTGGTTTTTTGCGATTTTTTTTATTTTTTAGCCATAACTTCTAAACCATACATCATAAAAGGACGACTTATGCATCAAAATGTTCCTTAAGCTACTGCCCACAAGACTGTATCCTTAAAATAATTTTAAAAATTAGATTTCATGTTAATTTCATGTGCCCTTTTTTGTCAATTTTTATTTTTTTTATTTATTTTCTAAAATAAAAACTACATATCAGATAAGGACGATTCATGCATTAAAATGAGCACCAGGTCCTCGTCCTTAAGAAGGGATACTCCTTTGTCCAAATGCCGTTTGCTCTATCTCTTGTAGTTTAGGAGTTGTAGAACACTTTTTGGAGTGGAAGCTGGCCAAAAACATGTGCTTTTTCCGTCATAACTCCCAAACCATACATCCTACAAGGACGATTTATACACCAAATTGTTTCTAATACATATATACACAAGACTGCATATTCAGAAATAAGTTTTCTGGAATTTGATTTTTTTTCAAGAATCTTAGTTAAAATTTTTTACATGAATCATAGTTTTTGACGTGGTTTTTTGCAATTTTTTTGATTTTTTAGCCATAACTTCTAAACCATACGTCATAAAAGGACGATTTATGCACCAAAATGTTCCTGAAGCTACTGCCCACAAGACTGTATCCTTAAAATAATTTTAAAAATTAGATTTCATGTTAATTTCATGTGCCCTTTTTTGTCAATTTTTATTTTTTTTATTTATTTTCTAAAATAAAAACTACATATCAGATAAGGACGATTCATGCATTAAAATGAGCACCAGGTCCTCGTCCTTAAGAAGGGATACTCCTTTGTCCAAATGCCGTTTGCTCTATCTCTTGTAGTTTAGGAGTTGTAGAACACTTTTTGGAGTGGAAGCTGGCCAAAAACATGTGCTTTTTCCGTCATAACTCCTAAACCATACATCCTACAAGGACGATTTATACACCAAATTGTTTCTTATACATATATACACAAGACTGCATATTCAGAAAAAAGTTTTCTGGAATTTGATTTTTTTTCAAGAATCTTAGTTAAAATTTTTTACATGAATCATAGTTTTTGACGTGGTTTTTTGCGATTTTTTTGATTTTTTAGCCATAACTTCTAAACCATACATCATAAAAGGACGATTTATGCACCAAAATGATCCTTAAGCTACTGCCCACAAGACTGTATCCTTAAAATAATTTTAAAAATTAGATTTCATGTTAATTTCATGTGCCCTTTTTTGTCAATTTTTATTTTTTTTATTTATTTTCTAAAATAAAAACTACATATCAGATAAGGACGATTCATGCATTAAAATGAGCACCAGGTCCTCGTCCTTAAGAAGGGATACTCCTTTGTCCAAATGCCGTTTGCTCTATCTCTTGTAGTTTAGGAGTTGTAGAACACTTTTTGGAGTGGACGCTGGCCAAAAACATGTGCTTTTTCCGTCATAACTCCCAAACCATACATCCTACAAGGACGATTTATACACCAAATTGTTTCTAATACATATATACACAAGACTGCATATTCAGAAAAAAGTTTTCTGGAATTTGATTTTTTTTCAAGAATCTTAGTTAAAATTTTTTACATGAATCATAGTTTTTGACGTGGTTTTTTGCGATTTTTTTGATTTTTTAGCCATAACTTCTAAACCATACATCATAAAAGGACGATTTATGCATCAAAATGTTCCTTAAGCTACTGCCCACAAGACTGTATCCTTAAAATATATATACACAAGACTGCATATTCAGAAAAAAGTTTTCTGGAATTTGATTTTTTTTCAAGAATCTTAGTTAAAATTTTTTACATGAATCATAGTTTTTGACGTGGTTTTTTGCGATTTTTTTGATTTTTTAGCCATAACTTCTAAACCATACATAATAAAAGGACGATTTATGCATCAAAATGTTCCTTAAGCAACTGCCCACAAGACTGTATCCTTAAAATAATTTTAAAAATTAGATTTCATGTTAATTTCATGTGCCCTTTTTTGTCAATTTTTATTTTTTTTATTTATTTTCTAAAATAAAAACTACATATCAGATAAGGACGATTCATGCATTAAAATGAGCACCAGGTCCTCGTCCTTAAGTAGGGTTACTTCTTTGTCCAAATGCATTTTGCTCTATCTCTTGTAGTTTAGGAGTTGTAGAACACTTTTTGGAGTGGAAGCTGGCCAAAAACATGTGCTTTTTCCGTCATAACTCCCAAACCATACATCCTACAAGGACGATTTATACACCAAATTGTTTCTTATACATATATACACAAGACTGCATATTCAGAAAAAAGTTTTCTGGAATTTGATTTTTTTTCAAGAATCTTAGTTAAAATTTTTTACATGAATCATAGTTTTTGACGTGGTTTTTTGCGATTTTTTTTATTTTTTAGCCATAACTTCTAAACCATACATCATAAAAGGACGATTTATGCATCAAAATGTTCCTTAAGCTACTGCCCACAAGACTGTATCCTTAAAATAATTTTAAAAATTAGATATCATGTTAATTTCATGTGCCCTTTTTTGTCATTTTTTATTTTTTTTATTTATTTTCTAAAATCAAAACTACATATCAGATAAGGACGATTCATGCATTAAAATGAGCACCAGGTCCTCGTCCTTAAGAAGGGATACTCCTTTGTCCAAATGCCGTTTGCTCTATCTCTTGTAGTTTAGGAGTTGTAGAACACTTTTTGGAGTGGAAGCTGGCCAAAAACATGTGCTTTTTCCGTCATAACTCCCAAACCATACATCCTACAAGGACGATTTATACACCAAATTGTTTCTAATACATATATACACAAGACTGCATATTCAGAAAAAAGTTTTCTGGAATTTGATTTTTTTTCAAGAATCTTAGTTAAAATTTTTTACATGAATCATAGTTTTTGACGTGGTTTTTTGCGATTTTTTTGATTTTTTAGCCATAACTTCTAAACCATACATCATAAAAGGACGATTTATGCATCAAAATGTTCCTTAAGCTACTGCCCACAAGACTATATCCTTAAAATAATTTTAAAAATTAGATTTCATGTTAATTTCATGTGCCCTTTTTTGTCAATTTTTATTTTTTTTATTTATTTTCTAAAATAAAAACTACATATCAGATAAGGACGATTCATGCATTAAAATGAGCACCAGGTCCTCGTCCTTAAGAAGGGATACTCCTTTGTCCAAATGCCGTTTGCTCTATCTCTTGTAGTTTAGGAGTTGTAGAACACTTTTTGGAGTGGAAGCTGGCCAAAAACATGTGCTTTTTCCGTCATAACTCCCAAACCATACATCCTACAAGGACGATTTATACACCAAATTGTTTCTAATACATATATACACAAGACTGCATATTCAGAAAAAAGTTTTCTGGAATTTGATTTTTTTTCAAGAATCTTAGTTAAAATTTTTTACATGAATCATAGTTTTTGACGTGGTTTTTTGCGATTTTTTTTATTTTTTAGCCATAACTTCTAAACCATACATCATAAAAGGACGATTTATGCATCAAAATGTTCCTTAAGCTACTGTTCACAAGACTGTATCCATAAAATAATTTTAAAAATTAGATTTCATGTTAATTTCATGTGCCCTTTTTTGTCATTTTTTATTTTTTTTATTTATTTTCTAAAATCAAAACTACATATCAGATAAGGACGATTCATGCATTAAAATGAGCACCAGGTCCTCGTCCTTAAGAAGGGATACTCCTTTGTCCAAATGCCGTTTGCTCTATCTCTTGTAGTTTAGGAGTTGTAGAACACTTTTTGGAGTGGAAGCTGGCCAAAAACATGTGCTTTTTCCGTCATAACTCCCAAACCATACATCCTACAAGGACGATTTATACACCAAATTGTTTCTAATACATATATACACAAGACTGCATATTCAGAAAAAAGTTTTCTGGAATTTGATTTTTTTTCAAGAATCTTAGTTAAAATTTTTTACATGAATCATAGTTTTTGACGTGGTTTTTTGCGATTTTTTTGATTTTTTAGCCATAACTTCTAAACCATACATAATAAAAGGACGATTTATGCATCAAAATGTTCCTTAAGCAACTGCCCACAAGACTGTATCCTTAAAATAATTTTAAAAATTAGATTTCATGTTAATTTCATGTGCCCTTTTTTGTCAATTTTTATTTTTTTTATTTATTTTCTAAAATAAAAACTACATATCAGATAAGGACGATTCATGCATTAAAATGAGCACCAGGTCCTCGTCCTTAAGTAGGGTTACTTCTTTGTCCAAATGCATTTTGCTCTATCTCTTGTAGTTTAGGAGTTGTAGAACACTTTTTGGAGTGGAAGCTGGCCAAAAACATGTGCTTTTTCCGTCATAACTCCCAAACCATACATCCTACAAGGACGATTTATACACCAAATTGTTTCTTATACATATATACACAAGACTGCATATTCAGAAAAAAGTTTTCTGGAATTTGATTTTTTTTCAAGAATCTTAGTTAAAATTTTTTACATGAATCATAGTTTTTGACGTGGTTTTTTGCGATTTTTTTTATTTTTTAGCCATAACTTCTAAACCATACATCATAAAAGGACGATTTATGCATCAAAATGTTCCTTAAGCTACTGCCCACAAGACTGTATCCTTAAAATAATTTTAAAAATTAGATATCATGTTAATTTCATGTGCCCTTTTTTGTCATTTTTTATTTTTTTTATTTATTTTCTAAAATCAAAACTACATATCAGATAAGGACGATTCATGCATTAAAATGAGCACCAGGTCCTCGTCCTTAAGAAGGGATACTCCTTTGTCCAAATGCCGTTTGCTCTATCTCTTGTAGTTTAGGAGTTGTAGAACACTTTTTGGAGTGGAAGCTGGCCAAAAACATGTGCTTTTTCCGTCATAACTCCCAAACCATACATCCTACAAGGACGATTTATACACCAAATTGTTTCTAATACATATATACACAAGACTGCATATTCAGAAAAAAGTTTTCTGGAATTTGATTTTTTTTCAAGAATCTTAGTTAAAATTTTTTACATGAATCATAGTTTTTGACGTGGTTTTTTGCGATTTTTTTTATTTTTTAGCCATAACTTCTAAACCATACATCATAAAAGGACGATTTATGCATCAAAATGTTCCTTAAGCTACTGTTCACAAGACTGTATCCATAAAATAATTTTAAAAATTAGATTTCATGTTAATTTCATGTGCCCTTTTTTGTCATTTTTTATTTTTTTTATTTATTTTCTAAAATCAAAACTACATATCAGATAAGGACGATTCATGCATTAAAATGAGCACCAGGTCCTCGTCCTTAAGAAGGGATACTCCTTTGTCCAAATGCCGTTTGCTCTATCTCTTGTAGTTTAGGAGTTGTAGAACACTTTTTGGAGTGGAAGCTGGCCAAAAACATGTGCTTTTTCCGTCATAACTCCCAAACCATACATCCTACAAGGACGATTTATACACCAAATTGTTTCTAATACATATATACACAAGACTGCATATTCAGAAAAAAGTTTTCTGGAATTTGATTTTTTTTCAAGAATCTTAGTTAAAATTTTTTACATGAATCATAGTTTTTGACGTGGTTTTTTGCGATTTTTTTGATTTTTTAGCCATAACTTCTAAACCATACATAATAAAAGGACGATTTATGCATCAAAATGTTCCTTAAGCAACTGCCCACAAGACTGTATCCTTAAAATAATTTTAAAAATTAGATTTCATGTTAATTTCATGTGCCCTTTTTTGTCAATTTTTATTTTTTTTATTTATTTTCTAAAATAAAAACTACATATCAGATAAGGACGATTCATGCATTAAAATGAGCACCAGGTCCTCGTCCTTAAGTAGGGTTACTTCTTTGTCCAAATGCATTTTGCTCTATCTCTTGTAGTTTAGGAGTTGTAGAACACTTTTTGGAGTGGAAGCTGGCCAAAAACATGTGCTTTTTCCGTCATAACTCCCAAACCATACATCCTACAAGGACGATTTATACACCAAATTGTTTCTTATACATATATACACAAGACTGCATATTCAGAAAAAAGTTTTCTGGAATTTGATTTTTTTTCAAGAATCTTAGTTAAAATTTTTTACATGAATCATAGTTTTTGACGTGGTTTTTTGCGATTTTTTTTATTTTTTAGCCATAACTTCTAAACCATACATCATAAAAGGACGATTTATGCATCAAAATGTTCCTTAAGCTACTGCCCACAAGACTGTATCCTTAAAATAATTTTAAAAATTAGATATCATGTTAATTTCATGTGCCCTTTTTTGTCATTTTTTATTTTTTTTATTTATTTTCTAAAATCAAAACTACATATCAGATAAGGACGATTCATGCATTAAAATGAGCACCAGGTCCTCGTCCTTAAGAAGGGATACTCCTTTGTCCAAATGCCGTTTGCTCTATCTCTTGTAGTTTAGGAGTTGTAGAACACTTTTTGGAGTGGAAGCTGGCCAAAAACATGTGCTTTTTCCGTCATAACTCCCAAACCATACATCCTACAAGGACGATTTATACACCAAATTGTTTCTAATACATATATACACAAGACTGCATATTCAGAAAAAAGTTTTCTGGAATTTGATTTTTTTTCAAGAATCTTAGTTAAAATTTTTTACATGAATCATAGTTTTTGACGTGGTTTTTTGCGATTTTTTTGATTTTTTAGCCATAACTTCTAAACCATACATCATAAAAGGACGATTTATGCATCAAAATGTTCCTTAAGCTACTGCCCACAAGACTATATCCTTAAAATAATTTTAAAAATTAGATTTCATGTTAATTTCATGTGCCCTTTTTTGTCAATTTTTATTTTTTTTATTTATTTTCTAAAATAAAAACTACATATCAGATAAGGACGATTCATGCATTAAAATGAGCACCAGGTCCTCGTCCTTAAGAAGGGATACTCCTTTGTCCAAATGCCGTTTGCTCTATCTCTTGTAGTTTAGGAGTTGTAGAACACTTTTTGGAGTGGAAGCTGGCCAAAAACATGTGCTTTTTCCGTCATAACTCCCAAACCATACATCCTACAAGGACGATTTATACACCAAATTGTTTCTAATACATATATACACAAGACTGCATATTCAGAAAAAAGTTTTCTGGAATTTGATTTTTTTTCAAGAATCTTAGTTAAAATTTTTTACATGAATCATAGTTTTTGACGTGGTTTTTTGCGATTTTTTTTATTTTTTAGCCATAACTTCTAAACCATACATCATAAAAGGACGATTTATGCATCAAAATGTTCCTTAAGCTACTGTTCACAAGACTGTATCCATAAAATAATTTTAAAAATTAGATTTCATGTTAATTTCATGTGCCCTTTTTTGTCAATTTTTATTTTTTTTATTTATTTTCTAAAATAAAAACTACATATCAGATAAGGACGATTCATGCATTAAAATGAGCACCAGGTCCTCGTCCTTAAGAAGGGATACTCCTTTGTCCAAATGCCGTTTGCTCTATCTCTTGTAGTTTAGGAGTTGTAGAACACTTTTTGGAGTGGAAGCTGGCCAAAAACATGTGCTTTTTCCGTCATAACTCCCAAACCATACATCCTACAAGGACGACGTATACACCAAATTGTTTCTAATACATATATACACAAGACTGCATATTCAGAAAAAAGTTTTCTGGAATTTGATTTTTTTTCATGAATCTTAGTTAAAATTTTTTACATGAATCATAGTTTTTGACGTGGTTTTTTGCGATTTTTTTGATTTTTTAGCCATAACTTCTAAACCATACATCATAAAAGGACGATTTATGCATCAAAATGTTCCTTAAGCTACTGCCCACAAGACTGTATCCTTAAAATAATTTTAAAAATTAGATTTCATGTTAATTTCATGTGCCCTTTTTTGTCAATTTTTATTTTTTTTATTTATTTTCTAAAATAAAAACTACATATCAGATAAGGACGATTCATGCATTAAAATGAGCACCAGGTCCTCGTCCTTAAGAAGGGATACTCCTTTGTCCAAATGCCGTTTGCTCTATCTCTTGTAGTTTAGGAGTTGTAGAACACTTTTTGGAGTGGAAGCTGGCCAAAAACATGTGCTTTTTCCGTCATAACTCCCAAACCATACATCCTACAAGGACGATTTATACACCAAATTGTTTCTAATACATATATACACAAGACTGCATATTCAGAAAAAAGTTTTCTGGAATTTGATTTTTTTTCAAGAATCTTAGTTAAAATTTTTTACATGAATCATAGTTTTTGACGTGGGTTTTTGCGATTTTTTTGATTTTTTAGCCATAACTTCTAAACCATACATCATAAAAGGACGATTTATGCATCAAAATGTTCCTTAAGCTACTGCCCACAAGACTGTATCCTTAAAATATATATACACAAGACTGCATATTCAGAAAAAAGTTTTCTGGAATTTGATTTTTTTTCAAGAATCTTAGTTAAAATTTTTTACATGAATCATAGTTTTTGACGTGGTTTTTTGCGATTTTTTTGATTTTTTAGCCATAACTTCTAAACCATACATAATAAAAGGACGATTTATGCATCAAAATGTTCCTTAAGCAACTGCCCACAAGACTGTATCCTTAAAATAATTTTAAAAATTAGATTTCATGTTAATTTCATGTGCCCTTTTTTGTCAATTTTTATTTTTTTTATTTATTTTCTAAAATAAAAACTACATATCAGATAAGGACGATTCATGCATTAAAATGAGCACCAGGTCCTCGTCCTTAAGTAGGGTTACTTCTTTGTCCAAATGCATTTTGCTCTATCTCTTGTAGTTTAGGAGTTGTAGAACACTTTTTGGAGTGGAAGCTGGCCAAAAACATGTGCTTTTTCCGTCATAACTCCCAAACCATACATCCTACAAGGACGATTTATACACCAAATTGTTTCTTATACATATATACACAAGACTGCATATTCAGAAAAAAGTTTTCTGGAATTTGATTTTTTTTCAAGAATCTTAGTTAAAATTTTTTACATGAATCATAGTTTTTGACGTGGTTTTTTGCGATTTTTTTGATTTTTTAGCCATAACTTCTAAACCATACATCATAAAAGGACGATTTATGCATCAAAATGTTCCTTAAGCTACTGCCCACAAGACTATATCCTTAAAATAATTTTAAAAATTAGATTTCATGTTAATTTCATGTGCCCTTTTTTGTCAATTTTTATTTTTTTTATTTATTTTCTAAAATAAAAACTACATATCAGATAAGGACGATTCATGCATTAAAATGAGCACCAGGTCCTCGTCCTTAAGAAGGGATACTCCTTTGTCCAAATGCCGTTTGCTCTATCTCTTGTAGTTTAGGAGTTGTAGAACACTTTTTGGAGTGGAAGCTGGCCAAAAACATGTGCTTTTTCCGTCATAACTCCCAAACCATACATCCTACAAGGACGATTTATACACCAAATTGTTTCTAATACATATATACACAAGACTGTATATTCAGAAAAAAGTTTTCTGGAATTTGATTTTTTTTCAAGAATCTTAGTTAAAATTTTTTACATGAATCATAGTTTTTGACGTGGTTTTTTGCGATTTTTTTTATTTTTTAGCCATAACTTCTAAACCATACATCATAAAAGGACGATTTATGCATCAAAATGTTCCTTAAGCTACTGTTCACAAGACTGTATCCATAAAATAATTTTAAAAATTAGATTTCATGTTAATTTCATGTGCCCTTTTTTGTCAATTTTTATTTTTTTTATTTATTTTCTAAAATAAAAACTACATATCAGATAAGGACGATTCATGCATTAAAATGAGCACCAGGTCCTCGTCCTTAAGAAGGGATACTCCTTTGTCCAAATGCCGTTTGCTCTATCTCTTGTAGTTTAGGAGTTGTAGAACACTTTTTGGAGTGGAAGCTGGCCAAAAACATGTGCTTTTTCCGTCATAACTCCCAAACCATACATCCTACAAGGACGACGTATACACCAAATTGTTTCTAATACATATATACACAAGACTTCATATTCAGAAAAAAGTTTTCTGGAATTTGATTTTTTTTCATGAATCTTAGTTAAAATTTTTTACATGAATCATAGTTTTTGACGTGGTTTTTTGCGATTTTTTTGATTTTTTAGCCATAACTTCTAAACCATACATCATAAAAGGACGATTTATGCATCAAAATGTTCCTTAAGCTACTGCCCACAAGACTGTATCCTTAAAATAATTTTAAAAATTAGATTTCATGTTAATTTCATGTGCCCTTTTTTGTCAATTTTTATTTTTTTATTTATTTTCTAAAATAAAAACTACATATCAGATAAGGACGATTCATGCATTAAAATGAGCACCAGGTCCTCGTCCTTAAGAAGGGATACTCCTTTGTCCAAATGCCGTTTGCTCTATCTCTTGTAGTTTAGGAGTTGTAGAACACTTTTTGGAGTGGAAGCTGGCCAAAAACATGTGCTTTTTCCGTCATAACTCCCAAACCATACATCCTACAAGGACGATTTATACACCAAATTGTTTCTAATACATATATACACAAGACTGCATATTCAGAAAAAAGTTTTCTGGAATTTGATTTTTTTTCAAGAATCTTAGTTAAAATTTTTTACATGAATCATAGTTTTTGACGTGGTTTTTTGCGATTTTTTTGATTTTTTAGCCATAACTTCTAAACCATACATCATAAAAGGACGATTTATGCATCAAAATGTTCCTTAAGCTACTGCCCACAAGACTATATCCTTAAAATAATTTTAAAAATTAGATTTCATGTTAATTTCATGTGCCCTTTTTTGTCAATTTTTATTTTTTTTATTTATTTTCTAAAATTAAAACTACATATCAGATAAGGACGATTCATGCATTAAAATGAGCACCAAGTCCTCGTCCTTAAGAAGGGATACTCCTTTGTCCAAATGCCGTTTGCTCTATCTCTTGTAGTTTAGGAGTTGTAGAACACTTTTTGGAGTGGAAGCTGGCCAAAAACATGTGCTTTTTCCGTCATAACTCCCAAACCATACATCCTACAAGGACGATTTATACACCAAATTGTTTCTAATACATATATACACAAGACTGCATATTCAGAAAAAAGTTTTCTGGAATTTGATTTTTTTTCAAGAATCTTAGTTAAAATTTTTTACATGAATCATAGTTTTTGACGTGGTTTTTTGCGATTTTTTTGATTTTTTAGCCATAACTTCTAAACCATACATCATAAAAGGACGATTTATGCATCAAAATGTTCCTTAAGCTACTGCCCACAAGACTATATCCTTAAAATAATTTTAAAAATTAGATTTCATGTTAATTTCATGTGCCCTTTTTTGTCAATTTTTATTTTTTTTATTTATTTTCTAAAATAAAAACTACATATCAGATAAGGACGATTCATGCATTAAAATGAGCACCAGGTCCTCGTCCTTAAGAAGGGATACTCCTTTGTCCAAATGCCGTTTGCTCTATCTCTTGTAGTTTAGGAGTTGTAGAACACTTTTTGCAGTGGAAGCTGGCCAAAAACATGTGCTTTTTCCGTCATAACTCCCAAACCATACATCCTACAAGGACGATTTATACACCAAATTGTTTCTTATACATATATACACAAGACTGCATATTCAAAAAAAAGTTTTCTGGAATTTGATTTTTTTTCAAGAATCTTAGTTAAAATTTTTTACATGAATCATAGTTTTTGACGTGGTTTTTTGCGATTTTTTTTATTTTTTAGCCATAACTTCTAAACCATATATCATAAAAGGACGATTTATGCATCAAAATGTTCCTTAAGCTACTGTTCACAAGACTGTATCCATAAAATAATTTTAAAAATTAGATTTCATGTTAATTTCATGTGCCCTTTTTTGTCAATTTTTATTTTTTTTATTTATTTTCTAAAATAAAAACTACATATCAGATAAGGACGATTCATGCATTAAAATGAGCACCAGGTCCTCGTCCTTAAGAAGGGATACTCCTTTGTCCAAATGCCGTTTGCTCTATCTCTTGTAGTTTAGGAGTTGTAGAACACTTTTTGGAGTGGAAGCTGGCCAAAAACATGTGCTTTTTCCGTCATAACTCCCAAACCATACATCCTACAAGGACGACGTATACACCAAATTGTTTCTAATACATATATACACAAGACTGCATATTCAGAAAAAAGTTTTCTGGAATTTGATTTTTTTTCATGAATCTTAGTTAAAATTTTTTACATGAATCATAGTTTTTGACGTGGTTTTTTGCGATTTTTTTGATTTTTTAGCCATAACTTCTAAACCATACATCATAAAAGGACGATTTATGCATCAAAATGTTCCTTAAGCTACTGCCCACAAGACTGTATCCTTAAAATAATTTTAAAAATTAGATTTCATGTTAATTTCATGTGCCCTTTTTTGTCAATTTTTATTTTTTTATTTATTTTCTAAAATAAAAACTACATATCAGATAAGGACGATTCATGCATTAAAATGAGCACCAGGTCCTCGTCCTTAAGAAGGGATACTCCTTTGTCCAAATGCCGTTTGCTCTATCTCTTGTAGTTTAGGAGTTGTAGAACACTTTTTGGAGTGGAAGCTGGCCAAAAACATGTGCTTTTTCCGTCATAACTCCCAAACCATACATCCTACAAGGACGATTTATACACCAAATTGTTTCTAATACATATATACACAAGACTGCATATTCAGAAAAAAGTTTTCTGGAATTTGATTTTTTTTCAAGAATCTTAGTTAAAATTTTTTACATGAATCATAGTTTTTGACGTGGTTTTTTGCGATTTTTTTTATTTTTTAGCCATAACTTCTAAACCATACATCATAAAAGGACGACTTATGCATCAAAATGTTCCTTAAGCTACTGCCCACAAGACTGTATCCTTAAAATAATTTTAAAAATTAGATTTCATGTTAATTTCATGTGCCCTTTTTTGTCAATTTTTATTTTTTTTATTTATTTTCTAAAATAAAAACTACATATCAGATAAGGACGATTCATGCATTAAAATGAGCACCAGGTCCTCGTCCTTAAGAAGGGATACTCCTTTGTCCAAATGCCGTTTGCTCTATCTCTTGTAGTTTAGGAGTTGTAGAACACTTTTTGGAGTGGAAGCTGGCCAAAAACATGTGCTTTTTCCGTCATAACTCCCAAACCATACATCCTACAAGGACGATTTATACACCAAATTGTTTCTAATACATATATACACAAGACTGCATATTCAGAAATAAGTTTTCTGGAATTTGATTTTTTTTCAAGAATCTTAGTTAAAATTTTTTACATGAATCATAGTTTTTGACGTGGTTTTTTGCGATTTTTTTGATTTTTTAGCCATAACTTCTAAACCATACGTCATAAAAGGACGATTTATGCATCAAAATGTTCCTTAAGCAACTGCCCACAAGACTGTATCCTTAAAATAATTTTAAAAATTAGATTTCATGTTAATTTCATGTGCCCTTTTTTGTCAATTTTTATTTTTTTTATTTATTTTCTAAAATAAAAACTACATATCAGATAAGGACGATTCATGCATTAAAATGAGCACCAGGTCCTCGTCCTTAAGTAGGGTTACTTCTTTGTCCAAATGCATTTTGCTCTATCTCTTGTAGTTTAGGAGTTGTAGAACACTTTTTGGAGTGGAAGCTGGCCAAAAACATGTGCTTTTTCCGTCATAACTCCCAAACCATACATCCTACAAGGACGATTTGTACACCAAATTGTTTCTAATACATATATACACAAGACTGCATATTCAGAAAAAAGTTTTCTGGAATTTGATTTTTTTTCAAGAATCTTAGTTAAAATTTTTTACATGAATCATAGTTTTTGACGTGGTTTTTTGCGATTTTTTTGATTTTTTAGCCATAACTTCTAAACCATACATCATAAAAGGACGATTTATGCACCAAAATGTTCCTTAAGCTACTGCCCACAAGACTGTATCCTTAAAATAATTTTAAAAATTAGATTTCATGTTAATTTCATGTGCCCTTTTTTGTCAATTTTTATTTTTTTTATTTATTTTCTAAAATAAAAACTACATATCAGATAAGGACGATTCATGCATTAAAATGAGCACCAGGTCCTCGTCCTTAAGAAGGGATACTCCTTTGTCCAAATGCCGTTTGCTCTATCTCTTGTAGTTTAGGAGTTGTAGAACACTTTTTGGAGTGGACGCTGGCCAAAAACATGTGCTTTTTCCGTCATAACTCCCAAACCATACATCCTACAAGGACGATTTATACACCAAATTGTTTCTAATACATATATACACAAGACTGCATATTCAGAAAAAAGTTTTCTGGAATTTGATTTTTTTTCAAGAATCTTAGTTAAAATTTTTTACATGAATCATAGTTTTTGACGTGGTTTTTTGCGATTTTTTTGATTTTTTAGCCATAACTTCTAAACCATACATCATAAAAGGACGATTTATGCATCAAAATGTTCCTTAAGCTACTGCCCACAAGACTGTATCCTTAAAATATATATACACAAGACTGCATATTCAGAAAAAAGTTTTCTGGAATTTGATTTTTTTTCAAGAATCTTAGTTAAAATTTTTTACATGAATCATAGTTTTTGACGTGGTTTTTTGCGATTTTTTTGATTTTTTAGCCATAACTTCTAAACCATACATAATAAAAGGACGATTTATGCATCAAAATGTTCCTTAAGCAAAATTAGATTTCATGTTAATTTCATGTGCCCTTTTTTGTCAATTTTTATTTTTTTTATTTATTTTCTAAAATAAAAACTACATATCAGATAAGGACGATTCATGCATTAAAATGAGCACCAGGTCCTCGTCCTTAAGAAGGGATACTCCTTTGTCCAAATGCCGTTTGCTCTATCTCTTGTAGTTTAGGAGTTGTAGAACACTTTTTGGAGTGGACGCTGGCCAAAAACATGTGCTTTTTCCGTCATAACTCCCAAACCATACATCCTACAAGGACGATTTATACACCAAATTGTTTCTAATACATATATACACAAGACTGCATATTCAGAAAAAAGTTTTCTGGAATTTGATTTTTTTTCAAGAATCTTAGTTAAAATTTTTTACATGAATCATAGTTTTTGACGTGGTTTTTTGCGATTTTTTTGATTTTTTAGCCATAACTTCTAAACCATACATCATAAAAGGACGATTTATGCATCAAAATGTTCCTTAAGCTACTGCCCACAAGACTGTATCCTTAAATAAATTTTAAAAATTAGATTTCATGTTAATTTCATGTGCCCTTTTTTGTCAATTTTTTTTTTTTTATTTATTTTCTAAAATAAAAACTACATATCAGATAAGGACGATTCATGCATTAAAATGAGCACCAGGTCCTCGTCCTTAAGAAGGGATACTCCTTTGTCCAAATGCCGTTTGCTCTATCTCTTGTAGTTTAGGAGTTGTAGAACACTTTTTGGAGTGGAAGCTGGCCAAAAACATGTGCTTTTTCCGTCATAACTCCCAAACCATACATCCTACAAGGACGATTTATACACCAAATTGTTTCTAATACATATATACACAAGACTGCATATTCAGAAAAAAGTTTTCTGGAATTTGATTTTTTTTCAAGAATCTTAGTTAAAATTTTTTACATGAATCATAGTTTTTGACGTGGTTTTTTGCGATTTTTTTGATTTTTTAGCCATAACTTCTAAACCATACATCATAAAAGGACGATTTATGCACCAAAATGTTCCTTAAGCTACTGCCCACAAGACTGTATCCTTAAAATAATTTTAAAAATTAGATTTCATGTTAATTTCATGTGCCCTTTTTTGTCAATTTTTATTTTTTTTATTTATTTTCTAAAATAAAAACTACATATCAGATAAGGACGATTCATGCATTAAAATGAGCACCAGGTCCTCGTCCTTAAGAAGGGATACTCCTTTGTCCAAATGCCGTTTGCTCTATCTCTTGTAGTTTAGGAGTTGTAGAACACTTTTTGGAGTGGACGCTGGCCAAAAACATGTGCTTTTTCCGTCATAACTCCCAAACCATACATCCTACAAGGACGATTTATACACCAAATTGTTTCTAATACATATATACACAAGACTGCATATTCAGAAAAAAGTTTTCTGGAATTTGATTTTTTTTCAAGAATCTTAGTTAAAATTTTTTACATGAATCATAGTTTTTGACGTGGTTTTTTGCGATTTTTTTTATTTTTTAGCCATAACTTCTAAACCATACATCATAAAAGGACGATTTATGCATCAAAATGTTCCTTAAGCTACTGCCCACAAGACTGTATCCTTAAATGGCCAAAAACATGTGCTTTTTCCGTCATAACTCCCAAACCATACATCCTACAAGGACGACGTATACACCAAATTGTTTCTAATACATATATACACAAGACTGCATATTCAGAAAAAAGTTTTCTGGAATTTGATTTTTTTTCATGAATCTTAGTTAAAATTTTTTACATGAATCATAGTTTTTGACGTGGTTTTTTGCGATTTTTTTGATTTTTTAGCCATAACTTCTAAACCATACATCATAAAAGGACGATTTATGCATCAAAATGTTCCTTAAGCTACTGCCCACAAGACTGTATCCTTAAAATAATTTTAAAAATTAGATTTCATGTTAATTTCATGTGCCCTTTTTTGTCAATTTTTATTTTTTTATTTATTTTCTAAAATAAAAACTACATATCAGATAAGGACGATTCATGCATTAAAATGAGCACCAGGTCCTCGTCCTTAAGAAGGGATACTCCTTTGTCCAAATGCCGTTTGCTCTATCTCTTGTAGTTTAGGAGTTGTAGAACACTTTTTGGAGTGGAAGCTGGCCAAAAACATGTGCTTTTTCCGTCATAACTCCCAAACCATACATCCTACAAGGACGATTTATACACCAAATTGTTTCTAATACATATATACACAAGACTGCATATTCAGAAAAAAGTTTTCTGGAATTTGATTTTTTTTCAAGAATCTTAGTTAAAATTTTTTACATGAATCATAGTTTTTGACGTGGTTTTTTGCGATTTTTTTGATTTTTTAGCCATAACTTCTAAACCATACATAATAAAAGGACGATTTATGCATCAAAATGTTCCTTAAGCAACTGCCCACAAGACTGTATCCTTAAAATAATTTTAAAAATTAGATTTCATGTTAATTTCATGTGCCCTTTTTTGTCAATTTTTATTTTTTTTATTTATTTTCTAAAATAAAAACTACATATCAGATAAGGACGATTCATGCATTAAAATGAGCACCAGGTCCTCGTCCTTAAGTAGGGTTACTTCTTTGTCCAAATGCATTTTGCTCTATCTCTTGTAGTTTAGGAGTTGTAGAACACTTTTTGGAGTGGAAGCTGGCCAAAAACATGTGCTTTTTCCGTCATAACTCCCAAACCATACATCCTACAAGGACGATTTGTACACCAAATTGTTTCTAATACATATATACACAAGACTGCATATTCAGAAAAAAGTTTTCTGGAATTTGATTTTTTTTCAAGAATCTTAGTTAAAATTTTTTACATGAATCATAGTTTTTGACGTGGTTTTTTGCGATTTTTTTGATTTTTTAGCCATAACTTCTAAACCATACATCATAAAAGGACGATTTATGCACCAAAATGTTCCTTAAGCTACTGCCCACAAGACTGTATCCTTAAAATAATTTTAAAAATTAGATTTCATGTTAATTTCATGTGCCCTTTTTTGTCAATTTTTATTTTTTTTATTTATTTTCTAAAATAAAAACTACATATCAGATAAGGACGATTCATGCATTAAAATGAGCACCAGGTCCTCGTCCTTAAGAAGGGATACTCCTTTGTCCAAATGCCGTTTGCTCTATCTCTTGTAGTTTAGGAGTTGTAGAACACTTTTTGGAGTGGACGCTGGCCAAAAACATGTGCTTTTTCCGTCATAACTCCCAAACCATACATCCTACAAGGACGATTTATACACCAAATTGTTTCTAATACATATATACACAAGACTGCATATTCAGAAAAAAGTTTTCTGGAATTTGATTTTTTTTCAAGAATCTTAGTTAAAATTTTTTACATGAATCATAGTTTTTGACGTGGTTTTTTGCGATTTTTTTGATTTTTTAGCCATAACTTCTAAACCATACATCATAAAAGGACGATTTATGCATCAAAATGTTCCTTAAGCTACTGCCCACAAGACTGTATCCTTAAATAAATTTTAAAAATTAGATTTCATGTTAATTTCATGTGCCCTTTTTTGTCAATTTTTTTTTTTTATTTATTTTCTAAAATAAAAACTACATATCAGATAAGGACGATTCATGCATTAAAATGAGCACCAGGTCCTCGTCCTTAAGAAGGGATACTCCTTTGTCCAAATGCCGTTTGCTCTATCTCTTGTAGTTTAGGAGTTGTAGAACACTTTTTGGAGTGGAAGCTGGCCAAAAACATGTGCTTTTTCCGTCATAACTCCCAAACCATACATCCTACAAGGACGATTTATACACCAAATTGTTTCTAATACATATATACACAAGACTGCATATTCAGAAAAAAGTTTTCTGGAATTTGATTTTTTTTCAAGAATCTTAGTTAAAATTTTTTACATGAATCATAGTTTTTGACGTGGTTTTTTGCGATTTTTTTGATTTTTTAGCCATAACTTCTAAACCATACATCATAAAAGGACGATTTATGCACCAAAATGTTCCTTAAGCTACTGCCCACAAGACTGTATCCTTAAAATAATTTTAAAAATTAGATTTCATGTTAATTTCATGTGCCCTTTTTTGTCAATTTTTATTTTTTTTATTTATTTTCTAAAATAAAAACTACATATCAGATAAGGACGATTCATGCATTAAAATGAGCACCAGGTCCTCGTCCTTAAGAAGGGATACTCCTTTGTCCAAATGCCGTTTGCTCTATCTCTTGTAGTTTAGGAGTTGTAGAACACTTTTTGGAGTGGAAGCTGGCCAAAAACATGTGCTTTTTCCGTCATAACTCCCAAACCATACATCCTACAAGGACGACGTATACACCAAATTGTTTCTAATACATATATACACAAGACTGCATATTCAGAAAAAAGTTTTCTGGAATTTGATTTTTTTTCATGAATCTTAGTTAAAATTTTTTACATGAATCATAGTTTTTGACGTGGTTTTTTGCGATTTTTTTGATTTTTTAGCCATAACTTCTAAACCATACATCATAAAAGGACGATTTATGCATCAAAATGTTCCTTAAGCTACTGCCCACAAGACTGTATCCTTAAAATAATTTTAAAAATTAGATTTCATGTTAATTTCATGTGCCCTTTTTTGTCAATTTTTATTTTTTTATTTATTTTCTAAAATAAAAACTACATATCAGATAAGGACGATTCATGCATTAAAATGAGCACCAGGTCCTCGTCCTTAAGAAGGGATACTCCTTTGTCCAAATGCCGTTTGCTCTATCTCTTGTAGTTTAGGAGTTGTAGAACACTTTTTGGAGTGGAAGCTGGCCAAAAACATGTGCTTTTTCCGTCATAACTCCCAAACCATACATCCTACAAGGACGATTTATACACCAAATTGTTTCTAATACATATATACACAAGACTGCATATTCAGAAAAAAGTTTTCTGGAATTTGATTTTTTTTCAAGAATCTTAGTTAAAATTTTTTACATGAATCATAGTTTTTGACGTGGTTTTTTGCGATTTTTTTGATTTTTTAGCCATAACTTCTAAACCATACATAATAAAAGGACGATTTATGCATCAAAATGTTCCTTAAGCAACTGCCCACAAGACTGTATCCTTAAAATAATTTTAAAAATTAGATTTCATGTTAATTTCATGTGCCCTTTTTTGTCAATTTTTATTTTTTTTATTTATTTTCTAAAATAAAAACTACATATCAGATAAGGACGATTCATGCATTAAAATGAGCACCAGGTCCTCGTCCTTAAGTAGGGTTACTTCTTTGTCCAAATGCATTTTGCTCTATCTCTTGTAGTTTAGGAGTTGTAGAACACTTTTTGGAGTGGAAGCTGGCCAAAAACATGTGCTTTTTCCGTCATAACTCCCAAACCATACATCCTACAAGGACGATTTGTACACCAAATTGTTTCTAATACATATATACACAAGACTGCATATTCAGAAAAAAGTTTTCTGGAATTTGATTTTTTTTCAAGAATCTTAGTTAAAATTTTTTACATGAATCATAGTTTTTGACGTGGTTTTTTGCGATTTTTTTGATTTTTTAGCCATAACTTCTAAACCATACATCATAAAAGGACGATTTATGCACCAAAATGTTCCTTAAGCTACTGCCCACAAGACTGTATCCTTAAAATAATTTTAAAAATTAGATTTCATGTTAATTTCATGTGCCCTTTTTTGTCAATTTTTATTTTTTTTATTTATTTTCTAAAATAAAAACTACATATCAGATAAGGACGATTCATGCATTAAAATGAGCACCAGGTCCTCGTCCTTAAGAAGGGATACTCCTTTGTCCAAATGCCGTTTGCTCTATCTCTTGTAGTTTAGGAGTTGTAGAACACTTTTTGGAGTGGACGCTGGCCAAAAACATGTGCTTTTTCCGTCATAACTCCCAAACCATACATCCTACAAGGACGATTTATACACCAAATTGTTTCTAATACATATATACACAAGACTGCATATTCAGAAAAAAGTTTTCTGGAATTTGATTTTTTTTCAAGAATCTTAGTTAAAATTTTTTACATGAATCATAGTTTTTGACGTGGTTTTTTGCGATTTTTTTGATTTTTTAGCCATAACTTCTAAACCATACATCATAAAAGGACGATTTATGCATCAAAATGTTCCTTAAGCTACTGCCCACAAGACTGTATCCTTAAATAAATTTTAAAAATTAGATTTCATGTTAATTTCATGTGCCCTTTTTTGTCAATTTTTTTTTTTTTATTTATTTTCTAAAATAAAAACTACATATCAGATAAGGACGATTCATGCATTAAAATGAGCACCAGGTCCTCGTCCTTAAGAAGGGATACTCCTTTGTCCAAATGCCGTTTGCTCTATCTCTTGTAGTTTAGGAGTTGTAGAACACTTTTTGGAGTGGAAGCTGGCCAAAAACATGTGCTTTTTCCGTCATAACTCCCAAACCATACATCCTACAAGGACGATTTATACACCAAATTGTTTCTAATACATATATACACAAGACTGCATATTCAGAAAAAAGTTTTCTGGAATTTGATTTTTTTTCAAGAATCTTAGTTAAAATTTTTTACATGAATCATAGTTTTTGACGTGGTTTTTTGCGATTTTTTTGATTTTTTAGCCATAACTTCTAAACCATACATCATAAAAGGACGATTTATGCACCAAAATGTTCCTTAAGCTACTGCCCACAAGACTGTATCCTTAAAATAATTTTAAAAATTAGATTTCATGTTAATTTCATGTGCCCTTTTTTGTCAATTTTTATTTTTTTTATTTATTTTCTAAAATAAAAACTACATATCAGATAAGGACGATTCATGCATTAAAATGAGCACCAGGTCCTCGTCCTTAAGAAGGGATACTCCTTTGTCCAAATGCCGTTTGCTCTATCTCTTGTAGTTTAGGAGTTGTAGAACACTTTTTGGAGTGGAAGCTGGCCAAAAACATGTGCTTTTTCCGTCATAACTCCCAAACCATACATCCTACAAGGACGATTTATACACCAAATTGTTTCTAATACATATATACACAAGACTGCATATTCAGAAAAAAGTTTTCTGGAATTTGATTTTTTTTCAAGAATCTTAGTTAAAATTTTTTACATGAATCATAGTTTTTGACGTGGTTTTTTGCGATTTTTTTGATTTTTTAGCCATAACTTCTAAACCATACATCATAAAAGGACGATTTATGCATCAAAATGTTCCTTAAGCTACTGCCCACAAGACTGTATCCTTAAAATAATTTTAAAAATTAGATTTCATGTTAATTTCATGTGCCCTTTTTTGTCAATTTTTATTTTTTTATTTATTTTCTAAAATAAAAACTACATATCAGATAAGGACGATTCATGCATTAAAATGAGCACCAGGTCCTCGTCCTTAAGAAGGGATACTCCTTTGTCCAAATGCCGTTTGCTCTATCTCTTGTAGTTTAGGAGTTGTAGAACACTTTTTGGAGTGGAAGCTGGCCAAAAACATGTGCTTTTTCCGTCATAACTCCCAAACCATACATCCTACAAGGACGATTTATACACCAAATTGTTTCTAATACATATATACACAAGACTGCATATTCAGAAAAAAGTTTTCTGGAATTTGATTTTTTTTCAAGAATCTTAGTTAAAATTTTTTACATGAATCATAGTTTTTGACGTGGTTTTTTGCGATTTTTTTGATTTTTTAGCCATAACTTCTAAACCATACATCATAAAAGGACGATTTATGCATCAAAATGTTCCTTAAGCTACTGCCCACAAGACTATATCCTTAAAATAATTTTAAAAATTAGATTTCATGTTAATTTCATGTGCCCTTTTTTGTCAATTTTTATTTTTTTTATTTATTTTCTAAAATTAAAACTACATATCAGATAAGGACGATTCATGCATTAAAATGAGCACCAAGTCCTCGTCCTTAAGAAGGGATACTCCTTTGTCCAAATGCCGTTTGCTCTATCTCTTGTAGTTTAGGAGTTGTAGAACACTTTTTGGAGTGGAAGCTGGCCAAAAACATGTGCTTTTTCCGTCATAACTCCCAAACCATACATCCTACAAGGACGATTTATACACCAAATTGTTTCTAATACATATATACACAAGACTGCATATTCAGAAAAAAGTTTTCTGGAATTTGATTTTTTTTCAAGAATCTTAGTTAAAATTTTTTACATGAATCATAGTTTTTGACGTGGTTTTTTGCGATTTTTTTGATTTTTTAGCCATAACTTCTAAACCATACATCATAAAAGGACGATTTATGCATCAAAATGTTCCTTAAGCTACTGCCCACAAGACTATATCCTTAAAATAATTTTAAAAATTAGATTTCATGTTAATTTCATGTGCCCTTTTTTGTCAATTTTTATTTTTTTTATTTATTTTCTAAAATAAAAACTACATATCAGATAAGGACGATTCATGCATTAAAATGAGCACCAGGTCCTCGTCCTTAAGAAGGGATACTCCTTTGTCCAAATGCCGTTTGCTCTATCTCTTGTAGTTTAGGAGTTGTAGAACACTTTTTGCAGTGGAAGCTGGCCAAAAACATGTGCTTTTTCCGTCATAACTCCCAAACCATACATCCTACAAGGACGATTTATACACCAAATTGTTTCTTATACATATATACACAAGACTGCATATTCAAAAAAAAGTTTTCTGGAATTTAATTTTTTTTCAAGAATCTTAGTTAAAATTTTTTACATGAATCATAGTTTTTGACGTGGTTTTTTGCGATTTTTTTTATTTTTTAGCCATAACTTCTAAACCATATATCATTAAAGGACGATTTATGCATCAAAATGTTCCTTAAGCTACTGTTCACAAGACTGTATCCATAAAATAATTTTAAAAATTAGATTTCATGTTAATTTCATGTGCCCTTTTTTGTCAATTTTTATTTTTTTTATTTATTTTCTAAAATAAAAACTACATATCAGATAAGGACGATTCATGCATTAAAATGAGCACCAGGTCCTCGTCCTTAAGAAGGGATACTCCTTTGTCCAAATGCCGTTTGCTCTATCTCTTGTAGTTTAGGAGTTGTAGAACACTTTTTGGAGTGGAAGCTGGCCAAAAACATGTGCTTTTTCCGTCATAACTCCCAAACCATACATCCTACAAGGACGACGTATACACCAAATTGTTTCTAATACATATATACACAAGACTGCATATTCAGAAAAAAGTTTTCTGGAATTTGATTTTTTTTCATGAATCTTAGTTAAAATTTTTTACATGAATCATAGTTTTTGACGTGGTTTTTTGCGATTTTTTTGATTTTTTAGCCATAACTTCTAAACCATACATCATAAAAGGACGATTTATGCATCAAAATGTTCCTTAAGCTACTGCCCACAAGACTGTATCCTTAAAATATATATACACAAGACTGCATATTCAGAAAAAAGTTTTCTGGAATTTGATTTTTTTTCAAGAATCTTAGTTAAAATTTTTTACATGAATCATAGTTTTTGACGTGGTTTTTTGCGATTTTTTTGATTTTTTAGCCATAACTTCTAAACCATACATAATAAAAGGACGATTTATGCATCAAAATGTTCCTTAAGCAACTGCCCACAAGACTGTATCCTTAAAATAATTTTAAAAATTAGATTTCATGTTAATTTCATGTGCCCTTTTTTGTCAATTTTTATTTTTTTTATTTATTTTCTAAAATAAAAACTACATATCAGATAAGGACGATTCATGCATTAAAATGAGCACCAGGTCCTCGTCCTTAAGTAGGGTTACTTCTTTGTCCAAATGCATTTTGCTCTATCTCTTGTAGTTTAGGAGTTGTAGAACACTTTTTGGAGTGGAAGCTGGCCAAAAACATGTGCTTTTTCCGTCATAACTCCCAAACCATACATCCTACAAGGACGATTTATACACCAAATTGTTTCTAATACATATATACACAAGACTGCATATTCAGAAAAAAGTTTTCTGGAATTTGATTTTTTTTCAAGAATCTTAGTTAAAATTTTTTACATGAATCATAGTTTTTGACGTGGTTTTTTGCGATTTTTTTGATTTTTTAGCCATAACTTCTAAACCATACATCATAAAAGGACGATTTATGCACCAAAATGTTCCTTAAGCTACTGCCCACAAGACTGTATCCTTAAAATAATTTTAAAAATTAGATTTCATGTTAATTTCATGTGCCCTTTTTTGTCAATTTTTATTTTTTTTATTTATTTTCTAAAATAAAAACTACATATCAGATAAGGACGATTCATGCATTAAAATGAGCACCAGGTCCTCGTCCTTAAGAAGGGATACTCCTTTGTCCAAATGCCGTTTGCTCTATCTCTTGTAGTTTAGGAGTTGTAGAACACTTTTTGGAGTGGACGCTGGCCAAAAACATGTGCTTTTTCCGTCATAACTCCCAAACCATACATCCTACAAGGACGATTTATACACCAAATTGTTTCTAATACATATATACACAAGACTGCATATTCAGAAAAAAGTTTTCTGGAATTTGATTTTTTTTCAAGAATCTTAGTTAAAATTTTTTACATGAATCATAGTTTTTGACGTGGTTTTTTGCGATTTTTTTGATTTTTTAGCCATAACTTCTAAACCATACATCATAAAAGGACGATTTATGCATCAAAATGTTCCTTAAGCTACTGCCCACAAGACTGTATCCTTAAATAAATTTTAAAAATTAGATTTCATGTTAATTTCATGTGCCCTTTTTTGTCAATTTTTTTTTTTTTATTTATTTTCTAAAATAAAAACTACATATCAGATAAGGACGATTCATGCATTAAAATGAGCACCAGGTCCTCGTCCTTAAGAAGGGATACTCCTTTGTCCAAATGCCGTTTGCTCTATCTCTTGTAGTTTAGGAGTTGTAGAACACTTTTTGGAGTGGAAGCTGGCCAAAAACATGTGCTTTTTCCGTCATAACTCCCAAACCATACATCCTACAAGGACGATTTATACACCAAATTGTTTCTAATACATATATACACAAGACTGCATATTCAGAAAAAAGTTTTCTGGAATTTGATTTTTTTTCAAGAATCTTAGTTAAAATTTTTTACATGAATCATAGTTTTTGACGTGGTTTTTTGCGATTTTTTTGATTTTTTAGCCATAACTTCTAAACCATACATCATAAAAGGACGATTTATGCACCAAAATGTTCCTTAAGCTACTGCCCACAAGACTGTATCCTTAAAATAATTTTAAAAATTAGATTTCATGTTAATTTCATGTGCCCTTTTTTGTCAATTTTTATTTTTTTTATTTATTTTCTAAAATAAAAACTACATATCAGATAAGGACGATTCATGCATTAAAATGAGCACCAGGTCCTCGTCCTTAAGAAGGGATACTCCTTTGTCCAAATGCCGTTTGCTCTATCTCTTGTAGTTTAGGAGTTGTAGAACACTTTTTGGAGTGGAAGCTGGCCAAAAACATGTGCTTTTTCCGTCATAACTCCCAAACCATACATCCTACAAGGACGACGTATACACCAAATTGTTTCTAATACATATATACACAAGACTGCATATTCAGAAAAAAGTTTTCTGGAATTTGATTTTTTTTCATGAATCTTAGTTAAAATTTTTTACATGAATCATAGTTTTTGACGTGGTTTTTTGCGATTTTTTTGATTTTTTAGCCATAACTTCTAAACCATACATCATAAAAGGACGATTTATGCATCAAAATGTTCCTTAAGCTACTGCCCACAAGACTGTATCCTTAAAATAATTTTAAAAATTAGATTTCATGTTAATTTCATGTGCCCTTTTTTGTCAATTTTTATTTTTTTATTTATTTTCTAAAATAAAAACTACATATCAGATAAGGACGATTCATGCATTAAAATGAGCACCAGGTCCTCGTCCTTAAGAAGGGATACTCCTTTGTCCAAATGCCGTTTGCTCTATCTCTTGTAGTTTAGGAGTTGTAGAACACTTTTTGGAGTGGAAGCTGGCCAAAAACATGTGCTTTTTCCGTCATAACTCCCAAACCATACATCCTACAAGGACGATTTATACACCAAATTGTTTCTAATACATATATACACAAGACTGCATATTCAGAAAAAAGTTTTCTGGAATTTGATTTTTTTTCAAGAATCTTAGTTAAAATTTTTTACATGAATCATAGTTTTTGACGTGGTTTTTTGCGATTTTTTTGATTTTTTAGCCATAACTTCTAAACCATACATCATAAAAGGACGATTTATGCATCAAAATGTTCCTTAAGCTACTGCCCACAAGACTATATCCTTAAAATAATTTTAAAAATTAGATTTCATGTTAATTTCATGTGCCCTTTTTTGTCAATTTTTATTTTTTTTATTTATTTTCTAAAATAAAAACTACATATCAGATAAGGACGATTCATGCATTAAAATGAGCACCAGGTCCTCGTCCTTAAGAAGGGATACTCCTTTGTCCAAATGCCGTTTGCTCTATCTCTTGTAGTTTAGGAGTTGTAGAACACTTTTTGCAGTGGAAGCTGGCCAAAAACATGTGCTTTTTCCGTCATAACTCCCAAACCATACATCCTACAAGGACGATTTATACACCAAATTGTTTCTTATACATATATACACAAGACTGCATATTCAAAAAAAAGTTTTCTGGAATTTAATTTTTTTTCAAGAATCTTAGTTAAAATTTTTTACATGAATCATAGTTTTTGACGTGGTTTTTTGCGATTTTTTTTATTTTTTAGCCATAACTTCTAAACCATATATCATAAAAGGACGATTTATGCATCAAAATGTTCCTTAAGCTACTGTTCACAAGACTGTATCCATAAAATAATTTTAAAAATTAGATTTCATGTTAATTTCATGTGCCCTTTTTTGTCAATTTTTATTTTTTTTATTTATTTTCTAAAATAAAAACTACATATCAGATAAGGACGATTCATGCATTAAAATGAGCACCAGGTCCTCGTCCTTAAGAAGGGATACTCCTTTGTCCAAATGCCGTTTGCTCTATCTCTTGTAGTTTAGGAGTTGTAGAACACTTTTTGGAGTGGAAGCTGGCCAAAAACATGTGCTTTTTCCGTCATAACTCCCAAACCATACATCCTACAAGGACGACGTATACACCAAATTGTTTCTAATACATATATACACAAGACTGCATATTCAGAAAAAAGTTTTCTGGAATTTGATTTTTTTTCATGAATCTTAGTTAAAATTTTTTACATGAATCATAGTTTTTGACGTGGTTTTTTGCGATTTTTTTGATTTTTTAGCCATAACTTCTAAACCATACATCATA
The DNA here is from genome assembly GCA_963920525.1 of Dichetophora obliterata. Lineage (NCBI taxonomy): Eukaryota > Metazoa > Arthropoda > Insecta > Diptera > Sciomyzidae > Dichetophora > Dichetophora obliterata. The sequence goes on along the minus strand of OY986438.1, from coordinate 2,574,777 downwards.
AAAGGACGATTTATGCATCAAAATGTTCCTTAAGCTACTGCCCACAAGACTGTATCCTTAAAATAATTTTAAAAATTAGATTTCATGTTAATTTCATGTGCCCTTTTTTGTCAATTTTTATTTTTTTATTTATTTTCTAAAATAAAAACTACATATCAGATAAGGACGATTCATGCATTAAAATGAGCACCAGGTCCTCGTCCTTAAGAAGGGATACTCCTTTGTCCAAATGCCGTTTGCTCTATCTCTTGTAGTTTAGGAGTTGTAGAACACTTTTTGGAGTGGAAGCTGGCCAAAAACATGTGCTTTTTCCGTCATAACTCCCAAACCATACATCCTTCAAGGACGATTTATACACCAAATTGTTTCTAATACATATATACACAAGACTGCATATTCAGAAAAAAGTTTTCTGGAATTTGATTTTTTTTCAAGAATCTTAGTTAAAATTTTTTACATGAATCATAGTTTTTGACGTGGTTTTTTGCGATTTTTTTTATTTTTTAGCCATAACTTCTAAACCATACATCATAAAAGGACGACTTATGCATCAAAATGTTCCTTAAGCTACTGCCCACAAGACTGTATCCTTAAAATAATTTTAAAAATTAGATTTCATGTTAATTTCATGTGCCCTTTTTTGTCAATTTTTATTTTTTTTATTTATTTTCTAAAATAAAAACTACATATCAGATAAGGACGATTCATGCATTAAAATGAGCACCAGGTCCTCGTCCTTAAGTAGGGTTACTTCTTTGTCCAAATGCATTTTGCTCTATCTCTTGTAGTTTAGGAGTTGTAGAACACTTTTTGGAGTGGAAGCTGGCCAAAAACATGTGCTTTTTCCGTCATAACTCCCAAACCATACATCCTACAAGGACGATTTGTACACCAAATTGTTTCTAATACATATATACACAAGACTGCATATTCAGAAAAAAGTTTTCTGGAATTTGATTTTTTTTCAAGAATCTTAGTTAAAATTTTTTACATGAATCATAGTTTTTGACGTGGTTTTTTGCGATTTTTTTGATTTTTTAGCCATAACTTCTAAACCATACATCATAAAAGGACGATTTATGCACCAAAATGTTCCTTAAGCTACTGCCCACAAGACTGTATCCTTAAAATAATTTTAAAAATTAGATTTCATGTTAATTTCATGTGCCCTTTTTTGTCAATTTTTATTTTTTTTATTTATTTTCTAAAATAAAAACTACATATCAGATAAGGACGATTCATGCATTAAAATGAGCACCAGGTCCTCGTCCTTAAGAAGGGATACTCCTTTGTCCAAATGCCGTTTGCTCTATCTCTTGTAGTTTAGGAGTTGTAGAACACTTTTTGGAGTGGACGCTGGCCAAAAACATGTGCTTTTTCCGTCATAACTCCCAAACCATACATCCTACAAGGACGATTTATACACCAAATTGTTTCTAATACATATATACACAAGACTGCATATTCAGAAAAAAGTTTTCTGGAATTTGATTTTTTTTCAAGAATCTTAGTTAAAATTTTTTACATGAATCATAGTTTTTGACGTGGTTTTTTGCGATTTTTTTTATTTTTTAGCCATAACTTCTAAACCATACATCATAAAAGGACGATTTATGCATCAAAATGTTCCTTAAGCTACTGCCCACAAGACTGTATCCTTAAATGGCCAAAAACATGTGCTTTTTCCGTCATAACTCCCAAACCATACATCCTACAAGGACGACGTATACACCAAATTGTTTCTAATACATATATACACAAGACTGCATATTCAGAAAAAAGTTTTCTGGAATTTGATTTTTTTTCATGAATCTTAGTTAAAATTTTTTACATGAATCATAGTTTTTGACGTGGTTTTTTGCGATTTTTTTGATTTTTTAGCCATAACTTCTAAACCATACATCATAAAAGGACGATTTATGCATCAAAATGTTCCTTAAGCTACTGCCCACAAGACTGTATCCTTAAAATAATTTTAAAAATTAGATTTCATGTTAATTTCATGTGCCCTTTTTTGTCAATTTTTATTTTTTTATTTATTTTCTAAAATAAAAACTACATATCAGATAAGGACGATTCATGCATTAAAATGAGCACCAGGTCCTCGTCCTTAAGAAGGGATACTCCTTTGTCCAAATGCCGTTTGCTCTATCTCTTGTAGTTTAGGAGTTGTAGAACACTTTTTGGAGTGGAAGCTGGCCAAAAACATGTGCTTTTTCCGTCATAACTCCCAAACCATACATCCTACAAGGACGATTTATACACCAAATTGTTTCTAATACATATATACACAAGACTGCATATTCAGAAAAAAGTTTTCTGGAATTTGATTTTTTTTCAAGAATCTTAGTTAAAATTTTTTACATGAATCATAGTTTTTGACGTGGTTTTTTGCGATTTTTTTTATTTTTTAGCCATAACTTCTAAACCATACATCATAAAAGGACGACTTATGCATCAAAATGTTCCTTAAGCTACTGCCCACAAGACTGTATCCTTAAAATAATTTTAAAAATTAGATTTCATGTTAATTTCATGTGCCCTTTTTTGTCAATTTTTATTTTTTTTATTTATTTTCTAAAATAAAAACTACATATCAGATAAGGACGATTCATGCATTAAAATGAGCACCAGGTCCTCGTCCTTAAGAAGGGATACTCCTTTGTCCAAATGCCGTTTGCTCTATCTCTTGTAGTTTAGGAGTTGTAGAACACTTTTTGGAGTGGAAGCTGGCCAAAAACATGTGCTTTTTCCGTCATAACTCCCAAACCATACATCCTACAAGGACGATTTATACACCAAATTGTTTCTAATACATATATACACAAGACTGCATATTCAGAAATAAGTTTTCTGGAATTTGATTTTTTTTCAAGAATCTTAGTTAAAATTTTTTACATGAATCATAGTTTTTGACGTGGTTTTTTGCGATTTTTTTGATTTTTTAGCCATAACTTCTAAACCATACGTCATAAAAGGACGATTTATGCACCAAAATGTTCCTGAAGCTACTGCCCACAAGACTGTATCCTTAAAATAATTTTAAAAATTAGATTTCATGTTAATTTCATGTGCCCTTTTTTGTCAATTTTTATTTTTTTTATTTATTTTCTAAAATAAAAACTACATATCAGATAAGGACGATTCATGCATTAAAATGAGCACCAGGTCCTCGTCCTTAAGAAGGGATACTCCTTTGTCCAAATGCCGTTTGCTCTATCTCTTGTAGTTTAGGAGTTGTAGAACACTTTTTGGAGTGGACGCTGGCCAAAAACATGTGCTTTTTCCGTCATAACTCCCAAACCATACATCCTACAAGGACGATTTATACACCAAATTGTTTCTAATACATATATACACAAGACTGCATATTCAGAAAAAAGTTTTCTGGAATTTGATTTTTTTTCAAGAATCTTAGTTAAAATTTTTTACATGAATCATAGTTTTTGACGTGGTTTTTTGCGATTTTTTTGATTTTTTAGCCATAACTTCTAAACCATACATCATAAAAGGACGATTTATGCATCAAAATGTTCCTTAAGCTACTGCCCACAAGACTGTATCCTTAAAATATATATACACAAGACTGCATATTCAGAAAAAAGTTTTCTGGAATTTGATTTTTTTTCAAGAATCTTAGTTAAAATTTTTTACATGAATCATAGTTTTTGACGTGGTTTTTTGCGATTTTTTTGATTTTTTAGCCATAACTTCTAAACCATACATAATAAAAGGACGATTTATGCATCAAAATGTTCCTTAAGCAACTGCCCACAAGACTGTATCCTTAAAATAATTTTAAAAATTAGATTTCATGTTAATTTCATGTGCCCTTTTTTGTCAATTTTTATTTTTTTTATTTATTTTCTAAAATAAAAACTACATATCAGATAAGGACGATTCATGCATTAAAATGAGCACCAGGTCCTCGTCCTTAAGTAGGGTTACTTCTTTGTCCAAATGCATTTTGCTCTATCTCTTGTAGTTTAGGAGTTGTAGAACACTTTTTGGAGTGGAAGCTGGCCAAAAACATGTGCTTTTTCCGTCATAACTCCCAAACCATACATCCTACAAGGACGATTTGTACACCAAATTGTTTCTAATACATATATACACAAGACTGCATATTCAGAAAAAAGTTTTCTGGAATTTGATTTTTTTTCAAGAATCTTAGTTAAAATTTTTTACATGAATCATAGTTTTTGACGTGGTTTTTTGCGATTTTTTTGATTTTTTAGCCATAACTTCTAAACCATACATCATAAAAGGACGATTTATGCACCAAAATGTTCCTTAAGCTACTGCCCACAAGACTGTATCCTTAAAATAATTTTAAAAATTAGATTTCATGTTAATTTCATGTGCCCTTTTTTGTCAATTTTTATTTTTTTTATTTATTTTCTAAAATAAAAACTACATATCAGATAAGGACGATTCATGCATTAAAATGAGCACCAGGTCCTCGTCCTTAAGAAGGGATACTCCTTTGTCCAAATGCCGTTTGCTCTATCTCTTGTAGTTTAGGAGTTGTAGAACACTTTTTGGAGTGGACGCTGGCCAAAAACATGTGCTTTTTCCGTCATAACTCCCAAACCATACATCCTACAAGGACGATTTATACACCAAATTGTTTCTAATACATATATACACAAGACTGCATATTCAGAAAAAAGTTTTCTGGAATTTGATTTTTTTTCAAGAATCTTAGTTAAAATTTTTTACATGAATCATAGTTTTTGACGTGGTTTTTTGCGATTTTTTTGATTTTTTAGCCATAACTTCTAAACCATACATCATAAAAGGACGATTTATGCATCAAAATGTTCCTTAAGCTACTGCCCACAAGACTGTATCCTTAAATAAATTTTAAAAATTAGATTTCATGTTAATTTCATGTGCCCTTTTTTGTCAATTTTTTTTTTTTTATTTATTTTCTAAAATAAAAACTACATATCAGATAAGGACGATTCATGCATTAAAATGAGCACCAGGTCCTCGTCCTTAAGAAGGGATACTCCTTTGTCCAAATGCCGTTTGCTCTATCTCTTGTAGTTTAGGAGATGTAGAACACTTTTTGGAGTGGAAGCTGGCCAAAAACATGTGCTTTTTCCGTCATAACTCCCAAACCATACATCCTACAAGGACGATTTATACACCAAATTGTTTCTAATACATATATACACAAGACTGCATATTCAGAAAAAAGTTTTCTGGAATTTGATTTTTTTTCAAGAATCTTAGTTAAAATTTTTTACATGAATCATAGTTTTTGACGTGGTTTTTTGCGATTTTTTTGATTTTTTAGCCATAACTTCTAAACCATACATCATAAAAGGACGATTTATGCACCAAAATGTTCCTTAAGCTACTGCCCACAAGACTGTATCCTTAAAATAATTTTAAAAATTAGATTTCATGTTAATTTCATGTGCCCTTTTTTGTCAATTTTTATTTTTTTTATTTATTTTCTAAAATAAAAACTACATATCAGATAAGGACGATTCATGCATTAAAATGAGCACCAGGTCCTCGTCCTTAAGAAGGGATACTCCTTTGTCCAAATGCCGTTTGCTCTATCTCTTGTAGTTTAGGAGTTGTAGAACACTTTTTGGAGTGGACGCTGGCCAAAAACATGTGCTTTTTCCGTCATAACTCCCAAACCATACATCCTACAAGGACGATTTATACACCAAATTGTTTCTAATACATATATACACAAGACTGCATATTCAGAAAAAAGTTTTCTGGAATTTGATTTTTTTTCAAGAATCTTAGTTAAAATTTTTTACATGAATCATAGTTTTTGACGTGGTTTTTTGCGATTTTTTTTATTTTTTAGCCATAACTTCTAAACCATACATCATAAAAGGACGATTTATGCATCAAAATGTTCCTTAAGCTACTGCCCACAAGACTGTATCCTTAAAATAATTTTAAAAATTAGATTTCATGTTAATTTCATGTGTCCTTTTTTGTCAATTTTTATTTTTTTTATTTATTTTCTAAAATAAAAACTACATATCAGATAAGGACGATTCATGCATTAAAATGAGCACCAGGTCCTCGTCCTTAAGAAGGGATACTCCTTTGTTCAAATGCCGTTTGCTCTATCTCTTGTAGTTTAGGAGTTGTAGAACACTTTTTGGAGTGGAAGCTGGCCAAAAACATGTGCTTTTTCCGTCATAACTCCCAAACCATACATCCTACAAGGACGATTTATACACCAAATTGTTTCTTATACATATATACACAAGACTGCATATTCAGAAAAAAGTTTTCTGGAATTTGATTTTTTTTTCAAGAATCTTAGTTAAAATTTTTTACATGAATCATAGTTTTTAACGTGGTTTTTTGCGATTTTTTTGATTTTTTAGCCATAACTTCTAAACCATACATCATAAAAGGACGATTTATGCATCAAAATGTTCCTTAAGCTACTGCCCACAAGACTGTATCCTTAAAATAATTTTAAAAATTAGATTTCATGTTAATTTCATGTGTCCTTTTTTGTCAATTTTTATTTTTTTTATTTATTTTCTAAAATAAAAACTACATATCAGATAAGGACGATTCATGCATTAAAATGAGCACCAGGTCCTCGTCCTTAAGAAGGGATACTCCTTTGTTCAAATGCCGTTTGCTCTATCTCTTGTAGTTTAGGAGTTGTAGAACACTTTTTGGAGTGGAAGCTGGCCAAAAACATGTGCTTTTTCCGTCATAACTCCCAAACCATACATCCTACAAGGACGATTTATACACCAAATTGTTTCTAATACATATATACACAAGACTGCATATTCAGAAAAAAGTTTTCTGGAATTTGATTTTTTTTCAAGAATCTTAGTTAAAATTTTTTACATGAATCATAGTTTTTGACGTGGTTTTTTGCGATTTTTTTGATTTTTTAGCCATAACTTCTAAACCATACATCATAAAAGGACGATTTATGCACCAAAATGTTCCTGAAGCTACTGCCCACAAGACTGTATCCTTAAAATAATTTTAAAAATTAGATTTCATGTTAATTTCATGTGCCCTTTTTTGTCATTTTTTATTTTTTTTATTTATTTTCTAAAATAAAAACTACATATCAGATAAGGACGATTCATGCATTAAAATGAGCACCAGGTCCTCGTCCTTAAGAAGGGATACTCCTTTGTCCAAATGCCGTTTGCTCTATCTCTTGTAGTTTAGGAGTTGTAGAACACTTTTTGGAGTGGAAGCTGGCCAAAAACATGTGCTTTTTCCGTCATAACTCCCAAACCATACATCCTACAAGGACGATTTATACACCAAATTGTTTCTAATACATATATACACAAGACTGCATATTCAGAAAAAAGTTTTCTGGAATTTGATTTTTTTTCAAGAATCTTAGTTAAAATTTTTTACATGAATCATAGTTTTTGACGTGGTTTTTTGCGATTTTTTTGATTTTTTAGCCATAACTTCTAAACCATACATCATAAAAGGACGATTTATGCATCAAAATGTTCCTTAAGCTACTGCCCACAAGACTATATCCTTAAAATAATTTTAAAAATTAGATTTCATGTTAATTTCATGTGCCCTTTTTTGTCATTTTTTATTTTTTTTATTTATTTTCTAAAATAAAAACTACATATCAGATAAGGACGATTCATGCATTAAAATGAGCACCAGGTCCTCGTTCTTAAGAAGGGATACTCCTTTGTCCAAATGCCGTTTGCTCTATCTCTTGTAGTTTAGGAGTTGTAGAACACTTTTTGGAGTGGAAGCTGGCCAAAAACATGTGCTTTTTCCGTCATAACTCCCAAACCATACATCCTACAAGGACGATTTATACACCAAATTGTTTCTAATACATATATACACAAGACTGCATATTCAGAAAAAAGTTTTCTGGAATTTGATTTTTTTTCAAGAATCTTAGTTAAAATTTTTTACATGAATCATAGTTTTTGACGTGGTTTTTTGCGATTTTTTTGATTTTTTAGCCATAACTTCTAAACCATACATCATAAAAGGACGATTTATGCATCAAAATGTTCCTTAAGCTACTGCCCACAAGACTATATCCTTAAAATAATTTTAAAAATTAGATTTCATGTTAATTTCATGTGCCCTTTTTTGTCAATTTTTATTTTTTTTATTTATTTTCTAAAATAAAAACTACATATCAGATAAGGACGATTCATGCATTAAAATGAGCACCAGGTCCTCGTCCTTAAGAAGGGATACTCCTTTGTCCAAATGCCGTTTGCTCTATCTCTTGTAGTTTAGGAGTTGTAGAACACTTTTTGGAGTGGACGCTGGCCAAAAACATGTGCTTTTTCCGTCATAACTCCCAAACCATACATCCTACAAGGACGATTTATACACCAAATTGTTTCTAATACATATATACACAAGACTGCATATTCAGAAATAAGTTTTCTGGAATTTGATTTTTTTTCAAGAATCTTAGTTAAAATTTTTTACATGAATCATAGTTTTTGACGTGGTTTTTTGCGATTTTTTTGATTTTTTAGCCATAACTTCTAAACCATACGTCATAAAAGGACGATTTATGCACCAAAATGTTCCTGAAGCTACTGCCCACAAGACTGTATCCTTAAAATAATTTTAAAAATTAGATTTCATGTTAATTTCATGTGCCCTTTTTTGTCAATTTTTATTTTTTTTATTTATTTTCTAAAATAAAAACTACATATCAGATAAGGACGATTCATGCATTAAAATGAGCACCAGGTCCTCGTCCTTAAGAAGGGATACTCCTTTGTCCAAATGCCGTTTGCTCTATCTCTTGTAGTTTAGGAGTTGTAGAACACTTTTTGGAGTGGAAGCTGGCCAAAAACATGTGCTTTTTCCGTCATAACTCCCAAACCATACATCCTACAAGGACGATTTATACACCAAATTGTTTCTAATACATATATACACAAGACTGCATATTCAGAAAAAAGTTTTCTGGAATTTGATTTTTTTTCAAGAATCTTAGTTAAAATTTTTTACATGAATCATAGTTTTTGACGTGGTTTTTTGCGATTTTTTTTATTTTTTAGCCATAACTTCTAAACCATACATCATAAAAGGACGACTTATGCATCAAAATGTTCCTTAAGCTACTGCCCACAAGACTGTATCCTTAAAATAATTTTAAAAATTAGATTTCATGTTAATTTCATGTGCCCTTTTTTGTCAATTTTTATTTTTTTTATTTATTTTCTAAAATAAAAACTACATATCAGATAAGGACGATTCATGCATTAAAATGAGCACCAGGTCCTCGTCCTTAAGAAGGGATACTCCTTTGTCCAAATGCCGTTTGCTCTATCTCTTGTAGTTTAGGAGTTGTAGAACACTTTTTGGAGTGGAAGCTGGCCAAAAACATGTGCTTTTTCCGTCATAACTCCCAAACCATACATCCTACAAGGACGATTTATACACCAAATTGTTTCTAATACATATATACACAAGACTGCATATTCAGAAATAAGTTTTCTGGAATTTGATTTTTTTTCAAGAATCTTAGTTAAAATTTTTTACATGAATCATAGTTTTTGACGTGGTTTTTTGCGATTTTTTTGATTTTTTAGCCATAACTTCTAAACCATACGTCATAAAAGGACGATTTATGCACCAAAATGTTCCTGAAGCTACTGCCCACAAGACTGTATCCTTAAAATAATTTTAAAAATTAGATTTCATGTTAATTTCATGTGCCCTTTTTTGTCAATTTTTATTTTTTTTATTTATTTTCTAAAATAAAAACTACATATCAGATAAGGACGATTCATGCATTAAAATGAGCACCAGGTCCTCGTCCTTAAGAAGGGATACTCCTTTGTCCAAATGCCGTTTGCTCTATCTCTTGTAGTTTAGGAGTTGTAGAACACTTTTTGGAGTGGACGCTGGCCAAAAACATGTGCTTTTTCCGTCATAACTCCCAAACCATACATCCTACAAGGACGATTTATACACCAAATTGTTTCTAATACATATATACACAAGACTGCATATTCAGAAAAAAGTTTTCTGGAATTTGATTTTTTTTCAAGAATCTTAGTTAAAATTTTTTACATGAATCATAGTTTTTGACGTGGTTTTTTGCGATTTTTTTGATTTTTTAGCCATAACTTCTAAACCATACATCATAAAAGGACGATTTATGCATCAAAATGTTCCTTAAGCTACTGCCCACAAGACTGTATCCTTAAAATATATATACACAAGACTGCATATTCAGAAAAAAGTTTTCTGGAATTTGATTTTTTTTCAAGAATCTTAGTTAAAATTTTTTACATGAATCATAGTTTTTGACGTGGTTTTTTGCGATTTTTTTGATTTTTTAGCCATAACTTCTAAACCATACATAATAAAAGGACGATTTATGCATCAAAATGTTCCTTAAGCAACTGCCCACAAGACTGTATCCTTAAAATAATTTTAAAAATTAGATTTCATGTTAATTTCATGTGCCCTTTTTTGTCAATTTTTATTTTTTTTATTTATTTTCTAAAATAAAAACTACATATCAGATAAGGACGATTCATGCATTAAAATGAGCACCAGGTCCTCGTCCTTAAGTAGGGTTACTTCTTTGTCCAAATGCATTTTGCTCTATCTCTTGTAGTTTAGGAGTTGTAGAACACTTTTTGGAGTGGAAGCTGGCCAAAAACATGTGCTTTTTCCGTCATAACTCCCAAACCATACATCCTACAAGGACGATTTGTACACCAAATTGTTTCTAATACATATATACACAAGACTGCATATTCAGAAAAAAGTTTTCTGGAATTTGATTTTTTTTCAAGAATCTTAGTTAAAATTTTTTACATGAATCATAGTTTTTGACGTGGTTTTTTGCGATTTTTTTGATTTTTTAGCCATAACTTCTAAACCATACATCATAAAAGGACGATTTATGCACCAAAATGTTCCTTAAGCTACTGCCCACAAGACTGTATCCTTAAAATAATTTTAAAAATTAGATTTCATGTTAATTTCATGTGCCCTTTTTTGTCAATTTTTATTTTTTTTATTTATTTTCTAAAATAAAAACTACATATCAGATAAGGACGATTCATGCATTAAAATGAGCACCAGGTCCTCGTCCTTAAGAAGGGATACTCCTTTGTCCAAATGCCGTTTGCTCTATCTCTTGTAGTTTAGGAGTTGTAGAACACTTTTTGGAGTGGACGCTGGCCAAAAACATGTGCTTTTTCCGTCATAACTCCCAAACCATACATCCTACAAGGACGATTTATACACCAAATTGTTTCTAATACATATATACACAAGACTGCATATTCAGAAAAAAGTTTTCTGGAATTTGATTTTTTTTCAAGAATCTTAGTTAAAATTTTTTACATGAATCATAGTTTTTGACGTGGTTTTTTGCGATTTTTTTGATTTTTTAGCCATAACTTCTAAACCATACATCATAAAAGGACGATTTATGCATCAAAATGTTCCTTAAGCTACTGCCCACAAGACTGTATCCTTAAATAAATTTTAAAAATTAGATTTCATGTTAATTTCATGTGCCCTTTTTTGTCAATTTTTTTTTTTTTATTTATTTTCTAAAATAAAAACTACATATCAGATAAGGACGATTCATGCATTAAAATGAGCACCAGGTCCTCGTCCTTAAGAAGGGATACTCCTTTGTCCAAATGCCGTTTGCTCTATCTCTTGTAGTTTAGGAGATGTAGAACACTTTTTGGAGTGGAAGCTGGCCAAAAACATGTGCTTTTTCCGTCATAACTCCCAAACCATACATCCTACAAGGACGATTTATACACCAAATTGTTTCTAATACATATATACACAAGACTGCATATTCAGAAAAAAGTTTTCTGGAATTTGATTTTTTTTCAAGAATCTTAGTTAAAATTTTTTACATGAATCATAGTTTTTGACGTGGTTTTTTGCGATTTTTTTGATTTTTTAGCCATAACTTCTAAACCATACATCATAAAAGGACGATTTATGCACCAAAATGTTCCTTAAGCTACTGCCCACAAGACTGTATCCTTAAAATAATTTTAAAAATTAGATTTCATGTTAATTTCATGTGCCCTTTTTTGTCAATTTTTATTTTTTTTATTTATTTTCTAAAATAAAAACTACATATCAGATAAGGACGATTCATGCATTAAAATGAGCACCAGGTCCTCGTCCTTAAGAAGGGATACTCCTTTGTCCAAATGCCGTTTGCTCTATCTCTTGTAGTTTAGGAGTTGTAGAACACTTTTTGGAGTGGACGCTGGCCAAAAACATGTGCTTTTTCCGTCATAACTCCCAAACCATACATCCTACAAGGACGATTTATACACCAAATTGTTTCTAATACATATATACACAAGACTGCATATTCAGAAAAAAGTTTTCTGGAATTTGATTTTTTTTCAAGAATCTTAGTTAAAATTTTTTACATGAATCATAGTTTTTGACGTGGTTTTTTGCGATTTTTTTTATTTTTTAGCCATAACTTCTAAACCATACATCATAAAAGGACGATTTATGCATCAAAATGTTCCTTAAGCTACTGCCCACAAGACTGTATCCTTAAAATAATTTTAAAAATTAGATTTCATGTTAATTTCATGTGTCCTTTTTTGTCAATTTTTATTTTTTTTATTTATTTTCTAAAATAAAAACTACATATCAGATAAGGACGATTCATGCATTAAAATGAGCACCAGGTCCTCGTCCTTAAGAAGGGATACTCCTTTGTTCAAATGCCGTTTGCTCTATCTCTTGTAGTTTAGGAGTTGTAGAACACTTTTTGGAGTGGAAGCTGGCCAAAAACATGTGCTTTTTCCGTCATAACTCCCAAACCATACATCCTACAAGGACGATTTATACACCAAATTGTTTCTTATACATATATACACAAGACTGCATATTCAGAAAAAAGTTTTCTGGAATTTGATTTTTTTTCAAGAATCTTAGTTAAAATTTTTTACATGAATCATAGTTTTTGACGTGGTTTTTTGCGATTTTTTTGATTTTTTAGCCATAACTTCTAAACCATACATCATAAAAGGACGATTTATGCATCAAAATGTTCCTTAAGCTACTGCCCACAAGACTGTATCCTTAAAATAATTTTAAAAATTAGATTTCATGTTAATTTCATGTGTCCTTTTTTGTCAATTTTTATTTTTTTTATTTATTTTCTAAAATAAAAACTACATATCAGATAAGGACGATTCATGCATTAAAATGAGCACCAGGTCCTCGTCCTTAAGAAGGGATACTCCTTTGTTCAAATGCCGTTTGCTCTATCTCTTGTAGTTTAGGAGTTGTAGAACACTTTTTGGAGTGGAAGCTGGCCAAAAACATGTGCTTTTTCCGTCATAACTCCCAAACCATACATCCTACAAGGACGATTTATACACCAAATTGTTTCTTATACATATATACACAAGACTGCATATTCAGAAAAAAGTTTTCTGGAATTTGATTTTTTTTCAAGAATCTTAGTTAAAATTTTTTACATGAATCATAGTTTTTGACGTGGTTTTTTGCGATTTTTTTGATTTTTTAGCCATAACTTCTAAACCATACATCATAAAAGGACGATTTATGCATCAAAATGTTCCTTAAGCTACTGCCCACAAGACTGTATCCTTAAAATAATTTTAAAAATTAGATTTCATGTTAATTTCATGTGTCCTTTTTTGTCAATTTTTATTTTTTTTATTTATTTTCTAAAATAAAAACTACATATCAGATAAGGACGATTCATGCATTAAAATGAGCACCAGGTCCTCGTCCTTAAGAAGGGATACTCCTTTGTTCAAATGCCGTTTGCTCTATCTCTTGTAGTTTAGGAGTTGTAGAACACTTTTTGGAGTGGAAGCTGGCCAAAAACATGTGCTTTTTCCGTCATAACTCCCAAACCATACATCCTACAAGGACGATTTATACACCAAATTGTTTCTAATACATATATACACAAGACTGCATATTCAGAAAAAAGTTTTCTGGAATTTGATTTTTTTTCAAGAATCTTAGTTAAAATTTTTTACATGAATCATAGTTTTTGACGTGGTTTTTTGCGATTTTTTTTATTTTTTAGCCATAACTTCTAAACCATACATCATAAAAGGACGATTTATGCATCAAAATGTTCCTTAAGCTACTGCCCACAAGACTATATCCTTAAAATAATTTTAAAAATTAGATTTCATGTTAATTTCATGTGCCCTTTTTTGTCAATTTTTATTTTTTTTATTTATTTTCTAAAATAAAAACTACATATCAGATAAGGACGATTCATGCATTAAAATGAGCACCAGGTCCTCGTCCTTAAGAAGGGATACTCCTTTGTCCAAATGCCGTTTGCTCTATCTCTTGTAGTTTAGGAGTTGTAGAACACTTTTTGGAGTGGAAGCTGGCCAAAAACATGTGCTTTTTCCGTCATAACTCCCAAACCATACATCCTACAAGGACGATTTATACACCAAATTGTTTCTAATACATATATACACAAGACTGCATATTCAGAAAAAAGTTTTCTGGAATTTGATTTTTTTTCAAGAATCTTAGTTAAAATTTTTTACATGAATCATAGTTTTTGACGTGGTTTTTTGCGATTTTTTTGATTTTTTAGCCATAACTTCTAAACCATACATCATAAAAGGACGATTTATGCACCAAAATGTTCCTTAAGCTACTGCCCACAAGACTGTATCCTTAAAATAATTTTAAAAATTAGATTTCATGTTAATTTCATGTGCCCTTTTTTGTCAATTTTTATTTTTTTTATTTATTTTCTAAAATAAAAACTACATATCAGATAAGGACGATTCATGCATTAAAATGAGCACCAGGTCCTCGTCCTTAAGAAGGGATACTCCTTTGTCCAAATGCCGTTTGCTCTATCTCTTGTAGTTTAGGAGTTGTAGAACACTTTTTGGAGTGGACGCTGGCCAAAAACATGTGCTTTTTCCGTCATAACTCCCAAACCATACATCCTACAAGGACGATTTATACACCAAATTGTTTCTAATACATATATACACAAGACTGCATATTCAGAAAAAAGTTTTCTGGAATTTGATTTTTTTTCAAGAATCTTAGTTAAAATTTTTTACATGAATCATAGTTTTTGACGTGGTTTTTTGCGATTTTTTTTATTTTTTAGCCATAACTTCTAAACCATACATCATAAAAGGACGATTTATGCATCAAAATGTTCCTTAAGCTACTGCCCACAAGACTGTATCCTTAAAATAATTTTAAAAATTAGATTTCATGTTAATTTCATGTGTCCTTTTTTGTCAATTTTTATTTTTTTTATTTATTTTCTAAAATAAAAACTACATATCAGATAAGGACGATTCATGCATTAAAATGAGCACCAGGTCCTCGTCCTTAAGAAGGGATACTCCTTTGTTCAAATGCCGTTTGCTCTATCTCTTGTAGTTTAGGAGTTGTAGAACACTTTTTGGAGTGGAAGCTGGCCAAAAACATGTGCTTTTTCCGTCATAACTCCCAAACCATACATCCTACAAGGACGATTTATACACCAAATTGTTTCTTATACATATATACACAAGACTGCATATTCAGAAAAAAGTTTTCTGGAATTTGATTTTTTTTCAAGAATCTTAGTTAAAATTTTTTACATGAATCATAGTTTTTGACGTGGTTTTTTGCGATTTTTTTGATTTTTTAGCCATAACTTCTAAACCATACATCATAAAAGGACGATTTATGCATCAAAATGTTCCTTAAGCTACTGCCCACAAGACTGTATCCTTAAAATAATTTTAAAAATTAGATTTCATGTTAATTTCATGTGTCCTTTTTTGTCAATTTTTATTTTTTTTATTTATTTTCTAAAATAAAAACTACATATCAGATAAGGACGATTCATGCATTAAAATGAGCACCAGGTCCTCGTCCTTAAGAAGGGATACTCCTTTGTTCAAATGCCGTTTGCTCTATCTCTTGTAGTTTAGGAGTTGTAGAACACTTTTTGGAGTGGAAGCTGGCCAAAAACATGTGCTTTTTCCGTCATAACTCCCAAACCATACATCCTACAAGGACGATTTATACACCAAATTGTTTCTTATACATATATACACAAGACTGCATATTCAGAAAAAAGTTTTCTGGAATTTGATTTTTTTTCAAGAATCTTAGTTAAAATTTTTTACATGAATCATAGTTTTTGACGTGGTTTTTTGCGATTTTTTTGATTTTTTAGCCATAACTTCTAAACCATACATCATAAAAGGACGATTTATGCATCAAAATGTTCCTTAAGCTACTGCCCACAAGACTGTATCCTTAAAATAATTTTAAAAATTAGATTTCATGTTAATTTCATGTGTCCTTTTTTGTCAATTTTTATTTTTTTTATTTATTTTCTAAAATAAAAACTACATATCAGATAAGGACGATTCATGCATTAAAATGAGCACCAGGTCCTCGTCCTTAAGAAGGGATACTCCTTTGTTCAAATGCCGTTTGCTCTATCTCTTGTAGTTTAGGAGTTGTAGAACACTTTTTGGAGTGGAAGCTGGCCAAAAACATGTGCTTTTTCCGTCATAACTCCCAAACCATACATCCTACAAGGACGATTTATACACCAAATTGTTTCTAATACATATATACACAAGACTGCATATTCAGAAAAAAGTTTTCTGGAATTTGATTTTTTTTCAAGAATCTTAGTTAAAATTTTTTACATGAATCATAGTTTTTGACGTGGTTTTTTGCGATTTTTTTTATTTTTTAGCCATAACTTCTAAACCATACATCATAAAAGGACGATTTATGCATCAAAATGTTCCTTAAGCTACTGCCCACAAGACTATATCCTTAAAATAATTTTAAAAATTAGATTTCATGTTAATTTCATGTGCCCTTTTTTGTCAATTTTTATTTTTTTTATTTATTTTCTAAAATAAAAACTACATATCAGATAAGGACGATTCATGCATTAAAATGAGCACCAGGTCCTCGTCCTTAAGAAGGGATACTCCTTTGTCCAAATGCCGTTTGCTCTATCTCTTGTAGTTTAGGAGTTGTAGAACACTTTTTGGAGTGGAAGCTGGCCAAAAACATGTGCTTTTTCCGTCATAACTCCCAAACCATACATCCTACAAGGACGATTTATACACCAAATTGTTTCTAATACATATATACACAAGACTGCATATTCAGAAAAAAGTTTTCTGGAATTTGATTTTTTTTCAAGAATCTTAGTTAAAATTTTTTACATGAATCATAGTTTTTGACGTGGTTTTTTGCGATTTTTTTGATTTTTTAGCCATAACTTCTAAACCATACATCATAAAAGGACGATTTATGCACCAAAATGTTCCTTAAGCTACTGCCCACAAGACTGTATCCTTAAAATAATTTTAAAAATTAGATTTCATGTTAATTTCATGTGCCCTTTTTTGTCAATTTTTATTTTTTTTATTTATTTTCTAAAATAAAAACTACATATCAGATAAGGACGATTCATGCATTAAAATGAGCACCAGGTCCTCGTCCTTAAGAAGGGATACTCCTTTGTCCAAATGCCGTTTGCTCTATCTCTTGTAGTTTAGGAGTTGTAGAACACTTTTTGGAGTGGACGCTGGCCAAAAACATGTGCTTTTTCCGTCATAACTCCCAAACCATACATCCTACAAGGACGATTTATACACCAAATTGTTTCTAATACATATATACACAAGACTGCATATTCAGAAAAAAGTTTTCTGGAATTTGATTTTTTTTCAAGAATCTTAGTTAAAATTTTTTACATGAATCATAGTTTTTGACGTGGTTTTTTGCGATTTTTTTTATTTTTTAGCCATAACTTCTAAACCATACATCATAAAAGGACGATTTATGCATCAAAATGTTCCTTAAGCTACTGCCCACAAGACTGTATCCTTAAAATAATTTTAAAAATTAGATTTCATGTTAATTTCATGTGTCCTTTTTTGTCAATTTTTATTTTTTTTATTTATTTTCTAAAATAAAAACTACATATCAGATAAGGACGATTCATGCATTAAAATGAGCACCAGGTCCTCGTCCTTAAGAAGGGATACTCCTTTGTTCAAATGCCGTTTGCTCTATCTCTTGTAGTTTAGGAGTTGTAGAACACTTTTTGGAGTGGAAGCTGGCCAAAAACATGTGCTTTTTCCGTCATAACTCCCAAACCATACATCCTACAAGGACGATTTATACACCAAATTGTTTCTTATACATATATACACAAGACTGCATATTCAGAAAAAAGTTTTCTGGAATTTGATTTTTTTTCAAGAATCTTAGTTAAAATTTTTTACATGAATCATAGTTTTTGACGTGGTTTTTTGCGATTTTTTTGATTTTTTAGCCATAACTTCTAAACCATACATCATAAAAGGACGATTTATGCATCAAAATGTTCCTTAAGCTACTGCCCACAAGACTGTATCCTTAAAATAATTTTAAAAATTAGATTTCATGTTAATTTCATGTGTCCTTTTTTGTCAATTTTTATTTTTTTTATTTATTTTCTAAAATAAAAACTACATATCAGATAAGGACGATTCATGCATTAAAATGAGCACCAGGTCCTCGTCCTTAAGAAGGGATACTCCTTTGTTCAAATGCCGTTTGCTCTATCTCTTGTAGTTTAGGAGTTGTAGAACACTTTTTGGAGTGGAAGCTGGCCAAAAACATGTGCTTTTTCCGTCATAACTCCCAAACCATACATCCTACAAGGACGATTTATACACCAAATTGTTTCTTATACATATATACACAAGACTGCATATTCAGAAAAAAGTTTTCTGGAATTTGATTTTTTTTCAAGAATCTTAGTTAAAATTTTTTACATGAATCATAGTTTTTGACGTGGTTTTTTGCGATTTTTTTGATTTTTTAGCCATAACTTCTAAACCATACATCATAAAAGGACGATTTATGCATCAAAATGTTCCTTAAGCTACTGCCCACAAGACTGTATCCTTAAAATAATTTTAAAAATTAGATTTCATGTTAATTTCATGTGTCCTTTTTTGTCAATTTTTATTTTTTTTATTTATTTTCTAAAATAAAAACTACATATCAGATAAGGACGATTCATGCATTAAAATGAGCACCAGGTCCTCGTCCTTAAGAAGGGATACTCCTTTGTTCAAATGCCGTTTGCTCTATCTCTTGTAGTTTAGGAGTTGTAGAACACTTTTTGGAGTGGAAGCTGGCCAAAAACATGTGCTTTTTCCGTCATAACTCCCAAACCATACATCCTACAAGGACGATTTATACACCAAATTGTTTCTAATACATATATACACAAGACTGCATATTCAGAAAAAAGTTTTCTGGAATTTGATTTTTTTTCAAGAATCTTAGTTAAAATTTTTTACATGAATCATAGTTTTTGACGTGGTTTTTTGCGATTTTTTTGATTTTTTAGCCATAACTTCTAAACCATACATCATAAAAGGACGATTTATGCATCAAAATGTTCCTTAAGCTACTGCCCACAAGACTATATCCTTAAAATAATTTTAAAAATTAGATTTCATGTTAATTTCATGTGCCCTTTTTTGTCAATTTTTATTTTTTTTATTTATTTTCTAAAATAAAAACTACATATCAGATAAGGACGATTCATGCATTAAAATGAGCACCAGGTCCTCGTCCTTAAGAAGGGATACTCCTTTGTCCAAATGCCGTTTGCTCTATCTCTTGTAGTTTAGGAGTTGTAGAACACTTTTTGGAGTGGAAGCTGGCCAAAAACATGTGCTTTTTCCGTCATAACTCCCAAACCATACATCCTACAAGGACGATTTATACACCAAATTGTTTCTAATACATATATACACAAGACTGCATATTCAGAAAAAAGTTTTCTGGAATTTGATTTTTTTTCAAGAATCTTAGTTAAAATTTTTTACATGAATCATAGTTTTTGACGTGGTTTTTTGCGATTTTTTTGATTTTTTAGCCATAACTTCTAAACCATACATCATAAAAGGACGATTTATGCACCAAAATGTTCCTTAAGCTACTGCCCACAAGACTGTATCCTTAAAATAATTTTAAAAATTAGATTTCATGTTAATTTCATGTGCCCTTTTTTGTCAATTTTTATTTTTTTTATTTATTTTCTAAAATAAAAACTACATATCAGATAAGGACGATTCATGCATTAAAATGAGCACCAGGTCCTCGTCCTTAAGAAGGGATACTCCTTTGTCCAAATGCCGTTTGCTCTATCTCTTGTAGTTTAGGAGTTGTAGAACACTTTTTGGAGTGGACGCTGGCCAAAAACATGTGCTTTTTCCGTCATAACTCCCAAACCATACATCCTACAAGGACGATTTATACACCAAATTGTTTCTAATACATATATACACAAGACTGCATATTCAGAAAAAAGTTTTCTGGAATTTGATTTTTTTTCAAGAATCTTAGTTAAAATTTTTTACATGAATCATAGTTTTTGACGTGGTTTTTTGCGATTTTTTTTATTTTTTAGCCATAACTTCTAAACCATACATCATAAAAGGACGATTTATGCATCAAAATGTTCCTTAAGCTACTGCCCACAAGACTGTATCCTTAAAATAATTTTAAAAATTAGATTTCATGTTAATTTCATGTGTCCTTTTTTGTCAATTTTTATTTTTTTTATTTATTTTCTAAAATAAAAACTACATATCAGATAAGGACGATTCATGCATTAAAATGAGCACCAGGTCCTCGTCCTTAAGAAGGGATACTCCTTTGTTCAAATGCCGTTTGCTCTATCTCTTGTAGTTTAGGAGTTGTAGAACACTTTTTGGAGTGGAAGCTGGCCAAAAACATGTGCTTTTTCCGTCATAACTCCCAAACCATACATCCTACAAGGACGATTTATACACCAAATTGTTTCTTATACATATATACACAAGACTGCATATTCAGAAAAAAGTTTTCTGGAATTTGATTTTTTTTCAAGAATCTTAGTTAAAATTTTTTACATGAATCATAGTTTTTGACGTGGTTTTTTGCGATTTTTTTGATTTTTTAGCCATAACTTCTAAACCATACATCATAAAAGGACGATTTATGCATCAAAATGTTCCTTAAGCTACTGCCCACAAGACTGTATCCTTAAAATAATTTTAAAAATTAGATTTCATGTTAATTTCATGTGTCCTTTTTTGTCAATTTTTATTTTTTTTATTTATTTTCTAAAATAAAAACTACATATCAGATAAGGACGATTCATGCATTAAAATGAGCACCAGGTCCTCGTCCTTAAGAAGGGATACTCCTTTGTTCAAATGCCGTTTGCTCTATCTCTTGTAGTTTAGGAGTTGTAGAACACTTTTTGGAGTGGAAGCTGGCCAAAAACATGTGCTTTTTCCGTCATAACTCCCAAACCATACATCCTACAAGGACGATTTATACACCAAATTGTTTCTTATACATATATACACAAGACTGCATATTCAGAAAAAAGTTTTCTGGAATTTGATTTTTTTTCAAGAATCTTAGTTAAAATTTTTTACATGAATCATAGTTTTTGACGTGGTTTTTTGCGATTTTTTTGATTTTTTAGCCATAACTTCTAAACCATACATCATAAAAGGACGATTTATGCATCAAAATGTTCCTTAAGCTACTGCCCACAAGACTGTATCCTTAAAATAATTTTAAAAATTAGATTTCATGTTAATTTCATGTGTCCTTTTTTGTCAATTTTTATTTTTTTTATTTATTTTCTAAAATAAAAACTACATATCAGATAAGGACGATTCATGCATTAAAATGAGCACCAGGTCCTCGTCCTTAAGAAGGGATACTCCTTTGTTCAAATGCCGTTTGCTCTATCTCTTGTAGTTTAGGAGTTGTAGAACACTTTTTGGAGTGGAAGCTGGCCAAAAACATGTGCTTTTTCCGTCATAACTCCCAAACCATACATCCTACAAGGACGATTTATACACCAAATTGTTTCTAATACATATATACACAAGACTGCATATTCAGAAAAAAGTTTTCTGGAATTTGATTTTTTTTCAAGAATCTTAGTTAAAATTTTTTACATGAATCATAGTTTTTGACGTGGTTTTTTGCGATTTTTTTTATTTTTTAGCCATAACTTCTAAACCATACATCATAAAAGGACGATTTATGCATCAAAATGTTCCTTAAGCTACTGCCCACAAGACTGTATCCTTAAAATAATTTTAAAAATTAGATTTCATGTTAATTTCATGTGTCCTTTTTTGTCAATTTTTATTTTTTTTATTTATTTTCTAAAATAAAAACTACATATCAGATAAGGACGATTCATGCATTAAAATGAGCACCAGGTCCTCGTCCTTAAGAAGGGATACTCCTTTGTTCAAATGCCGTTTGCTCTATCTCTTGTAGTTTAGGAGTTGTAGAACACTTTTTGGAGTGGAAGCTGGCCAAAAACATGTGCTTTTTCCGTCATAACTCCCAAACCATACATCCTACAAGGACGATTTATACACCAAATTGTTTCTTATACATATATACACAAGACTGCATATTCAGAAAAAAGTTTTCTGGAATTTGATTTTTTTTCAAGAATCTTAGTTAAAATTTTTTACATGAATCATAGTTTTTGACGTGGTTTTTTGCGATTTTTTTGATTTTTTAGCCATAACTTCTAAACCATACATCATAAAAGGACGATTTATGCATCAAAATGTTCCTTAAGCTACTGCCCACAAGACTGTATCCTTAAAATAATTTTAAAAATTAGATTTCATGTTAATTTCATGTGCCCTTTTTTGTCAATTTTTATTTTTTTTATTTATTTTCTAAAATAAAAACTACATATCAGATAAGGACGATTCATGCATTAAAATGAGCACCAGGTCCTCGTCCTTAAGAAGGGATACTCCTTTGTCCAAATGCATTTTGCTCTATCTCTTGTAGTTTAGGAGTTGTAGAACACTTTTTGGAGTGGAAGCTGGCCAAAAACATGTGCTTTTTCCGTCATAACTCCCAAACCATACATCCTACAAGGACGATTTATACACCAAATTGTTTCTAATACATATATACACAAGACTGCATATTCAGAAAAAAGTTTTCTGGAATTTGATTTTTTTTCAAGAATCTTAGTTAAAATTTTTTACATGAATCATAGTTTTTGACGTGGTTTTTTGCGATTTTTTTGATTTTTTAGCCATAACTTCTAAACCATACATCATAAAAGGACGATTTATGCATCAAAATGTTCCTTAAGCTACTGCCCACAAGACTATATCCTTAAAATAATTTTAAAAATTAGATTTCATGTTAATTTCATGTGCCCTTTTTTGTCAATTTTTATTTTTTTTATTTATTTTCTAAAATAAAAACTACATATCAGATAAGGACGATTCATGCATTAAAATGAGCACCAGGTCCTCGTCCTTAAGAAGGGATACTCCTTTGTCCAAATGCCGTTTGCTCTATCTCTTGTAGTTTAGGAGTTGTAGAACACTTTTTGGAGTGGAAGCTGGCCAAAAACATGTGCTTTTTCCGTCATAACTCCCAAACCATACATCCTACAAGGACGATTTATACACCAAATTGTTTCTAATACATATATACACAAGACTGCATATTCAGAAAAAAGTTTTCTGGAATTTGATTTTTTTTCAAGAATCTTAGTTAAAATTTTTTACATGAATCATAGTTTTTGACGTGGTTTTTTGCGATTTTTTTGATTTTTTAGCCATAACTTCTAAACCATACATCATAAAAGGACGATTTATGCATCAAAATGTTCCTTAAGCTACTGCCCACAAGACTATATCCTTAAAATAATTTTAAAAATTAGATTTCATGTTAATTTCATGTGCCCTTTTTTGTCAATTTTTATTTTTTTTATTTATTTTCTAAAATAAAAACTACATATCAGATAAGGACGATTCATGCATTAAAATGAGCACCAGGTCCTCGTCCTTAAGAAGGGATACTCCTTTGTCCAAATGCCGTTTGCTCTATCTCTTGTAGTTTAGGAGTTGTAGAACACTTTTTGGAGTGGAAGCTGGCCAAAAACATGTGCTTTTTCCGTCATAACTCCCAAACCATACATCCTACAAGGACGATTTATACACCAAATTGTTTCTTATACATATATACACAAGACTGCATATTCAGAAAAAAGTTTTCTGGAATTTGATTTTTTTTCAAGAATCTTAGTTAAAATTTTTTACATGAATCATAGTTTTTGACGTGGTTTTTTGCGATTTTTTTTATTTTTTAGCCATAACTTCTAAACCATACATCATAAAAGGACGATTTATGCATCAAAATGTTCCTTAAGCTACTGTTCACAAGACTGTATCCTTAAAATAATTTTAAAAATTAGATTTCATGTTAATTTCATGTGCCCTTTTTTGTCAATTTTTATTTTTTTTATTTATTTTCTAAAATAAAAACTACATATCAGATAAGGACGATTCATGCATTAAAATGAGCACCAGGTCCTCGTCCTTAAGAAGGGATACTCCTTTGTCCAAATGCCGTTTGCTCTATCTCTTGTAGTTTAGGAGTTGTAGAACACTTTTTGGAGTGGAAGCTGGCCAAAAACATGTGCTTTTTCCGTCATAACTCCCAAACCATACATCCTACAAGGACGACGTATACACCAAATTGTTTCTAATACATATATACACAAGACTGCATATTCAGAAAAAAGTTTTCTGGAATTTGATTTTTTTTCATGAATCTTAGTTAAAATTTTTTACATGAATCATAGTTTCTGACGTGGTTTTTTGCGATTTTTTTTATTTTTTAGCCATAACTTCTAAACCATACATCATAAAAGGACGATTTATGCATCAAAATGTTCCTTAAGCTACTGCCCACAAGACTGTATCCTTAAAATAATTTTAAAAATTAGATTTCATGTTAATTTCATGTGCCCTTTTTTGTCAATTTTTATTTTTTTATTTATTTTCTAAAATAAAAACTACATATCAGATGAGGACGATTCATGCATTAAAATGAGCACCAGGTCCTCGTCCTTTAGAAGGGATACTCATTTGTCCAAATGCCGTTTGCTCTATCTCTTGTAGTTTAGGAGTTGTAGAACACTTTTTGGAGAGGTAGCTGGCCAAAAACATGTGCTTTTTCCGTCATAACTCCCAAACCATACATACTACAAGGACGATTTATACACCAAATTGTTTCTAATACATATATACACAAGACTGCATATTCAGAAAAAAGTTTTCTGGAATTTGATTTTTTTTCAAGAATCTTGTTAAAATTTTTTACATGAATCATAGTTTTTTGACGTGGTTTTTTGCAATTTTTTTGATTTTTTAGCCATAACTTCTAAACCATACATCATAAAAGGACGATTTATGCATCAAAATGTTCCTTAAGCTACTGCCCACAAGACTGTATCCTTAAAATAATTTTAAAAATTAGATTTCATGTTAATTTCATGTGCCCTTTTTTGTCAATTTTTATTTTTTTTATTTATTTTCTAAAATAAAAACTACATATCAGATGAGGACGATTCATGCATTAAAATGAGCACCAGGTCCTCGTCCTTAAGAAGGGATACTCCTTTGTCCAAATGCCGTTTGCTCTATCTCTTGTAGTTTAGGAGTTGTAGAACACTTTTTGGAGAGGTAGCTGGCCAAAAACATGTGCTTTTTCCGTCATAACTCCCAAACTGTACATCCTACAAGGACGATTTATACACCAAATTGTTTCTAATACATATATACACAAGACTGCATATTCAGAAAAAAGTTTTCTGGAATTTGATTTTTTTCAAGAATCTTACAACGAGTATAAATTATACCAAGAGACAACATATTTGCAACTCCTTATTAAAGAATAATTATTTCTTTAGCCGAATCTGAATTCCGTCTTTTTATTCGGCTAATGAAAAAATTATTATTTGCAGATGCAACCAAAATCTAGCTAGAATAAAATCGCAACAACAATGTCCAGCTAGAAACAACATCAATTCGTCAAACACAAGAAGATCCCAAAAATTAACACAAAAAAATAAGCTGTAAAAGTTGTGGCAAATAGAAGTTACATTTTCATTCACATACATACTTATAATATTGTTTTCTTCTCCTTTCGTTACTTGTCGTATTCATTTTCATGTTTACTTCTTCTTACTCACAGCAATGCGTCAATAACGAGTACAAAAACTCGTTGGTTGTCATTGTTTTGGTTTTTCTGTCGGTGGATGGCTGATAGCCTGGAAAGAAGTTGGAACGCTGGATGAAGCAATCTCTTGGTATAATTTATACTCGTTGAAAAAGGACCAAAAGGGTCCTAAAAAAATTTCTGCTAGTTATGCTTTGAAAATTTTTTGGATTTTTTTGTGCTAAAAAAATGTAAACGTAAAATATATATAGAAAATGAGTCGCATAAAGCTTTTAACTTTATTTTGTAATGAATTAAGCTTGTTTTATTGATATCTAGCCTCGTTTTCGACTTATCGACGAAAAAACTATTAATCCATAACGAAGCACCTTTTTGCGCTAGGACTTAGCGTGCACATTTTAGAGGCGTTTGAAAATTTTTATCGTGTTTTTTGGACATAACTCCCAAACCATACATCATACAAGTAAGATTTATATATCACAATGTTTATTATTACTCTAGACGCAAAACTCCATCCAGAAAAATTTGAAAATTAATTTGAAACAGAAATAATGTAATTGGTAAAGGCTAGATAAAAATATATCCATAAAATAAGCTTAATTAATTGCTAAAACAAAATTGTAAAGCCCGTATGATACTTCATTGCTTTTTCCAATTTTTATTCATTGACAATGAAACTAGAGCACATGAAATAGAACTAAACCTAAAATTCAAGAAGTGTGAGTGTATACGCATATAGTACGAATTGGACAAAAAAATGTGCGACGGACAGCATTTTCAATGCATTGTTTTTGACCTTTCTCTCAATTCGTTCATCGTTAAATTTCGATCAAATATTAAGTATCAAAAACAAGCTTGAGCTCTTTCTTTCGCAGCCAAGAAGAACAGAGAGATAAAATAATAACGTTGCGGAGATGTAAAAAATTGGCACGCTGCATGTTTTCATCCTTTTCCAACATTATATATCTGTCTAGCCCACGCGCCACTTGTTTTCAGATTTTGAGATTGGACAAAACAATGAAGTATCATACGGGCTTAAGCTCTGTACGACGCATTTTTTATATACATACATATATTTAGATCTAAAAAATTTTAAAAATTAAAGAGATAGAATAAATCGCCTTTCAATCAAATCTTTATGCGTCTTAAGGATAATGTAGTTGCTAACATTTTGGTGCATGATTCGTCCTTGTCCGATATATGGTTTGCATTTGTAGCAAGAAAACGAAAAAAAATTCACTAAAAAAGAACCGTAAACAAAAATTTAAGCTTGTTTTTAAAATTTTGTAGTATTTCGATATATCTCGGATATAATAAAGTCTATATGGGCATTTTCACCAAAAGGTCCGCGACTGAAAAATAAAATGTTACTGAATTTTTTTTTAATCTTCATAACAGAGAAAAAATTTTAAATTTATATTGTGAGAGTACTGAGAGCTGGGGCCTTATTCTCTAACTGTGAGTTTTAAAGTGTGCACTTTTTCTGACTGAACTCACCGACTGAAAACCAGTGAGTTTTTGCGACAGCCTGTGTACACCTTAAAACTCACAGTTACAGAATAGGGCCCCTGATCTCAATTTGAATTTTGAAAAAATGACAACAAACATGATGAATGGAAACAAAAGTAGAAAAAGTTGACAAAAGTTGAAAAATTTTAACAAAAGTAGGAAATTTATAATTATAATAAATCCTGGTTTCTCAAAATTTTTCAGTTTTTTATTTTTACGGACCTGAATTACACTTTATTAGATTTTTAAGTTTAATTAAATAAATAAAACTATAAAAAATTTTTAATATTTTAGAGCGAAAAATCTGTATTGTAACGTATTATGTTAAGGCTTGTATAAAAATAATTAAAAAAGAATTTTCAACGAAACAATTATGAAAATATAGCAACATCATTCCAGAAAATATTAAAATATTTTTAATAAAAAAACTCGTGCACACTTCCCCGATTTTTTGATTATATTAATGCAGAGAAAAACCACTTCCACATTTTGTATCGTAACGCGTCCTCTTTTGATTGCTTATATCTTTGGACAATTCTTTCGATTGCTTCCACCTTTTACACTAAATATAGTACTACTAGAATGCTATCCAAAAATTAAAACAGAACAAAAAAGTTTAAATATTTCTTTTCAACAAAAAAGGCGTACGAACGTTACGTGCGTGACTATGGAAATACCCATATATAAATTTTTGAAAAATTCATGTAACATCTCTGACTTAAGTTGGTTTTTTCTTTTAGACTGCTTTTTATTTCTTATTTTTATTTTCATACACTTTATATTCTAAAATAATTCTATATTTTTCGGATATAACTCCTTTTATAAATTTTTTTAAAGATTCATAGAACAAGTTTGACTTGAATTTGCTTTCCTCGAATTGTTTTTTTTTCTTTTTCTGACTTTTATTCACTTTATATTATGCAATATTTTTTATATATCTTGCATGGAAATTCATCTTTGTATTTTTGAAAAAAAAAACAGAACATCCCACCGGGAAAAAAGAATCAATTGTGTATAAAAAAAATATCAATTCACTTTTCCAATTATTGATTCTAGAATTGATTATTTTTAACATAGTGATGTCCTACAAAAAGTAGTACATTCTTTTCTGCCTTCCACTTGAATCACTGCTGAAATCGATTCTATTATTCGCTTATAAAATGGATTCTTTTAAATGAGAAAAGTATGAATTTTTCGAATATGAGAAAAGTATGAATCGCTAAGAAGCCCTTTTGGAATAGATATACATGAATGAATTCCATAATGCATAGGTTTGTATGGTAGAATTGAAAATATATTCTTTATTCTTTTATTCTTTTTAAATAATTAATAAAAAATTATATTATAATAATACAAATTAATAGAGATAGTTATTAGGTAATTTAAAAGAATAAATAATTTTTAGACAGACAAACAAACAATTATAATAATACCACATTTATTGCAAAAATATTGATGTTTATGATTAAGGTTGTTCCTTCCGTTTTGCTTTGAATGTATCCTTATAGTATTTACATTTTGACTTGCGTATAGCTTCCTTCATATCTTTTTGGGACTGTTTTTGGTTGTATTCTTACTTGCGAATGCACTCTGCATTTAAAAAAAAAATCATTAAAAAATGATTTAAACAAGTAAAGAGCAATGGTTTTTCATAACTTACCAAACAATACATTATTAAAATATTCGAGGCTTCTGAAGCAGTTTGTTCCATCAACGCTGACAAATCAAACAGAAAGTAAAATTTTTAAGAAATGCTTGAAAGCAAAACAACAGAACAATCGTTTTTCAAAAATATCTGATAAAAACAAAAACATCAACAACAAACAGAATATATAAATCATAACGGATTGATTCTTTTTTCGCTTATAGCAGAATTTGTTTCAGAATCAATTCGTTTTTCACTTACCATAAAAGCAAGCAAAGAATCTAGCAACATTTACTTTATTATAAATTGTTATAAACTTCATAATCGATTCCTGCAGCAATAAAAACGAATCAATAAATTTTTTGTTTATTGATTCCATTTCATAGGTTTTGCTTTAAATTTATATATTCTTTGGAATACATTCTAAAATGCAAGCACAAGAATCCATTCAATTCCCGATTTTTTTACGAATTAATTCTCATTTTCCCGGTGGGATGGTTTCCTTAAATTGTTTTTTTTTTAAATTTTTATTTTGACTTTTTCTCCCAACAAATATTCTAAAATATTTTCATGGTACAACTTTAAATTTGACTTTAATTGAAATTTTCCTTGCTTGAACTTATTTTTATCCTAGACTAATCGCTTAATACACGTTTTTGAAGCAACGTTTTAGTCAAACTACGACTTTTGTCTAAATTTACTGTAATTAATTGTGACCTATGATGATTTTAATGCAGAGCTTTAGGTCGAGTAAGTTATGAAAGAAGGCAACAACAACTCTATACATAAATACAATCACACAGCAGACTAACAAACTGTTTCGGAAGGCGTAACCCCTTCATATTCAGTAGTATTAAGTGATTAAGCTTTTATATACTATACCAACAGGCCACTGTTGTCCGCAGCTTAGCCACGGACATTGTTTTATCAATCTCCTTAACGCTTTAAAGACGGGACAATGTTTTCACACATGTGCTAATTTTTACCTAATTTTGATTTTGACTAATTTTTATGTGATACGGTTAGTTTTGCGACATCCGACTTAGTGATGCGATATGGCTCAATCGTCCTTATTGGGTTAAGACAAAACATATCAAAGAAATAAAAAATGGTATTTTTTCTTTTGTTTTGGAGCGCCGCTCTGCATTTATATGTATCTCATTTTTCGCCTTGCTCGAGGCCATGGTAGAAGAATACAGGTATATGCACCAGATGACAGCATACTGCCGGAATTGTCAAAACGAAGCAAAACTTTTTCTTTATTTTCTTTTGTTTCCATTCGCCATACAACTAAATTTGACAGACATGGCAGTATGGAAAGAGAGCACATTCAGCGCTGCAGCTACCTCTATCGTTCTACTATGCTCGAGGCCATGGTAGAACTAGTGAAGGTATATGCATTTCAGACTGCTCTCTTTTTTTCATAGCCAGAATTGTCAAACTCAAGCATTTTGCTATTCTTGCCTATTTTTGCTATCTTATCGCATTCTCATAGTTTTCAGATTTTGTATGGGCTGTCAACTTCGTTTTGACAGTTCCGGCAGTCTGTCTCTCCGAAATGCATCTACCTTCTCTAATTCTACTATGCTCAAGGCCCATCAGTTTTTTTGCGCTGTGCTAGCTAAGCACGAAGAGAAAGAGAAAAATAGAGAGCAACATGGAGTTTATTGAAACTCTCGCAACACAAAGCCGTCAAAAGACAACAAATAAGCAATGTGTAGCAGCTGGGATGATTTCTTAAAAAACTTAATACCTTAATCTTATTATTAAGATTTCAAAAAAAAAATACCCCTAAATAAATCTATGCCACAGATATGATATTTAGAAAATTCGTAAAAATATTTTCATAAAAATCGGCCCAGTACTTTTGGAGTACAGTCGTAACTTGAAATTTTCACTTTAGTTTATAGTATAGACAAGATCAACTCACTGTTTTACGTTTTGCTTGATGTGACATTGTTCGAATTGTAGTACCAAGTACCTCTCTTGGGAAGTCAAGAATTTAATTTTTTTCAGTGCTTTACAAGTATCGTTAAAGCAGCAATTTTTATTAAATCAAAACTTTTTCAATTTTATAAGGGTTTGTGTATTTTCTAAGTTGCTCTTTCCTCCTTTCACGATCCCCCCCTTTGGTAGATCACTTGTTTGAATGATAATTACCAGAGGGCGTGAAACACTCTCCTCCGTTTAGCTATAAAACAAGATTTTTTTTTTGCTTTAATTCTTCTTCGTTTCACTTATTTTCTTTTGTTTTTTTTTTACTTCATTAAACTTTTGCTTGGCATTTTTAAAAACTTCCATCATTAACTTAACTTAGTGCACATAAAATTTCTAAAACCATAAAAAAAAAATCCTAGAAATTTTGTTAGTATGCATTTCGTTTTATTCATTTGCTTATTATAAAATATTTAACACTAAAAATTTTCTTACTCTTATATGCTTAATATTAAATTTTTATAAATATAATTTTAAAAGTTTTATCAAGTAGTTTTTATCTTTTTTACAAATATACACTTTAATAAGCAACATTTTGATATACATAGTCTTTTTCTAAAATATGTTTGTATATAGTTTTCTGTTTTACTGATTTTTTAAAAATCTACATCATTATAAATTTTATGTTCAACAATATAAATCATTTTTGTAGCTGAATTTCAGGTATTTTAAAGGCAACTTTCAATCAGTCTTTTGATTTTTTAAAATCATACCTATTTTTGATGTCTTTTAAAATCTAAACAAAATTATTAAATCTTTCTCTTGAAATTTATGTGTATACAAAATATTGGCAACAACTTTAAATCTTCTTTTACTAACATAATTTTTCGAAAAATTATTCACTTAAAACTTAGACTAAATCTTAAAGAAAAATGACTCAATATGAGTCAAAATTAAAACTTCTGCTCAACTAACAGATACAAATTTGCAACAATATGTAGCTTTAACAGCTGCAATTCTTGCCTAAGCTTCGCCCAAGCTGCTAGTGGTTACGCTCCATACTAATTCTTCTCCACTCTATTTCACTCTCCTTTTCGATTCATTAATCTTTTCAATGGCACTTGAATACATTGCATCTAAATGTTGCTAAAATGCTATTGGTTACCCT
Organism: Dichetophora obliterata; assembly: GCA_963920525.1. Lineage (NCBI taxonomy): Eukaryota > Metazoa > Arthropoda > Insecta > Diptera > Sciomyzidae > Dichetophora > Dichetophora obliterata. The sequence continues at coordinate 2,542,429 of OY986438.1, read as the reverse complement.
CTTAACTAATGGCAGCCATCTTTGTTCGGCATTCTATACTGTCGTCGGTTCTGTCGTTTCGTCACTTCTCGCTAAAACTTCTCGTCATCCATGTTTGTGCGATAATTGTTCATTGCATTTGAGTTACGCTTCAACGTGCCCGTTTCGCAATCGTTAAATGTCTTGGCCAACACTTTTGGCGTATGATTGTGATTCATATTGTTGCGATTTAGGGTGCCGGTATTGCAGTTCTTGGAGCCCGAACACATGTTAAAGCTGGACTGACGTTTAACCTTGGGTCGTGGATCGTAAAGCTATAAGATATAGAAAAGATTTACTTATTAAAAGTGTCTCTCCTTTAAGTTCCTTGCTAGCACTTACATCCTTGGTTGGTAGACTGGAATACTGATTGGGGTAGCTGTCATAGCTAGGCGTTGGCGTATTGTTCTTGGCTGGTGGTAAAGGCGTGCGAAATCGACGCGTCGTCAAGTAGTAAGTGATAAAAATGCTAGCTACATAGAGTAGTAAGATAAATGCTATGATTGTACTCCAGGTGGCACTGGAAGCATAAACCGTGCCTGTGATAAAGAGTTAAATTTATTAGTTTTGAGTTTGTACAAATGCAAGGATAATACTTACCCTGGCATGGGTCTGGCACACAGGCAGTCTTCTCAAACTCTTCGCCGCGGCATTCACTCTCAGCTGGATTCTCTACGAGGCACTTGCGATGGCGAAAACGTATGCCATCGCTAGAACATACAGTCCATTCACTCCAAGAGCTCCAACCGACAAAATCTGTGTTATAAAAAGAGGAGTAATTTATAACATTAATTAATTAAAAAGGAAAGTTTTATATTAAGTTTATGGCTGAGAAAGAAAAACCGCTGTTAGATTATACAAGTTGGTTTGTGTAAAAAAGAAGGTTTCAATGTAAGTGAAGAAGTTGTATCAGCTTAGCTCCAAAAAAAAAAAAAACAATAATACACGGTTAAAAAGTTTGGACTAAATTTAAAAAACCAAAAAGATTACTTTTTAATTCAAGGAAAAGTTTAAAATTTTTCAATCCAAAAAAGATTAGTTTTCTATCCGCAAAATGTTTTAAAAAACCAATATAAATATCACCTTAAAATAAAAAACTTTTCTGACCAGTTCATGATTTGAACACACGTCCTCTGTTGTGCTGGTTCAACACCTTATCCACTGGTCCATCTTAGTTGTTAAGAAAGTTACGCTTATTTTGCATGATAATGAATGCTGCAAGTAAGCTTGTGGTAAGTAAGCAAGCGAGCAGAAACGTGGGTTCAAGACCCATCAAAATTAAAGTAAAAAAAAATGTTCTGACCAGTTTGTGATTTTAACACACGTCCTCTGATGTGCTGCTCCAATACCAGTTGTTAACATAGTTTCATAGTTTAAATAAGTAATTATAAATAAATAAATATAAACCAAAGTCTGGATTAAAAAGTAGTCCAAAATTTTTAACCGTGTAGTCTACAGTCTATAACTACATTCTTTAAAAAAAATACCGAGAGGTGCTCAATTAAACACTAAATATGAAAGAAATGATGTGTGAAGTGACTTATCAGTGGTTTTTTAAATAAAATTAATTTTTTTTAGCAAAAATGCGTTTTATTTCTTAACGTAGTCTCTTTTTAGATTTATAAATTTTAGCCCAGCGTTTCTCAAATTTTTTATTCCTTCCAAATGATAGGTTTAATCAAGGTCCTTAAAATATGCGTTTATTTTAGTGATAACCTCTTCAGTCGACTCAAATCTCTTAGCGTCTAGGAAAAATTTAAGGTTTTAAAGTAGGAAATAGTCGCAGGGGGTTAAATCTGGAGAATATGTTGGATGGGGTAGCATACTGAAGCCAAATTTATGGGTTTTTGCCATGGCTACTATAGACGTGTGCGCCATTACGTTGTCATGGTGGAAAATAACTTTTTTATCTTTTCTAACCCAAATGCCATGGATTTTGGTTCAAATCTGTCAAAAAGCAATCAATAACCAAGAATGATAGAAACAAAATTACGACATCGACATCACTGAAGCCAATTAAATGTTGCCATCTCTATGTTTTTCCTTATTAGCCATCTCTTTTTAGCCAATAGGAACAGTTGGCTCCAATTACGTCATCTAGCGTCATTCTTGGCTAATAACAGTCGCCTGTGATCGTTTTACACTTTTTAAAGTAATCGATGTCATTGACTTTGCATCTCAAAAATCTGTCGCCATGACCTTGTTCGTCGACAAACCCACCTTGGCCTTTTTTGATACATGCTCACCCGGAGAAGTCCACTGCCTTAACTGTTCCTTGGTATCTGGTGTTTTGTGATGTATCCATGTTTTGTCTACGGTAACACAACAGTGCAAAAACTCTTCTTTTCTTCGCCAAATACTCCTTTGAAGTGGTCACACGGCTGTGCTTATGGTCGAGTTTGAGCAATCGTGGCAATGATCGCGATAGATTTTCCATGTCTAAATATTAATGTAAAATGTTGTGTATTCACTCAGTTGAGATGTCTACAACCTCAGCCACATTAAGAACTTTCATTCTCTGATATTTCAATACCATTCCATGGACTTTGTCGACGATTTCTAACGTGACTACATCTTTCGCACGATCTTAGCGTTCAGCGTAACTTGTGCTGGTACAACCACAACGGAATTCAGTAAACCACTACTTTACCACTGAAATCGATGGTGTAGAGTCCCCATAGTATTTATCAAGTGTTTTCAAATCAAGACCACGACATTCACTCTTTCCCATTTTCATTGAAATTCACGAGTTGGTTTGCCTTCAATTGCTGTCGAATACAAACTAAATGACGCAGATTGCTCAAAATATGACATTAGTCTATTAACAAATGGTAGTTAGCAGGACCAGTGTTGCATATAAAGCTAACACGCGGTAAGTTCAAAAAGTCACTGACTTCTCAATTTCCCTACGTAGATCAAGACCTAAATACTTAAACTTATTAACGTTCCTTAAACTTATTATAATTTAATTTGAAGCCAAAACCTTTCCTGAATCACTCCTCAGAGTTACGAATTTAATGGAAATTTTTACAGATTAATACTGATTCCAAAAAGCTCCTTTTAACCGGTACCACTGAGGACTCAAATGATTTACGTTGAACTCCTCTGAGTGACAACCGGATAAACCTAACTTTTGGTTTATGGAATGTAGATAAGCTATCATATTATCTTTTTTGTTTTAACCGTTATAGGTTGGGTTAGTTTAAGGTGGTAGCTGGTCTCTGGGCCGGCTCACTTAGTACATATTATTGGCCCGTTGTTATACCGCAGAAGGAAAGAAGGTAGTAATCACAAGTGAAATTTTTAAATATAGCATGTTCCTAATGTGTCAGAAAGCTATATAAACATGTGAAATTGAATCTGAGATAAGTGTCTTTTTTTATCCTTTGTCTAAGTCAAATCACGTTAATAAGTGATTCTCTCCACGAACTCTTCCTACCATCATAAATTGCAACTTTCATCGTAAATTGAAGTATTTTAAAGTACTGTTGATTAGAAATAAGGAAAAAAAGGTTGTTGGAGCGTTGGACCATGACCTGGCCGGGATTGACCCGTAACCCCTGCACGACAGTCAAGCGCGCTACCACTAGACTACTGAGGCCGTCGCTGACGCCCATACCATTGCTTGCAATGAGAAATATGGGGAATACTTTTTTCAAAAGTGCAAGGTGGTAAAAACTCTTACTTATCAACTTCATCGAGTGTACGGCGCAATGTATTAAGTTTTACCACTTGCAAATTTTCTACTCTTGAGCTATGCTGAAATTCAAATAACAGCAGGTGCTTAGCAGGAAGTAACTGTAATATAAAGAGGCCAAGCTGACCCACACTTACCCTTAAGCGTAAGACTTACCTATTTCCCTTAGATACTACATCATAGGGGTCTTAACAGGGGTCTTTGCCTGCTTAGCAAACATGCTCAAAGATTAAGTATCTTCCACAATGACTTTTGCAGAAGCTGTAGAGATGAAGAGGAGGAAGAATCCACAATTTATCTCCTCTGCACCACTACAGCTCTAGCTCACAACCTTCGCCGTTTGGGGAACCGCTCCTTCAATGAACTAGAAGACCTTTCTGAATCTTCAATATACAGAATCCATATCTTTGTTAATAGCTCACACTGTTTTAGATAGAAATAGAGTAGGGGAGTATCACAACGAGCCTCATCGGCTTAGGTGTGTCTATGTAAAGAGACATAAACTGTAACCTAACCCAACCTCAGTTATTAAATGAAAACTTTTGAGTGTACCTTTCTTACGGTCAGTAACAAAGAAGAAATGAACACTCGTCAGAAACTCCCCATTTGTTAATATCAATTGAATAACTAAAACCCTACTGCTCAACCTTACTTCTTAAATTTTCCAGATTCCCCGCCTGGTCAAACCATTCAATAGTTATATATCAGGGGCCGAATTACAGCATCCGTTCTCGAGCAAAATTGTACAAGATTGATAGGCACATGTCTCGTCGTGCCCTTCGTAATTTTGCTCGATCACGGAAAAACTTTCTAAATATTTATTAAACCTCCTCATTAAACTCACCTTCACACGAGAGCATCTCGCACTTTTCCTCATCGATAGCACGTCCAGTGCATAAACGTTCGTGACCGGCCAGGCATTTACGTGTGCGTCGTCGCAAGCCAACACCGCACGATACCGAACATGCCGACCACTCAGACCAACAGCTCCACTCATTCGATGTTGTCAGTAGAATCTCGTTTAAATTGTTGCTACATGGCTGCATATTGCAGGCACGACTAATAAGCTGTCTGCCACGATGTTTGCCCTCGTGGTGCCTGTGTTGTACGCCACCACCGCAGGTCACATTACAGGGTCCCCATGCCTCAGCAAAAATATGCTCATCTTCTGCTACCGCCGAGTTCTCGTGGTGACGCTGGCAGGTGCCATCAGCGCGACATATACGCGTTTCTTCCTTTGCCAAATTGATGCGTATCGAGCTGATATCTGCAGTGCTTGCTTTGCAGGCAAATCGGAAACGACGCTCCACATGTGTGTCCGCATTAACATCCTGACTCTCATTGAAGTGCACCAGCCAAGGCGTCCAGGAGCTAAGTTTTTTGGCCTCGGGACAGGTTTGTGTATTGCAGACTTCGTAGTCGGTGTTACAGCCGGCGCATTCTTGACCACCGTTCTGAGGCATCGGGTCATTGCATTCGCGTCGACGTATGCGAAAACCACCACCACACTGCGCTGTACACTCACTCCATTGACCCCACGGCCCCCAACCACCGTCGACGGCCTGTTTTTTGGGTGCTGGACAAGGTGGCAATTGTGAGCAATAGATTTCTCCACGATCGGGACCCACACAGGTACGCCCACCATGCGCTGGACGTGGATTTCCACAAGTGCGTCGTCGTGTTTTTACTGCAACACCACAAGTTTGCGAACATGCCGACCAGGCGGACCACTCCGTCCAACCACCATGCACTGTGCAATTGTGCACCTGTGTCGTGATGCCCTCACACGATCTGCCACCATTTTGTGGCTGCGGATTGTTGCACTCGCGTGTGCGACACAAACAATTGCCCTCTTCCTCATCGTGCTTATTGCACTTGTACCAGTCCGACCAAGCTGACCAGGCGCCTTCAATGGGTGCTGTTAGAACAGGACATTCCAAGCGATCCGCTTGTATCCAGAATTTATTCATGTGATCGCCGAGTCCAGGTGGTGTGCAGCGTTCAATTAGCTCATTCCAGCCACAGTATGGGTCCATGGCATTGACGCAGCTAGTTTTCGAAACATGACGATTGCAGTGATGCGATGGAATGCGTGTGAGAGTACGATCGGTGCCTACATAAAGCGATTCGGTGACTTTCAAGTACTCCATATTCAATATCCTGGCTGTATTGGAGCTCAATTCGGACTGCCAAGCCTCAACTAGACATGTTTGTGCTGGACGCACCTCCGTTTCATGCACCACCGACAGCTTCTTAATTACATTATCTGTAGTTGAAACAAACAACATCTTGACACGTTCGTTATTCTTCGTGTGCAGCGTGTCCAAAGCGATGTGGGTAAAACGTTCAAGTTTGGTGTGATAGAGTGGTTGTAGTGTCATAGGTTGAACAGCGTCATCCATCAGTTGATAGCGTGACGATTCCAAGAGATGTTTGTAGCGTGTGTTGGGGTCAGATGGCTCACATTGAAAAAGACTGTGGTGTGGACTAGGCACAGATTTCCATGCGGAATCGCTTTGCTCCTGATGCTTAAAGGCGCCGTTGAAAGCCTCATTGATGGAGGAGAGATTGTAGGCGCATACGGCAGAGCCGTAGATGCTATTGCTATGAGGAACAAGAAAAAGTTTGGAAACATTTTCGGATTTTCATAGAAAAGAAAAAACCAACCTAGGCGTGGTGAACGTGGCATAAAGTACATCTTCATCGGTTGAATAGGTCATGCCTTGTATTTCGTTGAAGTAGAATGGATATTCACCGGGTAGAGAACAATTCAAACGTGCTTTTAAGAAGGACGTCCAGTTGTCTTTGAGTATCTGATCGCCACCGGCATCGTTCTTGCAGACACGCGCTATGCGCGAGTAAATAACCTGAAATAGGAGTTGAATTAGCATTTGTAACAATGGAATACGTATAACATAGACACTAGAAATTAAGGAAAAAAACTACTGCAAGGATAGAAATCGCCGTTGGATGTGCAATACCGCGCAGACGTATATGAAAACGTACGGCGGATACGCGGTATTGCACGAGCAACGACGAAATGCAAAAAAAGACATGAAGGATTCGATCATGAAACCTTAAATATCTCAAAATCGTGACGTAATGAACAAATTCTGAACTTTGATAATTAAGAATTCTTCCTTTTTTAAAAAAAAAAAACAAGCAGATCGCCTATGGTATCACAAACCATAGGTACCATATGGTATCACAAACCGCAACAAATATCTGATCTATGTGAGGCAGTTTTTGAATCTAACCTAATCTAACCTAACAAAGACTCTTCCAACAATTAGATAAACGCGTTCTAGCACAATCTAAGGCTAGTTCGTATTTAATCAAACTAATGCTTACACAATGGAAGATTTGAAATATCAAAGACTTCCTGTGTCATCCTCTGAGACATAAATAGCTCTAAAAATTTTACCTCCGCTCGGATTTTTAACCGTCCTAAAAATTTATTATAAGATCCTGAAAAAGTTGTCATCCATTATCTTTGGTCATTTGTGGCCATTTATATGACGCAATTTGTCAATATTGCACACTTGTGCCTGTCTCAACGAACTGAGCGTTACCAACTTCTTATAATAAATTTTTATTATAAGAACCAACCAAGGTAGCGTTACCAAGGTAGCTTTTAGACTTATTGCTAGGCTTTCGTGTATTATGTTAGAGTAGTTCATTCGATGGAGTATCCAACTGGAGAAGGCGCTTGAGAGGCCGTTATCTGATCACGGTTTGTTAGGGCCACATATGAAAGTAAGTAGTTCATTCTTAAGAATTAATTACTGGGGAATAGGTCTGGAGAATACGGTAGGTGGGCGAATCTAATTCGCTCCGCAATACATTCATTTTATCGGTCGTATCGCAAGCCGAATGAGCTAGAGCACTGTCTTGGTGAAGTAACTTTTATTCTGCTTCATTTGCGGGAGTTTACCTATACTTCGACTTCCAATCGATCAGTAGATTCAGAAGTGTACAGATTTAATATTGTTTGTTGATTATTTTACCATGCTCAAAGTAGTCGATGCTTATTTTTCCATGTGCATTCCAAAGAATACTGGCTAAATTTTTGCCGTCCGATTGTTGTATTTATGGTTGCTCTGCCAACTGCCGATTCGAGTCAGCTATGTAGAGATTGATCCATCGTTACAAATCGCTTGAAAAATTATTTTTGTAACGGCAAAACAGTTCCATAATGTACATTTAAAAGCAAAGAGGTTTGTGTTTTTGATCAATTGTTAGGAAACGCGGTACCAATGCGCGCAAATCTTTTTTATGTGTAAACATTCATAACAGATAGGACCAACACATTACTTTGAGATGCCTATGATGTTAGTTATCTCATTTAATTTCACTTTGCAGTCAGCAATTCAAATTGTCTTTCACGTTTGTTTCGCTAAATCAATAACCCACGTATGGTTCCAATCAATTCCTCTAAATAGTCTATCCCTTTCCTTTCAGGTCAAAGACTAAACATTGTTTGTATAAGGCGCATGCCTTGATTCTTTGATCTTTATTAAAGAAAAATCCAACACAATTTTACAGATTTTTCGGTTTTTTCTGGAGTAACTGCCTTATTCAGCCATTTTGAACGTGATGCATCATTTGCGGTTATACGATCATGATGAAACTCGGCAAACCAATATTTTACTGTTAAATTTAATGGAGCAGACCCATGTCTTTGCATTTATCAAGCTATGTCTTGGCTTCTTTGGTGCACTTTCACCCAGAGAAATCCACTGGTTTGACTGTTCCGTGGTCTATAGTGTGTTTTGCGGAATCCATGTTTCGTCTACTGCTCAAAAACTCCTTCGGATTGCGGTTGAACATTGCCAAACACTCCTTTTTAATGGTCACAAGGCTACGCTTATGGACGAATGTGAGCAAACGCGGCACCCATTGCGCGGATAGCTTTTTCATATCCAAATATTCATGTGAAATGTTATGTACCCACTCAGTTGAGATGCCTTCAGAATCAGCTACCTCACGCAATTCCAATCTCCAAACATACCGTAACATTCCATGGATTTTATTGACGATTACTGGCGTGGCGACCTCTTTTAGGCAACCTGAACGTTCAGCGTAACTTGTGCTGATACAACTACAACGCAATTCAGTTAACCATTTCTTAATTATTGGAATTGATGGTGCAGAGTTCTCATAGTATTTATCCAGCCGGTTCGGTGATAGCTTTTTTTACGCAAAAAAAAAATTCTTGATGAGTACATGAAATGTTATTTTTTCCTTTTTCAGAGAAATTCATAAAGTTGAATGTCTTCAATGGTAGTCAAACACAACTGACGCAACTTGCTGAAAATTTGGCAGTTATCTATTAACAGGTGGTTGTTGGTAGGACCAGTGTTGCACTTAAAGTTACTGCACGGGAATTCAAAAAGCCACTGACTTCTCAAACTGCCTACGAAACAAATGTAAATTTTGCCTTAAATGTGAGTTGAGTAATTTTGCCATAAATGTGAGTTGAGTAACTAAAAACCATCTCAAATGAGAGTCTTATTAGAGGGCTGTAGTGGAACTCCCAAAAATTTAACGATAATAATCGATGTCGTTATTGGTCATTGTGCGTGCCACATTCATAGAAAATGACAGTTTTCGCTAACTAACGATATCAAAAACCGTCGTTAGCGCGTTTGGGAATTCCACTACTGGTCAGACAATTGAGATCTAACCTGATCTTGTTATTGATTGTGGTTGATTCCCAGATTAATCCGGCACCTATTCAAGCAAGTAATAGGTGCCTTACCTGAATAATATTGAATATCCATCAAAACAACGCAACACAAGACATATCCTTACCATTTTTCTACTCTTTGACAGACGAAGAACTGTATTTCAAAAACACAAAATGCCCCGGAAACTTAAGTACTGACGCAAGGATATCTTTTAAATATTGTATCATTGATATTGCAAAGCAAAAGTAGTTTATTTTAACTGCTTTACTAGTTGAACTATTAACGCCAACTTACCTTGCCACAGTTCATGTATTCCACAGCTGTTTCGCGAAACAGAAAATAAACAAAATTTCCAGCCTCAAAGCTGCCCACAAATTGCGGATTACTTAACCACTTGGAGTTGTATTGTTTGGTGCGTATTATTTTGTTCAAACGAGGCTGAAATGAGGCATAAATTATAAGAGAAACAACAACAATTAACACGATTGAATTGGCTACACGAGTTAATAAAATAAACAAAAACGGAAAAAACAAAAACTTACCAGTCCCTGCTTAACATCTTGGCGTATGATGGCTGCATCGCTGCCGGAAAAATCCGTGGGTGAGCCGACAAACATGCGACCGCTTGTAGTCATCAGAGTCGTTATATTTGAATTCGGATTGAAGGAGCACTTGCCGACACCGCTATCAAAGCCCGTCACTGTAAGGTTCTCCATCTGTTACAAGTAGGCAAAATCCCCCAAAAAAAAAAGAAACACAACGAAACCATAAAATAGACACATAGCCAAGCAGCGCAAAATTATTACCAACCTGGCGCCACGAACAATTTGGATTGAAGGCATACGTCCCACACGCATACAATAAGTTCTCACCATAGCTTTGCAGCACGCGCACATAGTTGCGACACAAGTGATCAGACTGGCCTTTCGCCTGACACATGGCGATCTGCGCAGGCGCAGCCTCCCAAACCGAGCGCTCTAGCAACTCCAAGTCGAAGGACATGCGATAGAGAATGTCTCTGTGAAAGAAAAGAGCGAGAGAATTATTAATAGTAGGTTGTTGGCATGTGAGCGTGCGTACAAGCAGGGGTTTTGTGGAGCGTAACAAAAGTGAGAAAGCGAGAGGGTGTAGAAGATAAGTGAGCGGGGCACAAAATGCGTGTTAAAACTAGAACAAGTGCGCGCACGAAAACACTAACACCGAAGAAAGCCTGTTAAACAGCGTTAAAGCCAGTTTGCGACTGCAACAGCTACATGCCGCACCATATGCCACAGCTTAAGGCGTCGCACAGTGAATCAATTAGTACAACTTAGTGAGGAGAAAATATTTTTGGAACTCGTTGCTCGACCAGTTCACACTGAACAAGCTGTGAAAGCTGTACGAGAAAGTGTCCGCACGGATCCACAAGTGTCTACTCGTTGACGTGCTACCCAATTGGACATCTCCAAAACATCGCTACGATACATTGTGAAAGTTGATCTGCGAATATCAAACTTAATTGGTCCAAGAATGGTTACCGGGTGATGCACCACAATGGCTACAATATGCCAATGACACCACGAAATGGACCCCAATTGAAATACGGGAACATTTTACCTTTAGCTAAAATGGACTTTTTTAATTTTTTTTCTTCAAAATGTGTATTTGGAGCTAAAAAAGCGAATTATGAAAAAAAATTAGAGGTCGCTCTCAAGACGTTTAAAAGTTATAGGGGTCCAAAGTTAGGAAAAATGGTCTTAAAAACAAGCTGTAATTTTTTCAATTTTCCTAGAAAAGTAAGCATTATGGATATTAAAAGAAATGTAATACGAGCACCTATTCAACGAGGTATCAAACATTAAAATCCATGCATAACTTTTTAAGATATATCTTCTTTTATACTTTAATAGTTTCGTACAAGGGCAAAACACTATTAAGCTGGAAGTCCAAATTATATAAAAAACATTTTAAGAATTTTTGAAATATTTTGGAACTGTTAAATAAACGGTGAATAAATATAGTGCCGCAGGCGAAAAATTGTTATTAAAAATCGCGGCGATTTTTCTTGTCTTTTAAATTATCCTTAATTTTTTACATTCAAATTCATGGAATTAATTTTTGTCGTTTTTACATTCGATTTTTGTCGATTTGATTTGAATCTGAAATGCATCTAAAATTTGGATGCAAAATAGTTGGTACATAAAAAAGAGCTGTATCTTAGAAAGTAATTAATGGAATTTTATGATTAATAGCTTATTGAATAGGTAATAGAATAGCCTTTCAATTAATACCCATTTTGCTTATAATAAAATAATAAGTTGGGGATTTGCCGAAGCAGACCACTGTGGGTCCCTTTTCGTCCCCCATTGGACAAAGGGTACTACTGCTCGGAGTACTCGTACGTGAGCATGCTCCTTGTGTAAGCATCCTTTGTCACCTCAAGCATATCCTTATAGGTTAGTTGACCAATCTCGGCTTCGCCAATAAATGGGCGTCCCAGAGTGGTCAATCTTATGCTTGCCAGCGCCGGACACTGGCACAGAATGTGTGCTGCTGTTTCCGGCTCCTCTAGGCATAACCTACACGCATCGTCCTCGGTCAGTTTTTTGCTTAGTTTTGTTTATATATAGCAAGTTTTTTTTAACCCATTTTTTAACTTTGGACCCCTATAACTTCTAAACCAGATGAGAGAAGTCCTTAATACATATGTTCCACGAAAAAAAAGTGAACAAATTTCATTTTAGCTAAAGGTAAAATATTCCGAAATAAGCCCCAATGCAATAGCACCCAATAAAATACGTCCAAACCAAAATGAAATAAACCCCAAACGAAAAAAATTAACGAATTCCCAAACGCAATGAAATAATTCCCAAATTAAAAATGAAATAAGTCCCAAGGTTTGGGGTTTATTTCATTATAAAATAACACTCAACAAAAAAAATTAAATAAGCTCCAATGAAATATCCCCTAAAGAAATGAAATAAGTCCCATGTAAAAGATTTCTAAACTTAAAATGAATTTAGTATTCCCAAAATTAATGAAATAATTGCCCCAATGAAAAGGCACTACAGTACTCCAGTTATAAACTGGATGATTTTGTGAAAAGTTTGACTAGTAAAAATAATAAAAAAATTATGAACCAACAGGAAATAATTCTACGCATGAAAAAAATCTTCTACAAGCCCGAAGGCGACTACTTAATACGGAGGATATAATTTATTTTCATGCCGTTCCAGAATTTATAATTAATTCCTTTTTCGGAGAGTCACAATTAATTACAACTACTTACTTTTGGTTTTGTGAATAATTTAAGTACAATTCAGTTATATTTCTTTGAAACGATGATTAAATATACAATGTGAGGAAAAAGCTTTTATTAAAGTTTTAAAGCAAATCCATTTTACCCACTTCGAACGTAAAGTTGGTGTCATATGAGCCTTTTACAGAAGCAATAATTTGTAAAAGGCGCAACTACATGAAAAAAATAATGCAAACATTTATCAAAAATTACAAAATGTGAAAAAATTAAAAGGAATTTTATTGTTTTATAACCTAAATTAAGCAAAATGAAAAAGTCTCCAAATAAAATTAAATAACCCCAAAATTTAAGAAATGAAATAACTCCCAAACCGAATGAAATAAAACCCAAGAAAAAATCAAAATGAAATAAATCCCAACTAAAATTTCGTTGGGCTTATTTCATTGGGTCTTATTTCATAATTAAAAATTAAATATTTCTAAAAAATTATGAAATAGCCCCCAAAATGCGGAGTTATTTCAAATGAAGAAACATCCAAAAATGAATGAACTTTTTTAGGGGTTTACTTAATTTTTTTTTTTGCCTTATTTCAATAGGGGTCTATTTCGTGGTGCCTATGCCAATAGATTCATTTTGCTTGCGACAGAAAATGCCAACTTTTTGAACAAGCTCATGAGCGATAAAGCACATTTGCATTTAGGTGGATATGTCAATAAACCAAACTGCCGAATTTGGGGTACGGAGAATTCAAGAGCAGTGCATCAGCGACATTATATATCCTCTCAGATGCAGTGTTTGGTGTGGAATTATGGCTGATAGAGTTATCGGTCCATATTTTTGTTAAAATGAGCATCCAGTAACCATCTATGGGGCGGTATACCGGACCATGTTGGAAAATTTCAACGTCTGTAGTTCTCAACAATCGTACCGGGAATACTTTTTTCGAATACGAATTCGAAAAAGGAAGTTTACACTTTTACGATGAAGCTTAAGAACATTGTGAAAATTATGTTGATTTTTATATGATTTTGAAAATTTTTAATGCAAATTTGTTTGTCAACCATAGATGAACAATTTTGCATTTAAAATTTTCAAAATGTTCTTAAGCATTATCTTAAGAGTGAAAACTCCCTTTTCCGAACCCGCGTGAAAAATTATTCCCGATAGGGCTGAATGTCTCAGTAAGAGCTACAGCTCATACTGCTAGAGAGACTACTTTGAGAGTGACGGTGATTATGCGAGAACTTTTCGATGATCGAAGAGTTTTAAAAAATTCTGATTTGGCCACGCGAATCGTTCCGCAGATTTTAGGGCCTCTGATTTTTTTGTGGGGTTTCTTGAAGTGACGGTTTTTTAAACGTTACGCAACATTATGCAAAATATCTTTAAAAGAGCTATCAACTGCCAACAGGAAAATGGAAGCCATTTAAAGGATGCCATTTTTCATTCTAAGCTAACACAAAATTTAATAATTTATACTTCCATTTAAAAAAATTTAAATAAAAAAATTATAAAAAAAATTATTAAATCAGTCAGTACGAGTTGGCCCACCCTGTACTTCATGAAATTGTTTTAGGGAATTAAGATAGATATTAATTTGATTGGTAAATTTTTTAAAATAGAACTTTAAGTTTCAGCTGATGCTGTTTATTCAAATTGAACTCTGTCGACCGAACTATCTGCCGATTTATGTATTAACTAGAGATTTCCACCCGAATATCGGGTGGGTTGGATATCTGCTTTAGGGTTCTAATCATTAGTAGAAGGAGGTTTGAATAAAATCCTTTCGATGTACTTATTTTAAGAGTCTAGAACGTAGTTTCTGTTTAGCAATCTAATTTAAGTCGCTTTACATTAGTTAATATAAAATTTACTTAATATTGCTATATGACAGTGATGACATTTTAACCCATTGTACAGCCGTGTTACAGAATTTTAACTGACCGAATAAAATAACATGTCAAGCAACAACTAACTACATACACTCATAAAAAAGTACCTATCTTTTTGTGATAAAAAATTTCTACATTTTCGATTATAGCAATTTTTCCATTTCGAATAAAATTTTCTACAATTAGAATAAATTTTCACATATTCGAAAAAATATTTCTTCACTATGCGAAATATTTTCTTCAATAAAAACAAATCCTTTCTCAAAATAAAAGAGTCTTCTTCTCTAAAAATTATATCTTTTCTTATATTGAACTAGGTACGAAAAAAAAAAATAAAAAACGTGAGACCGATTGAATGATGTTGTGAAAGTAAGTGTTGCATATTATGACGATTGTTCCTTCAAAAGGAATTTTTTTTATTTAACATAACTACACAAAGCGATGTTACTTATTACCACTGATTCTTTGGATGCATTTATAAAATCGTTTTTCAGAAGAAATTTCTGGAACATTTATAAGAGGTCCCGAAAAACAATGCCACAACAATAATTCTGCCTCTACTTCTTCACAAACTTTTAACTATTTAAATATTTTAAATATTTGTACTTTGCGTAGAACTGAATTAAAACAAATGTTTCACAAAAAGACATTTTTAATCATAATTAATCGTCAAGCAGATATACATACTTATCTGTTTCGGAGAAAAGTGTACACTATAAAGAAATGTGTTGTACCAATATTAAGAAAATATATCTCTCTTTAGCAGAAAGTGTTATTTTTTGTGAGAAACTATGAGCGCAATTTAAAGAAAAGATTTATTAAAATTATAAAATATTTCTCTGTTTTCGGGAAAAATTGATACAATAAAGAAAACATTTCAACCTGTTATAAAGAAATATTTTTCTCTTAAAGAGAAGGTGTTTTTATTGATGAGAAAATATTTCTCTTTTTCGTGGAAGCTTTTTCCATTTTTAGTGAATTTTTGGGATCACATTTAGAGAAAAGCATTCTCTGGAGCAAAGTCAATACTATTTTTCTTTAAGTATGATGCTTTTTTTCTCATATTTAGAGAAACTTTTTTCTGAGTGTAGCTTTATTCTACTTGTGATTAATATTAGTCATTTGACGCTCGATTTTCCCATTCGTGAAGATAAAAAGACACGATTCTGATTTCTGGGTCGCCGCGATTTAAAAATTTGTAAAAGGCTCAGCTGCACATAAAAAATAATGCAAAAATTGATCAAGAATTACAAAATGTGAAAAAAAAATAAATTGGATTTTATTATCAGCAACTTTTCGACAGCTTAAATTGCAAAATGAAATAACCCCCAAGCAAATTTTGCAGATAAACGATATGTCATATGAAAAAGTGGTGAAAATGGAAATTTTCGGAACAAACAAATTTACAACGAAAACAACTTTTGGCCTATTCTTTGAGCAAATAAATAAGCAAATAAAAATTCTAAATTGGGAAATAAATATATAGATAAGGAAATGGCTTAAAACATAGATTTATGTATATTATTTTAGAATGGTTTGAAGTATTTAAAAATATTTTTCACACAAATAATTTTTTATTCTGTAGAACTTTGTAAAAAAATATAAAAACAACATTTTGAAAAAATTAATTTTCATCCAAAAAATGATAGGCAGCCCATGATTTTTAATGATAAAAACTGTTTATTGAATTATGTGCCAAAATGAATCAATTTTTGCACATAAATGATACGTCATATGAAAGAGTAAGGAAAATGGAAATTTTCGAAAACAAAAAATTTACAACAAAAACAACTTTTCGTCTATTTTTCGAGCAAAAAGTGTAAATTTTAAAAGGTTTTTAAAGCATTGAGTTAGTGAGGTAACGGTAAATTTTTTCTCCAGTCATTTGATTGAACTTTTAGACAACAGAAATTTGATTGAAATCGATTAGAAAATGGCGGAGATATTTGCTTGCAAAGTCAAAACTTCAAATTTCAGTCGTTTTTTTCTCATTCTGTGACGACTTAAAAAAAATGCGTTATACTAAGAAAATCTATAGTTTTCAATATATCGCAAAAATGTTGATGTCATAATAACGGGATTTTTTTTTTTTGACTTCTACTATCCATACAAAATATTTTCGAAAAAGCTTTCGCTTACCGTTATTTTAACTAACCAATGACTTTTTATACAAAAATACGTTGTACGGAGAAAATCTAGAGTTTTCGAGATATCGCGAAAATGTTGATGTCATAATAACGGGCATTTTTTCGACTTCTACTGTCCGTAGAAAATATTTTCGAAAAAGCTTTAGCTTACCGTTGCTTTTACTAATCAACGATTTTTCATACAAAAATACATTGTACGGAGAAAATCTATAGTTTTCAAGATATCTATAATATTCAAGATAAAATGTTGATGTCATAATAACGGGAATTTTTGGTCGACTTCCACTATCCATAAATATCTTTTTGAAAAAGCTTTCGCTTACCGTTATTTTTACTAACAAACGACTTTTCATACAAAAATACGTTGTACTGAGAAAATCTATAGTTTTCAAGATATTGCAAAAATGTTGATGTCATAATAACAGGAATTTTTTTTTACTTCCACTATCTATACAAAATATTTTTGAAAAAGCTTTCGCTTACCGTTATTTTTACTAATAAACGGCTTTTTATACAAAAATACGTTGTACTGAGAAAATCTATAGTTTTCAAGATATTGCAAAAATGTTGATGTCATAATGACGGGAATTTTTTTGACTTCCACTATCGGTACAAACTATTTTCGAAAAAGCTTTCGCTTACCGTTATTTTTACTAAACAATGACTTTTCATACAAAAATACGTTGTACGGAGAAAATCTAGAGTTTTCGAAATATCGCAAAAATTGTGATGTCATGAGAACGGAATTTTTTCAAAATTTATTATATGTAAAAAATTTTACCATCACAGTATATATTCACACATGTTACATACAAAAATGCTGATTGAAGGGTATCCGTAGGTGAAAGCGAAAAATGTCTGACTTGTTTTTTTTTTACATCTCAGCAATGTCTAAAATTTACTCCTACACCATGCTCTTTCATCTCTTATAGTTTAGAAGTTATTACAGAAATTCCCTTTAAACGCACGTATATCAGGTCAAAGGTCATCACTCGAAAAACCAACCAAATTGTTCACGCCTACGCATCCAGCTCTTTCATTTGATACCTCATTCATCATTCTACACCCCGCCACTCCTAACATCTCAGAAATCCTTACTGAAATAACTATATAGATTTCTAAGAAATTTGAAAACATCTCTTTGTATTAGTTATGGCTAAAAAACAACACTGTGCATCGTCGCGAGGCAGGTTCAGTTGCGCGGATTTACAAGCTTGCAATCATAATTCTACACTTTAATGTGCAGCTCGTGTTGTTGTTTTTATTATTGACTGTGCAACCAACAACACAGATAGTTACGGCCAATGAACTGCAAGGCAAACTT
Organism: Dichetophora obliterata; assembly: GCA_963920525.1. Classification (NCBI taxonomy): domain Eukaryota; kingdom Metazoa; phylum Arthropoda; class Insecta; order Diptera; family Sciomyzidae; genus Dichetophora; species Dichetophora obliterata. Next base: position 2,524,423 of record OY986438.1, on the reverse strand, counting down.
GTTGTTGTCTCTTAGAAAAGTATTAAGTGACAAAAGTCGCTCAAAGACAAAGCTGCTCAGAATTTCAAGGAAATTTAGCCAGACTCTAAGAAAAACAAAAAAAAAACACGCGTTGGCCAACGTATTGATTAATCGTTCGTATGATCGGATGTTGTGGCACGCGTGAGCTCAACTTAACGACGCGCGATCCAATTTAAAACAATTGCGAATGGGTCGCCAGCGTCTGGCAATACGCGACGCCAACATGGGCGACACGCTGGGCAGCGTTGCGCTAGCCAGTTGGGATGTGATTGATTGCTTGTAAGGTGGCGACGGCAACGCCGACTGACCGATCGCATAAACGTTGGCTTGTCGATCGCACCTCTTGGTGGCGACAAGTTGCAATTGTTTATTTAACCATACAATTCATTCCCTTGCACCCAAAAGACCCCAACCCATACGCAGTTACAATTACAAGCGTTTGTTTCTGTTAATAATGCACCTAAGCTCGGAGTCAGCCAGTCAGCGAGCAAGCAACTAAGCTGCAACCATGACCCATTAAAACGTCTGTTAGGTAAAGAGAGAAAAAAAAAGTATATCTATACATTAAATTGACCGCAGAAAAACGCAATATCGGTTGTTTTGTTGGCCAACACTAGTTAACTTGCCGGTTCAAGTAGATTTACTTTTGAAATCTACAGATCAGGCTTTAATTGTACAACAAGCTTGGCTGCCTGCCTGCCTGCCTGCTTTACTGCCAGGCAACGCATTCAGCTGTGGGCGGCAGACTAGCGCCTCAATGGCGGCATTCTTTGCTGCCAATGCGCGCAACTGCCGGATTTTTCTTGTATTAACGTTATTATTTTATTATTATTATTATATATTTTTAATGAAAAACAAAAAAAAAACCACATTAACTGCTAAGCTTTTGTAAGCAAAAGTTATGGTTTTGCATACTAGCTGGCGCTCTAGCGCGCTGACTGTCAGTCAGCCTCGTACTTACAGGTTGTGTAATTAAAAGTGCCACTTGTTGGATTTGCACTATTGCGTTGAATGGCTGTAATAACTTTACGCCTGCGCAAATAAGTTCGTTCGTAAAAGTACAATTTACGACCAGATATTGCAATGATGAAATTTATGTGCTTAACATTAAATCTTAAGCGCGCCTAAAACTTCAGATTTTATATGTGTGAAAATTTTATGAGACTATTTGAACTCACATGATTTCTCCCCGGAGTCTCCATGTAAAGTGATTCACTTGATTGAAATGTGTTTTAAATGATAAACAGAAAATAGTCAAGTAGTTGCATTGGAAACCTTGGGCTTTACAAAATAAAACGTTATGATAGAAATCATGAAAGTCATGATAGAGATGAAAATTTGCTGAAACCTTATTGTAAAACCTATCATACAAAACGTTTCTGAAGAGAAGGTATCTGATAATATAGAATATTTTTTTAGTGTTTGATTATTTCCGACAAGGATATCTGTAAAACCTGCTGTACGGTGCACTTTGGGAAAATGTTCTATTTTTGCGACAAAAAATCAATTTTTTAACTTTCGCTGGTTCCATATTTTTTATAGTGTTTGCTCCCAATTTTTCGTCCTAAAAATGGACAAGGTATTGAACCAGAATGGACAATACACATTATTTAATAAAATATTTATTCACTATAAGAAAATTGTCTTTCATTTTCGTTTAAAAAAACGAAATTACTTTCCGTACATCCCATTAGTTAAAAAAAAAAATATTCAGAATTATTTTGAATAACTTTCAGATTAAGAAAATAATTTGTTTTGTATAATTCAAGGATTTATTTAAAAAGCATTATAATTCTAAAAGTGATTTTTGACGCCCTTACTATTACTTGATGCCATACCAACTTCCGCTGAAGAAACTATTACAAATAGCATCCGACCATTTTTGTTTTCCGAAAGATACATTAAGGCGCCGCATTCTCTATGAAAGAAAAAAAGTTCTCCGGGTCACCACCCCCCCCCCCCCAAATAAACTTCGGTTTATGTTATGATAATTCCCCAAATATTTTGGCTTTAGCGATAGCCGTTAAGTAGCTAGAATGGTTCGGAAAAACCTCTTAAAATTGCGTTTTTTTATGGATACTTTTTTGGCCATGATATTTTTAGCAAAAAAAGTTGACACAAATAGTGTGAATCGAAGCATCACAGATTTTTGCATCAACATTTTAGGGAAATTTGCCTTAACACAAAAGATATTAGGTTTTTTGCAGTGATTTTTTTAATATTTTTTTTAATTTTTATTAAAATACTAGCATTCCATATACGAAAATGTCAAAAACACCAAATATATTCACCATTTTCATTATAGCTGCCGAAAGTAACCATATGAACTAAATTACCGAATTTTAGTCTAATACGATCAAAACGGTTGAAATAAAAAATTTTCATTGGTTTGTGGGCGGTAAAAGGGGGGCGTGGAAACTTATTTTTAGTACAGTTGCTGACAGTAACCATACCCAGTAGCGGATGGAATATATTCCGAATATATGAAGCATCAATTACCTTGTAATGACCACTACTTCCGACTATATTATCGTACTATGCATAAAAGGCCTTACATTTAACATTGAATGAGACAGGAGGTAAGTGATCGCCTCCCTTCAGCATTACCTAGAAGTTATGGAGTAACATACTACTTGTATTAAGTTATAAAAATCACTGCATTACTTTTCCTTGTATGCTACATTACAGGTAATGAGGTATGAGTTAATTACTTCTGCTATATGCAGACGCAATACTTTTTGAAAAAAGTAATGCTTCCTTACCTGGTAATTTATTCTGTATTAGTTCTATGGTAGCCACTGGCAAATCCGCTGCTGGGTACAAACTAAGCCAAAATTTTAGCTCAATTGACCCAGTGGTCAATTTTAATGATATCTCAAAAACTGGGTGTGGCTATATAGCGATAACGCCCATTTTTAGCACAGTTGCCGAAAGTATACAAACTTAAGTACCAAATGTTAGTCTTATACGGCCAAAACTGCTTGAAATATAGCATTTTCACTGCTTTGTGGGCGGAAAAAATTGGCGTGGAAAGAAATTTTTCGTACAGTTAGTGACAGTAACCATACAAACCAAATTACCAAATTTAAGTCTTCTACGATAAAAAACATACGAAATATAGCATTTTTATTGATTTGTGGGCGGTAAAAAGGGGCGTGAAAACACATTTTAAGTACAGTTGTCGACAGTAACCATACAAACTGAATTACTTAATTTTAGCCTTATACGACCCATACCGTGTGAAATATAGCATTTTAATTGATTTGGGGGCGGTAAAAGGGGTGTGACAAATAATTTCTTAAACCATCTCCTATCTGAAACAAATCGACTGTCCAAATTTGAGATCAATCGGTCCAGCAGTTTTGGAGTCTATAGGCTTCACACAGACAGACAGACAGTGTTTTACTTTTTATGTATGTAGATGTATAACTCCTCCATCTTTCGTCTGATTTGCCATTCCGAGGTATCATTAGAAAGGTGCTGACTGCTGCTTTTCATTCCTGCCACTAATTTACCCTTATAGGCCCATTTTTATGCTGTCGGATATGAGCCCGAAATTCGGGCCTCTACACTACAATTCTTCTTTAAGTCGAATCGTTTTAGTGTCAAATAGCGGCAGTACAGTAGCCAAACAATGCCAAACAGCGTCCGTACAACGACCGTTTGCAGGACTTTGGCGGTTTCACCCCTGTTTGGCCAAATTACTTCACAACGGACGCTGTTTTGAGTTGTTTGGCCACTGTTTGGTTACTGTTTGGCCGCTATTTGACTCTGTTTCAGTTGCGGTTCGATTTGACTCACAAAAAAAAATATTTTTACTTGGTATGACCTGACAAACGACCATAGTGGTCTTGCAAACGACAGCTGTTTTACTTTGTTCGACCACTGAATGAACGCTATTCAACCCTGACTCAGCAGATGTTCGACTTTAGCTACACAAAAAATATTTTTACTCGAAATGGCCTGATTTAGTCAAAGTCCTACAGCTGTTTTGCCTTGTTTGGCATTGTTTGAACACTTTACGGCAGCTATTCGACCTTAGTTCGGCCGTTGTTCGGCTTTGTTTTTTACTCGAGATGGCCTGATTTAGCCAAATTCCTGCAAACGGCTGTTATATGACCACTGTTCCACCCTTGTTTGAACAAGATTACTTAAAAACGACTGCTGATTTACCTTGTTTGGCCACTGATTGGTTACTGTATATTCGCTTTTCGACCCTAATTCAACCGCTGTTGGCCTTTAGTTAAAAAAAAAATTTACACAAGATGGCTTGATTTGGTCAAAGTCCTGCAAACGGCCGCTTTTCTGCCCTTTTTTATTCAAGATTATTTCAAAACAGCCGCTGTTTTGCCTTGTTCGACCACTGTTTGGCAACTGTACGGCTGCTTTTTGACCTATTGCATAACAGATTCCTCTTCGAACGAAACGAGGTAAACCAGTTCTTAAGTTACATGTTTTTGTTTTGACATAAGCTCGTAGCCAAAATTAACGATAAATCATTAAAACTCAAAGCGACTACTGTTCGATCCGTGTTCGATCGCTGTTTAAAAAATTATGTTTTTTTCTTATTTTTTACCCTTTTTTCTCTTGTTTTGCTGTGCAGCCTTTGTTCGACCACTGTTCGGCCACTGTTCGGTCGATTAAATTTTACGCAGAAAGCATAACGTTCGCTGTCGACAATATTCAATAGTTTTTCCTATGCAAATATGTATTTGGAGTGTATTGTAGCTGCATAACAGATGACACCTCTCCGAACAAATTAAGAAGAACCATTTCAACGCATTTAGTTTTACATTGAACAAATATTTTTAGTTTTACCTTTGAGCAGTTTCATAAAAACTTCGAAAAACACATGCTTATCGGATATAACAACATAAAAATGGAAAAATACACACAAAATCCAACAGTTTTTTACTTATAAGTAGGATTAATAAAAGATTAGCTATTTATTTATTAGCTAGTAACTAAATGAGCGAATAAATAGTTCATTCGAAAACATGGTTATTAATTAATTTTGCTAATTTGCATTTTGAAATCTTGACTAATCGATTTAGCGCAAAATGACCCTTAACAAATAACAAACAGAATCAGTTAATATCAAGCAGGTGGAATTAATTAAGCTTAAACTAAATATTGTTCCGTATAAAAAATTAATCACTATTTATATATAGTAGATATTTGATTAATCTGGTTTTAATTCATGGAAACACACAAATTTAATAAACACGAAAATTGCTTATTTTATCCAGTTTAATTAACATTTAAAATTTCTTAAATTTTAATAAAACGATAAACGGATAGATCAAGGTTTGCAGCGATAAGATGAAAAGACGACTTAAAAAAATCATTAATAAAATTATCACAAAACTAGATGATTTTGAAAAATGTAGTCAGGCAAGCTGGAATGTTTCAGTAGAATTAAAAACCATACAAAAAATGTAAAAATTTTCAAAGAATTTGTGGTGAACATAAAACTATAAACCTTTTCACAACAAAATGTAATCTTATCATTTGGACAGAGGAAATGCAGGACGTTAACTAGATTAATATCGATAAATTTTAGGTTTTCCTTTTTAAGTTTAAAGCATTTCAACATCTTTCTTAAGAGCTTTAAAATATCGTTATTAATTCTATCGGCTTTTCCAGACTTTTACAGTGACGCAATAAAGTTACAGCTAATATGCAGTTTCAAGGGCTTCAAAGGTCTTCCTTTAAATTTATTGCCAGTTGTTATCGTAAAAATGAGTGAGTCAACATTTCGTTTATAATATGATATATGAAATCGAAATAAACACCCTCTAGTAATAAAATTTATTCCCTTACAACTAAAAAAAAAAAAAAATTATGTGTATTATATTTACAAAACACTCAAATTTCATATAAAGTCAAATTCAGAAATAAGGTTAAGCAGGTTAAAAGTGAAGATATGAAAGGAATGCTGCATAAAAAATAAATAAAAAACAATGCATGCACTTGACGCCTGACAAAAGTATCGTATGACAGCTTATAATTGCAAAGACATATAGCACAAAAAAGTAACAACAAAAACAAAATGCGCCTAAATAATTTCACTCTCCAATAATTGACTGCTAGTTGGAGTCAAATTTTGAAATTATGTATATTATTTATGAAGTTTACAAAAAAAAAAAAACAAACTGAAATGAAATTCGATACAAGTAGTTAAAATATGTATTTTGGTGGTCTTAACCTCAATATGTAATGAATTTTATTATAGAAAATTAAGAATTTTATTTAAACTTTCTTGCCCTGATATCAGTTTTAAGTCACATTTAACATTGCAAATATTATCACGCAGGAAATGCATTAAACGCCATATTGTTTCAATGGAAATTCTATTAAGTAAGCAATAAAAATAACAAGCAAAACAATATGATAAGCAACAACACACATCTGCTTATTCACAAATTAACTATCGACATCGATTCATAGTTTGCTGAATATCTCAATAGTATTAATTTTGTGCCTGACATGCGTCACGTCGCACAACTTTGCCCGCCAACCCAACTAGACAGCGTGGCTTCACAGAACCAATGCTAAATAGTAGAAAATTCAACAAAACCAATAAACAGTCAGAACAGCAAAAAATAATTAAAAAAAAAACCCATGTTAAATATTGGCATAAAGCAAAAACAGCAAAGTGGCAATATTTCCAATTATATTCGGTATAAAAAATAAAAGCACTTGAAAGCAATTTAAGTTCATTAATAACTGATTGGAAATAACTGAAAATGTATTCATTTCTTTTTTATACAGAATATTGATTTGTTTTTGTGTTTTTTTGAAAATCAATTTAAAGCAAGGCACAAAATGTATGCCAAATAATTGAAATTAAATTTTAAAATATTGAAAAAGATACTATCGATTCACGATAAACATACATATGTTCATGATAAAAATGAATAAACATATATATTTTGGTAGCAAAAATCTTTAATGGTAGTAAAATAAGTGTATATGTGTACCTACTTCAGCGAATTCTGTACACGCAGAGAAAAAACATAGTTGCAACAACCATGTTTTATGAGGATCATAGTATGATTCGGATTATGATTGTTGCTAACATGTTCTTAAACATATAATATTTTCTTTGATCATGATAAAATGTTTACAACAACCATATTAGGAAAAATAACTTTTGTGTAGGAACCAAGATATTATTGAAACAATCATTATTCTCTTATTGGGTCAAAAATAGAATGATTGCAACAACTATATTATGAATTTATTTTTAGGATCCAGAATATTATTGAATATTATTTATTTTCATGCACTCCAATTTCCACAGCTATTAATTAAGATATCTCCAAAGATTTGCCATTGACTAGGCTGAACAGAAATATTAATTCAATTGAAAAATCTTTTTGGTAAAATTTTCTGTCCGAGCTGGGGTTTGAACCGCGGCTTTTTAGCTTACGAGCCACGCACACTACCAGTAAGCCACAGCCGCTACTACCGCTCGCCTGACTAATGCCATTCATAAACATGGTACATTAAGTGCATTGCCACAAAAAATAGCAATATTTGTGATAAACAAAATATGGTCAGAATTGCGAAATATGTTTACGGTAAAAAGAAACATGTTTGCTACAATTAAAGTCGAAAATGTCATTTTTCTGCGTGCTGTTTTTAGGATCAGGCGATTTAAAACAAAACACAATAATTGAACAGTTGACAAACGAAACGGCATATAGCCAGGAATCGATAAAACTTATTGTGTTTGAATGAAGTGAAAGTTTTTCCTGCAAACTGTTCAGACACGATAAATTCTTTCGATTTTTGGTTATGTTCTGCTTCGTTTGCCAACAAGCAAAGAATAGTTCAGGCAAACATTCAAAATTCTAATATGTTTGTCTCTATAATAATATTCACATTTATCATGATTGACAGAACTACAACATTTTTGTTGCAACTAATAGTTGAGGCAATCATAGTATGTTGACGATTTCAACTATGTTATGATTTCAACTATAATGCTATTTTTGGTACCACCATTAGTAAATAATGAATTTATTAAGGCAAACATTTGTGTTTGCAGAAATAATACAATAATTTTAGTAAACAAATTATTATTGCAGTAATCATGTCTCAACCATGTCTTTTCTCTGCGTGTAGAGTTGATTTTTTTATAATGATAAAATGGCCGATTTTAGTCTGAAAGTAAAGTATTTATGGTTTTAGGTATGGTATGGTATGGTATGGTATAGGTATGGTATGGTTATAAGTTCATCGAATTTTTTCGAATTGTATTTTTTTTTAATGATAACATAACCTGTTTCATTCTCAGCTACTATATAAAAGGTTTAAGAAATTAGCTAAACTATCTGAATTTGCCATCGGGTTTTAAATAAAATGTGACCAAAATTAGCTATACATAGTTTTGATATGAAAAAAATAGCATTTTCTACTAATTTTTCCCTTTTTAATTGGTGTTTGAAACTGAAATAAGTAGTTATATATGGATGTTTTATAATCGTTTATTTTTATAATTATTATATACTAGCTGATATTTCCTCGAGAGTAATTTGTAGAAACATTTTAATATACACTTCTCGGTTAAATGCCTTTTTAAATTCTGGAATAGTGAAAAACGTGTTGAATTTTAAGTTTGAGTTACCGTTTGAAAGGTAATTGCATGGACTTTAATCCAAAAATAGTTTTGGGAAATTTTGGTGTTTGGGGGTTCCATCCCTTGCGGTGAACTAATTGAATTCGAAGAAGGGGTACGAATTTTTAAAAATTAAAAATAATTTAAATATTTATTTAATCTTAAAGCTAGCAGAATTAACTTTATAACAATATTAAAATTATGGATAGACTCAATAAGTTCTTGATATATGGACTTTTTAGAATCTAAAAAAAATGTATATTAAAAAATATATTAAACTTCTTAAAAAAAAAATGTTAATGAAATATATTAAAAAAAGCGGAAACATTGGCATCGAAAGTCAAAACTTTGATTTTCATATAATTTTTTTCTTATTCTTAGCTATCGATGTTGTATGAAAAATTCGTTGTTCTAAAAATTATTGTACAAAAATATATATTAGCTGCGTTTGTTTCATGGGAGATCAGGGTCATATAATCGCAAGCAAAGCAAAAACAACAAAATAATTCCAGCAAGTGAGCTGGATCATTTAAATTGATCCAACTTTATGTTTTTAAGTGTTGAGGGCGCAACTGTTAGACTGCCCGCAGAGTAAACGCCAAAGCAGGCAGGCAGGCAGGCGCGCGCAGGCAGTGTCCTGCGAAGAAACGAGATAGAAATAAAGCCAAGATAACTTTTATTCTTTTTCTGCGCTTGTTCACATAGTTTTTCTGCGCCTGCCTGCTTCGGCGTTTACTCTGCGGGCGTTCACTCTTCAATTAGTTCGCTGCAACTGTAAAAACTGGCAGTACTGCATTATTTGACATTTTAAAAGTTTGGTAGCAATATCATTGCTAACAAGAAAACATGTTTTTTCAAATTCTTCAGCGAAATCTTCGCTACTCGAACTTCCGACCCCATAAGCAACTGGATAAGTTGTAGGGCAGCTTCCATAAAACAATTTTTGTTTTTCGCAAAACTTATCTGCCAGCTGCATAGGCAGAAAATAGTACCATCTGTCGGTAAGTAGAAAACATCGCAAAAATTGATCTGAAGCGTTTTTTTTACAAATGATCTGATCTCCCATGAAAAAACGCAGCTATTGAGCCAGCCAAAGATTTTATATAAACCAAAATGTTTCTAATTACTCTAGACCAGCGCTGGGCGCTCCATAGCTCAGTCAGCGCTCTCTGAGCGTAACTTTTCACATGTACACAAAGCTCAAACCCAACCATTTAATTTGTAGATTTATAATACTTTTGCATATATTTGTTATTTCGTAGAATATCATATTATTCGTATATATTGGGGTTAAATATAATTAATACATATTACCTATTAAGATTCTTTGCATAACTTATTCGTATTATTTGTATTAATCAATTTTTTGAGTTTTTTATCATAATTTTAATTATTCGTATATATTCAGATTTTATAATATTAAAATAAAAACAAAAAACAAAACAAACATACCAAAACGTTTGACTCTGAATTGGAATGTGATGTCTTTTCCGCAGAGAATCTTACTGGCGAAGAAGAATGTTTAATTGCTACTGCAAGCAAACTTATATAATTTATCTACTTAGAATAAAGTGCTGGAGCTTTGATGTCGACATAAAAGAAATAAACAATACCGATGACTCAAAATAAAAGCATTAAATAAAAAATAAACACAAATAACATTGTGTTTGTGGATATAAACATAAAAACTTCCAAATCTAGATAATTGTGACAACTATTTCGTTCAGTGTGCGCTATTCGTGAGCGCACCAATACTAACAAGGCAAAATAAAATGTGACTGTGTTAGAACCCTCCAGGAAATGTAAGCATTCCCGGATGTTACCAGGAAACATTCCATGGAATGTAGAAAGCATTCCCCTTTGTTGCACACTCCATTGCTTTTTTTACATAGCATGTCATTAGAGGGAAACATTCCTCCCCGCTGTGTTAAAAAGTCATGTGGAAACATTCCTCTCTGCTGTCCTCAAAAGTGAATTGGAAGCAGTCCTCTCCCCTGTTTTAAGAATTAATATGGAAACGTTCCTCTCCCTTGTTATGAAAATGGATTCGGCCAGGATTCGAACCCGGGACCCCTGAGCGACGGTCGAGCGCGCTACCACTAGACTATCGAATTCTACAATAAGCGGCTAGAAAACAATGATATTAATGTTTTCTATTGTCATTGCTTGACAATAAATAAAAGTTTCCACATGCATTCTTAAAGAAGCGGTTTGGAAACAATATAAATACAAAACTACCCTTAAGCTTCCAAAAGATACGGTGGGGAATGTTTATTTATCACTTTTAAATGGAAGCCTTCCGATTTTTCCTGGAGGGAATGCCCAGCCCTGCTCTAGACACACAACTGCATTCTTAGAGATAAATGGGGGCGTTCAAAGGATATAGAGAATTGGAAAGAGAAATTGAGGTAATTTTTTCACATAAATTATTTTTGAAACTTGACTTATTTGTAAAAATATAAAAACAACATTTTGGAAAAAATAAATTTCGCGAAAAAAATCAAAGGGTACCTTCGTTGTTTTGATGACAAAAACAGTAAAATAATTTTTGCGCTTAGCTGGAAGAATATTTGCAAATAAATGCTATGCCATATGAAAGGTAGTCAGATGTGCAATTTTTAATTGATTTAATTTTTACAACAAAAACAATTTTTGAGTCTTTTTTTGAGTACAAAGTCAATATTTTGGATTTTTTTGACATAAACATAAAACATAAATACACTGACTTAACGGTACAGTTCAAACTATTTTTGTAAAGAGCTTTTATTGAACTTTTGTACAAAAAAAAATTTGAATGAAATATATTAATGGACAGCGGAGATATTTGCATCGAAAGACCAAACTTTAATTTTCATGCCGTTTTTTTCTCATTCTTAGGTAACGATGTTTTATAAAAAAGTCGTTGTACTGAAAATTTCTACAATTTTGAATATATGTATGTGAGTGTTTTTGATGTCAAAATAACAAAATTTTTTTTAAATCAAACACTCAAAAAACCCCGATACCAAAAAGTATTACAATAACAAAATTGCCGTTAGTTGAAAAATTTCAGAGGGGGCGTGGCAAAAACTAAGTATGTAACATTTTAATCTAGGATACACTTAATGTGTATACCTAGTTTGAGCGAAAGGCCAAACAAACAAACAAACAAACAGAAAATTAGTTTTATTGCTATAGATAATTTATTTTTTATTATAAAAACATAAAACCAGTTTTACAGCCCTATTCTGGCAAATTAACAATTATTAACTAGTATTATTTATATTTCCTATATGTTTGTTATTTTCAAAACAAAATTTGAAGCACAAAAACAAAATTTTTGAATGAAATTGTCAATAACTGAAAAGCAGTTGACAATTTTTATCAAAATTTATTATTTTTGAGCTTCAAATTTTGTTTTGAAATCAAAAAATTACAACAAACACATTACAACAACACAAAATACTGGTTAACAATTTGTTAATTTGCCAGATAGGGCTGTTCGTCTTAGCTCAGTTGTTTTAACCCACTACATTCAAGACGAACATTTTTGTTTGCAATTTTTAGCGAGTATGTGTACTTACTATAAGAACAGGACTTGGATAAACCTAAATTATCAGGATTTTTCATCTTTGGAATTTGGCTTTTTAAAAACATTTGTGTCCGAAATTTGGCACACATGACAATTTTGTGTTATTCATTTATTAAGTTAGTTTTTTAAGCGAGTTTGCATATTATAAAAATCGGGCTGAAAACTTCTTGAACTTTCACAATTCGTAATCGGATTTTTGTAAAAAAAAAATGTGACCAAAATTTTGTACATATGTTTTTTTTTTAAAAATAGCATTATTTAATCTTTGTTTCTTTTTCAGTTAATGTTAGAATTTAAAAAAAATATGTGTACATTTATTAGCAACTCACCTTTCAAACAGTGTGCATAGTATAAAAACTGGACTGGGAGTTATCCGAACTTTAAGAACTTGTCATCGGATTTTTTAAAAATTTAGTCGGAATTGGGTAGGGAAGCTAAGGGCTAGTTGTAACAAAGTTTGAAACAATATTTTTAACTTTTTCAAATTACAACTGGAATTTATTATAGCACCACTATATATTTACGATATTAAAAAAAAAATGTATCAGAAAGTTTGTTGATAATTTAAAGAAAAAGTTATTTTCCCGAAAAAAGTCAGGTGTAACAACTTGTTCCGTTTCTGGGGCAAGTTGTAACAGATAACTTGAGGCTTGCACTAACACTAAAAAATGCATTTAATCGAAATTTTTAAAGCTTTAATTTTCTGATAAAAAGCATACAGTTTGTTATTCTCTCACTGAGTGTGGATTGGGCAAAAACTCCATGTTTAACTTTAAAAAACTTATATCAGTACGGACAAAACCATAAAAACAAACAATAATTTAAGTTGTAACATGTTAAAAATGTTGTTACAACTTGCCCCATGGGATGATTTCGAACATTTTTAATTATTAACTAAAAGTTAATAGAAAAATAAAACTATAAAATTACATATTTATATACAAACGTAATTGATAAAAAAACTTCCTTTTTTCAACTTTATTAATTTTCTTTTAAATGCAATATTTAAAAAAGAAATGTTTTCTACTTATTAACAAAAGCTATGAAGCTGTTCACAAGTTTACACTTTGCTATCCCGCGGAGCACTACACATGTTTGCGCAAAAGAACCGGTTATTGTAATAACATTAACAAGTTTTCATAAAAAAATTTGTAGACTACTAAGTAATCGGCCTGTAACAACTTACCCCTGTAACAACTAGCCCCTAGCTCCCTTACACATCTTTTTTTTTTTTGAAAAATCGTATATACAGTGAAACTTCCCCAACTCGAACTTCCATATTTCGAAATTCTCCATAAATCGAAGTATTATTTATGCTTTTTGCTTTCTCAAGACATTTTCCTTATATCTATAAGTCGAATTTCCCTAATTCGAATATTTCTTTGGATTTTGTTAGTATATGTTTTGTGTAAGTAAAGAGATTTTTTAATTTACAAGGTAAGTGTGGCTCATTTTACAGTATTCAAGAAGATATTGATAACGACTATATAAAAGTTATAAATCTGATGATGAAGTTGAAGATATTCCACTGCCAACAATTTTCAAAAGAAATCACTTCGCATACAAAAATTTAATTATTTGTATAATATATTATTCTGTAACTCGAATTTTCCGTAACTCGAAGTTAAGTTCTGGTCCCTTGACACTTCGAGTTAGAGAAGTTTCACTGTATTACTTTTTTTTCAGTTAATGCTTTAACAGCAAATTAGTTTCAAGGTGTTAATTTTTAGCATCAAGTAAAAAAGAGTAGTAAGAAATTGTTGTAAAAATAGTAGTAGAAAAAGTAGTATCAATAGGAAAATAAAATAAAAGTAGTTGAACATAGTAGTAAATATAATTTTACAAAATACTAATAGGAAATAGCAGTAAAAATATACATATACTTTACTATCGATACCACAAAAGTGTAAGCGACTAAAACAGAATTTTACATATATAAGCAGTACATGTAAACTTGATGGTTATAATATAAGAATGATTAAACGTAAAGATCTGAAATTAATTCAAGTAATATCGTTTGTCATTTAAAAGTGAAAGTTAATTTCGGATTTTGTGGCGATTACACTTTTTAGCGATTGTTGCTCGAACTAATACGAGTAAAATTGGACTGGTTTTGAGTAATTGTAAAGAATATAATATTTTTACATAGAAGAGGTCGAGAAAATGTTTTCCCAAAATATCTGCCATTCGTTTTGACTTGATCTTTTTTAATCTAGAGTCTCTTATCGTACTACCTTATCTTAACTTAACTTGCCTTACCTTGCCTCACCTTGCCTCACCTTACCCTACCTTGACTTACCTTACTTTTCCATACCATACCTCACCTTACCTTACCTCCCTTTATCTTACCGTAGCATACCTTATCTTGCCTTATCTTATCTTATCTTATCTTATCTTATCTTACCTTACCTTACCTTCCTTACCATACCATACCATACCATACCATACCATACCATACCATACCATACCATACCATACCATACCATACCATACCATACCATACCATACCATACCATACCATACCATACCATACCTAACCTTTCCTTATCTCACCTTACCTTACCTTACCTTGCCTTACCAAAACTATATTAACGTTTCTTTTTGCCCAGAAAAAAACCTTTCAAGTCAAATAGATATGCTATAAGTTAGTTGAATCTAGTATTTCCAAGAATACAAGTACATTTTATTTTTTTTCGTAATTCGTAGAATTGAAAAAAACAATGACTATCACTTTAGTTTCATAAATTTTACCCCCACTGCGAGCTTATTTCTCGAGAATCAAACAAATAAAATTGTTTGTCAAGACTTTTATATTTTTTTTTATTTTTCTTTTTAGTCATTGATTACCATGCAATTTCAATTTTCACACATTCTTCCAAAGGCCGTTAAAAAGTTACACCCTTTTTGTAAGGTTTTTGTTTTTGCTCAAAGTTAAACAACTTTGATTATTTACACTGTTCGACAAGTGCTTCGAAGAGTAGGTGTTAAAAAAAAACTTAAAAACCATAGTAAATAAAAGGAGAAAAAAATGGTGATTGGCGATAAAAAGCGATGAGTGGAAATGACAGAAATTGAAAAAGCTTTGCCTAGTTTATAACAAGAGAAATATTAAGTTTGTACATTAGTTCGAATTTTGCATAAATAACTTTAACCAGGAAATGTGTGAAAAAATATGGGTGTGATTAAGTTCAAATAAAATTAACGAGCTGTTAAATAATTGCCAAAATTTGACTATTTCATTAACAGTTAAAATGAAAATAAAAATAAAGCAAAGACTAAGTAGAAATGATAGCGAAAAGTGTTGAATATAGTGCTTTTTGCTTATCCATCCTACGTGAGGTTTCAAACGTGTACCCAAAAAACCTTATAAATTGGTTACCTGTAGCTACGAAGAACGGACAGTACGGGCAATGTTAAGAACAGGGGTAGCTTTTTGTATTTTTTTAGAAGTTTAGCTTGCATTTTATGGGTTTTCTTGGCATGTACTACTCTTAGAGATTTTCAAATATAAACTTATTGTTACTAATATTTCGTCATAATATTTATTTTGGCGCTTTTTTCCAGCACATCCAGATACTCACATTTTATACCCAGGTTCAATCTATTTAGTCCATAGTAATGAGATAAGATAAAAACTATTGCTCTATTGTTATGATGGTTCTATATAAACAGTGTGTTTATTCAACCTCGTGCTATCAACCCATTTTTTTATCATCTACCTGTTGTTCCTACGTTAAAAAGTGACGACTCAAACACGTCGTTGATGGATTGTTGTTTTTTTTTTTTAGTTTGTTGTGAGTCTTAGCTGTAGTTCAGATACTGTCATAAAAAACCTACACGAAATAATCTAATCATCTAAAAAGAGTTGTTGTTTTTGTTGTTTATTAATGTTTTCTTAGCCTTTAGTTTGTAGTGATTCCCAGAAACTCGTTACAGGGCTCTTTTTTATAACATTTACCAACTTGAGATACTTATGCTCAATATCTACTGTACAGTGTGTGTTGGTGTATCTTATCTAAAACTACTTTCTTTTTTTTTATTTTAAATAGTGGTCTATTTTTTCGATTTACAACTTAACACATTTTGTTTTTCTTTTTGCAGTAATTCTTATTTAACGAAAATCTTTTATCAACACTTTTTTTTTTGTTATCGTCAATCCTATTAAGATTGTGGAAAGAAACGATTTTGAAATTCAAACTAGGCGATTCTTGCTTTAGATACTTTATAACTAATCGCTTTAGAATTGTATTTTTTCTTTTAGTATTGTTATCAGTTGATGTGGTTTATATTAAGGTTTCGTAAGATGGGCCTACTTTTTTTATTGCCTTAAAAACACTTGATTTTTTTTTTGATAATATGAACAAATACACTAAGTTTTACAATTTTTTCTGGTCTATTTACTTAGACGGCTTAGATTATGTTTGGAGGTTAGAAATTATGTAATTAGACATTTTAACTTCTTATAAATTTCGGAATCGATATGATTACGATATGATTGCAATATTCGTATTAATAAATTCTTTTCATTCTCGAAAAATATACAGATATATATTCATATGAATATTTAAATTTATATGTATATTCATATTTATGTGCATATTCATATTTATATTCATAATCATACTATAATTAATTTTCACATTGATACGTATAATTCGTTTAGCTGCATTTGTTTAAGAGAGTATGTACAAGTATGTAATAGCAAAAAATTAATGTTCAATTAATTGATTTATGTTTTAGAAATTTTTTTTTAAGTTTAGTTATTGAGCCAGATTTATTTAAGTGAAAATATTTACCTGGCACCAACAATAACTTGATTTCTCGCCACATCGAATAACATTTGTGAGTAGGTGCTGGTCTCTGGATCTTCGAAACGTTTGGCAGTTGACATGAGATCTGTAATAAAAGATATGCAGAAAATTAAAAATCGAAAATGAAATTTTTTTTGTAAAATTGTAATATTGTTTTAACACTTATAAATTTAACTTTTTATCAGAAACTCATCTCAGCTTCTTCTTAGCTGAGTATTTATGATGTAATATCCAAATAAACACCAAACAAAGAACGATTCGCAAACGAGCTCATTAACGAGTCTCGGACTCGCATTCTCTGATTCGCAAACGAGCTCGCTAACGAATCCGAGATCTCGGACTCGCAATCTCGGACTCGTAAACGTTCTCGAAACGAATACGAGATCTCAGATCCATAAATTTTTCCAAGTGACTTCTTAAGTCTTAGACTTTTTTTATAGAAAATTAAATAAAAACACTTGGAATTTTTTCATATAAAAATGATGAAAATTTTTTTGTAATTTAATTGGCATATTTTTAGCGACCAACAATGAAAAAAGTTGTTCTTATTAAAAAAATATTTTCTTATAAAAAAGTGCAGCTCGAAACGCAAACGAGATCTCGGATCCATACAAAATTAGGTGAATTATTTTCTTCATAGACAATTATATAAAAAAACTTACAATTTTTTCAAATAAAAACAAAGAAATGTTTTTTACGTATTTTAAGCAGCTAACAATGAGAAAATAGTTTTTATTAAAAAATTTAAATATTTTCGAAACTCACAAGAAATCTCGGATAAATACAAAATTATGTGAAAAGACTTCAAAATTTTTTCACACAAATTCATGAATTTTTTTTTTTATTTTTATTACCATATTTTCTTCATAGAAAATTATATAAAATTACTTACAATTTTTTCAAATAAAAACTATGAATTTTTTTTTAAACGATAAAAAAATAGTTTTTGTTAAAAAAATTAACTATTTTCATATTTCGAAACGGGCACGAGATCTCGGATCCATACAAAATTATGTTAAAAGATTTAGAAATTTTTCTTATAAATTTGTCATAGAAAATTATATGAATAGACTTAGAATTTTTCATATAAAAATTATGAAATTTTTTTTATTTTAATTGACGTATTTTTTGAAGCTAACAATGAAAATATAGTTTTTATTAAAATTAAATATTTTCATACAAAAAAGTTCAACGCGTAAACAAGCTCGAAACAAACACGAGATCTCGGATCCATACAAAATTATGCAAAAAGACTTAGAATTTTTTCATACAAAATTATGCAAAAAGACTTAGAATTTTTTCATATAAAAATGATGAACATTTGTTTATTTCAATTGACGAAAATATTGTCATATAAAAAAGTCGTCTTTGTTATGAATTCGAAACAAACACGAGATATTGGACTCGTTAACGAGCTCGAAACGAGCACGAGATCTCGGATCATGTGAAAAGACTTACAGCCATATTCTGGCAAATTAACAATTATTAACCAGTATTTTTTATATTTCTATATGTTTCTTGTTTTCAAAACAAAATTCGAAGCTCTGAATATTTGAAGCTGAAAAGCAATTGACAATTTTTATCAAAATTTATTATTTTTGAGCTTCAAATTTTGGTTTGAAATCAAAAAATAGCATCAAACACATAGAAATATTCAAAATACTAGTTAACAATTGTTATTTTGCCAGAATATGGCTGTAAGACATTTTTAATATAAATTTCTCATAAAAAATATTTGTCCCTGTTACCCTTAAAACGAGTAAAGGGCCGTTCGTAAATGCGCATTTAGCTCTCAGTGTAAACATAGCATTATAATTTTTTCGAAACGAGCACGAGATCTCGGATCCATACAAAATTATATGAGAAGACTTACAATTTTTTCATATAAAAATGATGACATTTTTTTTATATTAACTGACGTATTTTTAGCAGCTTTCAATAAAAAAAAATTGTTTATTTTAATAAAATATTTTCATATAAAAAAGCAGTTCGAGAAAGCTTCGATATTTTTAATTAACGATTCGTTCGCGAATCGAATTCTCAGACTCGTCAACGAATCGCAATAAACGAGTCCGAGATGGCGTATCCGAGATCTCGTTTTTGTTTCGTATTCATAACAAAGCCGAGTTTTTATATGAAATTATTTAATTTTCATAAAAACTTTTTTATCATTGTTAGCTACTAAAAGTGCATCAATTAATATATAAAAAATTCCATGTCTTTTCATATAATTTTCTTTGAAGAAATTTATATGAAAAAATTCTAAGTATTTTCATATAATTTAGAAAATTTTTTTTGTACGTTGATTCGTTTTAATACGTTAGTAAAAATAAAAAAAAATTTCATAATTTTCTTCTCATTATCATTCAAGTCTTTTCATATAATTTTTTATGGATCCGAGATCTCGTGCTCGTTTCGTGCTCGTTTCGACTTTTTTATATGAAATTATTTAATTTTTAAATAAAAAGTAATTTTTTGTATTGTTAGCTGCTAAAAATACGTCAATATAAATAAAAAAAAATTTATAATTTTTAAATGAAAAACTCGAAGTTTCTTAATATCATTTTCTATGAAAAATTTCATATGAACAAATTCGAAGTCTTTTCACATAATTTTTTATGGATCCGAGATCTTGTGTTTGTTTCGAGCTCGTTTATGAGTTCGAGATCTCGTGTACGTTTGTTTTGAATTCATAACAAAGCCAAATTTTGGCATGAAAATATTTTATTTTAATAAAAACTATTTTTTAATAAAAGGGCTTATTGCAATTACGTGATAAGCCATATGATCTAAAAAATCAATTTCTTTAGTAAATATATTACTCAATGCATTGCCAACAACCACTGAAGAGATATTAGCTATTTATTATTAACTTTATAACCTATTTGCAAAAGTTTCTTTGTTCAATTCCATTTTTTTATAGAAAAATAAATTTTTTCAAAACTTTTTAAACTAAAATTAATTAAAAGCATTTTTTATGTGGCTTATCATGTTTTTGCAATAAGCCCTTCAATTGTAAGCTGCTAAAATGCGTCAATTAAAATTTAAAAAAAAAATTAATAATTTTTATATGAAAAAATTATTAGTCTTTTCATAGAATTTGGTTTGGATCCGAGATCTGTTGTTTGTTTTGAGCTCGTTTACGAGTCCAAAACATCGTTTTCGTTTATTGATTTCTTCGTCACAATTTTTTTTAAGAACAGTTTTAAAAATAAATCATTTATTTTTAGTTCGCTGTTATTATTAAATGTTTTTAGTAAAACATTTTTTTTATCTGTAAAATAAAACAAAAATTTATAAAAAACTGACTTTTTATAAAAAAAAATAATATTTCGAAATTTGGTAAAAAAAATTTTGAATGAAAAAAACTATATTTTAGAACAGCACAACAAAAAAAAATTGTTTTATTATTACATGTTTTTAGTAAAAAAATTTTTTGATCTATAAAATAAAAAAATTCATTAAAAAGCTTAATAAAAAAAACCTATGTTTTAAAACAGCACAATAAAAAAAAAATTTTTGTCCCGGTTGCGGTTTGAATCCACGACCGAAGGCTATCTTTTATTCTTAATGGATCAAATTAAGCGGCGATTAATTAACAACTGCGTTGGTCGAATGGATAAGCTTATGGACTTATACGCACGCGGCCGAGGTTCAAATCTCTAGATGGTGGTGATTTTTCGATTTCAGTTAATGTTAATAATAATAACAATGTTTGCAGTTTTTCGTCACTATAAGAATAATAAATCTCATAATAAGCTGTTTAAAATTTCAAAAATTTAGTTTTTTTTTTGCAAAAAAAAATTATGGCAAATATGTTATATATTAGAGAATTCGAAGGATTCGATATTTTTAATTAACAAATTGTTCTCGAATCATATTCTTGAACTCGTTTACGAATCGTATTCTTGGACTTGTTAACGAATCGCATTCTCGGACTCGTTAACGAGTAGTGATTTTCTCCCGCTCGCGTATTCAAAAAAGATTCGAAAACGATAATCGTTAACGATTAAAATGTCCGAGAATGCGGATTCGTTTCGAATTCGTTTGGCTTATTGGGATGGCATTACTCGTATCTCTTTTAATCATACATAAACAGTCAATATTTTCCTCAAGCATACTCCTGCCTATCATTTCCGTATTTGAACAGTTTTCAGTTTCAATATAAATCAGTTTATGTTTTCTTATAATTGTTGTTCTCTTTTTTTGTAAAGATATATGATCACTTTGCTGTTATTTTTTCAAGTTGATTAAACTTCATCGCTGTTGTTGTTGTTATTCTTCTTCTTCATCCCATCAA
The DNA here is from genome assembly GCA_963920525.1 of Dichetophora obliterata. Lineage (NCBI taxonomy): Eukaryota > Metazoa > Arthropoda > Insecta > Diptera > Sciomyzidae > Dichetophora > Dichetophora obliterata. Next base: position 2,503,094 of record OY986438.1, on the reverse strand, counting down.
CGCTTTAATTTATTTTTCGATTGAACTTAAGTTTACCTTAGAAATTCCAAGTCTTCTTACCTTGATAGTATATGAAACGTGAATCGTTCTCGGACAGCTCAAAGTTATTCGTATTCTGACGCAATCCCAGCGTCAAGATTGAAGAAAGACTGATGAGAAGAAACATTAAGAGATAACGTGACATTTTATAGGTTCTCAGGATTAACATGCTGAAAAAGAAAAATTATTTGTTAGAAAAGACATTGTAAATAATGCAATATGACTTGATATTTAAGTTTTTTTAAAAAAGCTAAGTATAAAATTACAAAATTTTTCAATTAAATTCTAAGACTTGAATAAAAATCAAAACTTTTTTAAAACTTTCCATTATCTGCTATATATATATATAAACTTGAAAAAAAATTTGTTTTGTTGCAAATATTTATCATAATACGACTTTGAAGGATTAGTGTGTGTTTTTATATTATTTATTGCAATTTAAAATACGACATAAACTAGTAATTTGCATACTTTGTTCAAAAATATTTCACAATATACACATATGACCGAATTATTTGATGTGGGTTTTATATTCCCAAAGCGTTTAATGTGTTTGCGTCTTTTGAATTCAAGAAACATATTAGTGTTTGAGTGCATGAATTATAATATGGCCAAACATTTTGCTCTGAGATTTCGAAATACTACTAGTTTTTATTGTTTTTTCATTTAAACTTGGTCGTTTACAAAGATATTTTAAGACAATCTTATCCCGTTTCTCTACAGGCCTTACAACTTCTGAACTTTCGATTTCAGATTTGATCTTGTAAATAGTAATGATTCATAAGTAAAAAGCTACCCAGGATAACTTTTTGACCCTAGGATTGATCATTGATCGAAACTACATAAAAAATGGTATCCAGTCAATTTGATAGAGAAATATTTAATGGTTTAAGATTTTCTTTTCTTATCTCTTAATGTCGGCCCATTATTTTATAATATTTCTCTCTTTGACAAAAACAACAAAAGAATCAACAAAATATTAATATGAGCTTCCTCCTGAATTTAATTGTTATAAAAGTTAACTATGTCAAAGTGCATATAGCTTATTCCTTTAGAATATCCAAACAAATATGACTTTTTTTGGATCATTTATTAAAAGATGTAAAAGATATGTTATCTGTATATCTGTAATCCTTCTATTAGATTATAGATCATTAACGTTTATGATATTGAAGACATATCGGCACTTTGAATAATTTTCAATTACTTAAACAAGGCAATAAAGTATATTTATTTGTACTCTTGGCTATACATCTGATAAAAAAGACATATGATAAAATTTCCTTATATGTATTTCGATATATTTCCTTTTTGTTATTTACAGCCCTATTCTGGCAAATTAACAAATTGTTAACCAGTATTTTGAATATTTCTATGTTTTTTTTGTAATTTTTTTATTTCAAAACAAAATTTGAAGCTCAAAAATAAAAAATTTTGATAAAAATTGTCAACTGCTTTTCAGATATTGACAATTTCATTAACAAATTTTGTTTTTTGAGCTTTAAAATTTGTATTGAAAACAACAAACACATAGAAATATTCAAAATACTGGTTAACAATTTGTTAATTTGCCAGAATAGGGCTGTTAGTTTATTGAGGTCGTTTTCTTTTGCGTCAATTTTTTTCTTTTGCACGTATTTATCAAAAAATTTATTTCAATAATTTTTTTTTTGGTAAAACTTTGTATAGAATGGTTTCTTTCTAAAATGTTATTTCTAAGGAACTCATACACAATTGATCACTTTTTGCCTACATCGCTGACTTTTTTAATTTTTTTATAATACTTTTATTACAATATTACAAATGCTTTCCACTTTTATTTTATTCAGTATATTTAAATGATATTTTATAAATATTTACTATATTCGTTTTGTGATAAGTGCAATTAGAATATTAAAAGACTTTTAAATTATTTTATAGGACTTGTTTTAATTTTATTTATTTATTGTCGAAAAGTTCACTTTGTGACTGTAACACCTTCGACGTCTATAATCGAACTGAATGGAAAATCAAGTCCTGCCAATAATTTAAACTCTAGTATTCTTAACACATTCAGATTTGCTTGCCTAAAAGCACCACTATACCATTTCATTTACGTTCGGCACGTGAGGATCTTTTTGTTTGAACAAGATCGTGAAATTATCGTAAATATCACGTAAAACGTTTCCAATACTAAAATGTTTTTAAAAATCTTATGGAAAAACAAATTAATTTTTATCGACTGACAACGTTGACAAATTGAGAGCAATTGTGGATAGGCACGTGTGAAGTGACTCAAAGACAACAGCCAATGAAAACAATAGAGTTGCCAAACTACACAGTAAAGTTAAATATTTTCTGACTCTGTATTTACAAAAATTTTGAAGTTCCGAAGTGGACCTTCATGTATTAAATAATCTTAAATATATGATTCTAAACGATTCCAACATCATTTCCTAAGAATCGAACTGAAGTTTTTAAATCTAAAACAAATCTTAATTTTAAATCAATGCTAGTGGAAATTATTATTAATATTATTTCTTCAGTTTTTGAGCAAATTCAAACACACTAGAATCTATCTATGTATACTACATTTTTAAGGCTTACATGTGGTTTTTTCGTCATAACTCCCAAACCGTACATCCTACAATTACGATTTATGCACCAAAAGTTTTCTAATACATATATACACAAGACTGCATTTTTAGAAAAAATTATTTGTTTTTCAAGAATCTTATTTTAAACGTCATTTTTGGTGATTTTCTAGTTTTTTTTTTGGCTATAACTCCTAAACCATAAATCATAAAAGCACTATTTATGCACCAAAATGTTTGTTAAGCCTCTGCCCACAAAACTGTATCCTTGGAAAAAAAATTAGATTTCATGTTCATTTCGTATGTTCTTTTTTGTAAATTTTTTTTTATTTTTTCGCTATAAATTCGCCCTAAAATCCAAACTACATATCAGACAAGGGCGATTCATGCATTAAAATGATCACCATGGCATCGTCCTTAAGGCGGGTTACTTCTTTGTCGAAATTAATTTTGCTCTATCTCTTGTAGTTTAGGAGTCGTAGAACACTTTTTGAAGTACAAGTATTCAAAAACATGTGGTTTTTTCGTCATAACTCCCAAACCATACATCCTACAAAGACGATTTATGCACCAAAAGTTTTCTAATACATATATACACAAGACTGCATTTTTAGAAAAAATTATTTGTTTTTCAAGAATCTTATTTTATACGTCATTTTTGGTGATTTTCTAGTTTTTTTTTTACTATATTTCCTAAACCATAAATCGTAAAAGAACTATTTATGCACCAAACTGTTTGTTAAGCCTCTGCCCACAAGACTGCATCCTTGGAAAAATTTCAAAAATTAGATTTCATGTTCATTTCGTATGTTCTTTTTTGTGTTTTTTTTTATTTTTTCGCTATAAATTCGCCCTAAAATCCAAACTACATATCAGACAAGGACGATTCATGCATTAAAATAATCACCATGGCATCGTCCTTAAGGCGGGTTACTTCTTTGTCGAAATGCATTTTGCTCTATCTCTTGTAGTTTAGGAGTCGTAGAACACTTTTTGCAGTACAAGTATTCAAAAAACATGTGGTTTTTTGTCATAACTCCCAAACCATACATCTTGCAAGGACGATTTATGCACTAAAAGTTTTCTAATACAGATATACACAAAACTGCATACATTTTTTTCAAGAATCTTTGTTTTATACGTCATTTTTGGTAATTTTCTAGTTTTTTTTTAGCCATAACTCCTAAACCATACATCATAAAAGGACGATTTATGGATAAAAATGTTCGTTAAGCTACTGCCCACAGACTGTATCCTTGGAAGAATTTTAAAAATTATATTTCATGTTAATTTCATGTGTCCTTTTTTGTCAATTTTTATTTTTTTATTTTTTTTCTAAAATTCAAACTACATATCAGATAAGGACGATTCAAAAGGAGGTCTCAAAAGTTGCATGGGGTTGAAGGAATCGCCCTTGTAGGATGTATGGTTTGGGAGTTATGACGAAAAAACCACCAGTTTTTGGCCAGCTACCTCTCCAAAAAGTGTTCTACAACTCCTAAACTACAAGAGATAGAGCAAAATGCATTTCGATAAAGAAATAGCATTTCTGAAGGACGAAGACCTGGCGCTCATTTTAATGCATGAATCGTCCTTATCTGACATGTAGTTTGGATTTTAGAAAAAAAAAAATAAAAATAGAAATTGACAAAAAAGAACATATGAAATTAACATGAAATCTAATTTTTAAAATTCTTCAAAGGAAACAGTCTTGTGAACAGTAGCTTAACGAACATTTTGATGCATAAATTGTCCTTTTATGATGTATGCTTTAGGAGTTATGGCTAAAAAACCAAAAAAATCACAAAAAATGACGTAGAAAACTATGATTCTTGAAAAAAAAATTTAACTGAGATTCTTGAAAAAAAAAGTTTTTTTCTAAAAATGCAGTCTTGTGTATATATGTATTTGAAACAATTTGGTGCATAAATCGTCCTTGTAGGATGTATGGTTTGGGATGTATGGTGAACTTGACGATCACCCAAAAAAAAAAAATTTGGAAAAAAATTATGTCTTCCTCTCCCGCGAGGAGAAATTTGTTTTTTGAGAAAAACCGTCAAAAAATAACGATCTCAAAATGCTTTGATTTTTATAAGAAAAACTACAAATGTCTTAAAACAAAAGTAAACAAAAGTAAGTTAAAGTGTATATTTAACTGTTAGTTAAATATACACTTTAACTAACAGTATTTTGCCAAATACGATGCCACTCTCGATTCTTACCCGATTATTACCTCGATTCTTCGATTTAGGCTAGAACTTTTGATTGTTATTTTATTGTTTAAATTTGTTTAGTATTGATGATAGTGTAAACGTTTTCCTTAAATTTGGCGAATTAATAATTTGAATATTTTTCGAATGTGCATTTTCTTGTTTTTAAAAAATCTATACTTGAGTGCAAGTTTTTAATTTAATTAAAAAAATTAATATAAAGTTTTATATCTTGGGCATCAGAAGTAGTTCCAAAGATAATTTTCTTAAATTAGATTCTTGAATTATTTCTGAAAGAAAAGCTTTTATTTTGGTATTTAACCCTCCGTTTGGCGTTTGTTCGGCGAGTCACATTCGTACCTCATGGGCCTGGCCAGACCCACATACATTTTCAAGCATTTACATGTAATGAATAATTAAGGGTAGTTTTTCAAGCAAAGGGCGCTAGAAGTTGATATATTGTAAAAAAATATTAGTCATAATATATTATTATAGGTCTGTGAACACAACAACTTTGCCACAGGCATGCTTTTAGTATTTTTTATGACTCCTTATGTTAGTAAAATGCATTAGAGTATTTATTATAATGAATTTATTATAGTGAATGTGATGAACTACGATTTTTTTACATTTTCCTAACGTTATTCTACTATTCATTTGTATGTAAATGTATGTATTACAATATTTTTATAAATTCTAATGAAAGATATGTGAATGTGATGAACTTCGCTTTTTTTACATTTTCCTAACGTTATTCTACTTTTCATTTGATTGTATGTAATTTTTATAAACACAAGATTTTTGTTTAAAAATCAGCCGCTGTTGGCAACCTTGGCCGCCATTCTCAAATCTTCGGAACGTGCAGAACAGCAACAGAGCCAATAGAGCAAAACAATTGATCGTACAAAATGTAAATCGTTGTCGATGCCTCGCACATTGGACTCAACAATTGTACACAGCTGGACGTCCTGCTGCAATCCTGATGCGCCGCCACACACTAAAATAAGGTGCTCCTTCCTAAACAAATGGAGTGTATGTGATGGCACAATGCGGGAAGAACAAAACGTGACGGCAACAGCAACAACAACAATTACAAAAAACAACAAGTAGTTAGTCGTCGTTGACATGTGTACCGTCGTTCCTTTTTCCAAGAATTATGTATCCGTGTGTGTGTGTTTTTCTGTCACAAATGTACATGTATTTACAATAAATTTAAAATATCTTCAAATATTTTGGTTTGGACAGAAAAAAAAAAAAAAACAGTATTGAAAAATGCTAATTTGGGCCTCCTGACGAAATGTCGCTGAACAGCGGAATACAAACAATGCTGGCGAACAAGATAACATCTAATAACTGATGAGATTTTAGCTATTTTGGTTGAATTGGTGGCTAAGGTTTGTTTAGCTACTGATTTGCCTGTCTGTCTGTATATCTGTCTTTTCTGACTATCTGTCTGTCAGCCAGGCTCGGCTTTTATTTATTAGGGTTGAGTTTTATCAGTGATTTTTAGAGGCAGGAAGCAAGACCGGTAGGCAAATTAATTGAACGCTCCGCTCCTGCTAGCGGACAAACACTTACGTGAGCAGTAAAAGGGAATTATGGAGGAAGTTAATAAATTTCCAAAGAGAACAAAAGGAAAGCACTTAAACTCAGTATCGATAAACTTTTTAAATGTTTAGGAAACTTTATGTTTATTATCGAATGTGTTCTTCTTTTTTTTTTTTTTGTCATAAAAAGTGAAGGCATTTTACTCAAATTTAGCATGAGAGTTGAAGGAAACTGTGAGGACAGTTTTTTACTGACAGATTTTTTTTATGATTCCTAAATGAAAGTTATAGAGTTTAAAATTTAATGTGTATAACTTTACTGTTTAAGCTTTGTAAAAAGGTGTTCAATATTATTTATTTTACTTTTAATTGTTATTCATCAAGCTTCTTGCCTGCGGAAATTTTTGCGTAACAGCCATTTTTGTTGTATAATAAAATTTTTCTTATCTTCTCATAATTGTTTTTTTTTATTGCAATGGTGATTAATTTATTACTAAATCATGATGCTTGCTTGGAAAAATTATAATAGTTTTTTATGTTGCCATATTAATTATTTCTAACACTTAGGCCCTTACTTCAGCTTATCGTTAAAATCAATTTAATCACTTGCCAATATACATTTTTTATAATATGGAAAAGCACAAAAAAAGTACAGAAATTTATTTAAATTGCATATTTTAATACACCTTTTTTATGGTAATTTAATAAAATAAATATATGATCAAAAATTAAAAATTTACTATTTGTAAGAATTTTTTCCCATCACAATATCAATTTACACATGTTACACAAAAAAATGCTTATTGTAGCGTGCCCCTAAAAGATAGCGAAATATGACTTTTGTACATTATAGCAATGTCCAAAATTTCCTTTTACACTTTGTTCTTCTATCTCTTATAGTTTAGGTTTTATTTAAGAAATATTTCAATGCTCATATTTCATTGTTAAAAGTGACAATAAATTTTTGGTGCACTCCTTTTCCCTACTCTAATTCATTTAAAAAAAAATGTATTAAAATTGGTTGAGAAACACTGAATAAAATGGAACTGAATGGTTTTGCTACGCCTATTTATATACAAGATATTCTATAGAATAGAATATACATCAACAAACGAACATGATTACGATCGATAACAAAAAAGGAGCCGAAATCACTTTTAAATTATACATTTACTATGACTTCAATTAAATTTGACCTTAGCATTAATTTTACAAAAAAATTAACTTTAAAAAAAAAATAAATTATTTATAATAATATTTAAAAAACGTAAAAAATTCAACTTTTGGTACCTTCTCCTTGTTGTCTCTAACTTCGTTATTCTTTTATAAATTTTCTTCATCAGTACCTCATTTTTTTTAAAGAGCCATCTTCATGCATAAAATATTAAACTGTGCATATTTTGGTGTCTTTTATTTTTGCTAATTTTTTTTAAATAATTTTCGATTCTATTTTTCACTGAAAAAAATTATTTATTTTTTATATTTCTTTCGACTGTGCGGAAACGACTCAACAGATTAGCAAAATTGATAAATGGAATTTAAAGCAAATTTATTTTTCTTTCATTTGATATTTATTATTTTCAAATCAGTCAATTAAAACTGAAGATATGGTAACATGTATGGAGCTATATCTAAAAAAAAAATCGGGTCAAAGATTCAAAAATATATATCTCGAAAACCTATCCATAGAAAAAAATTTTATTGCGATTTCCGTGTTCAACGGGCCGAAATCTATAAAAAAAAAAGATGGCATATTGATCACAAAAAATGGTGGCGCATAGTGTAATTTAAGGTCTTATTGCAATAACGTGATAAGCCACAGGATAACATACATGATAAAAAAATCGATTTTTAAGCCTCTACACATTACTTAATGAAAAACCAGCTTCCACACGGAGAAAAATAATATTCTTATATTAAGCAAATATTTTACTTGATTTAAGAAAATTTTAAATGAAGTCTCATTTGCTTAAATTAAGCACTAAAAACAAGAAAAAATTTTATAATGAGCATTTCTTTCCAAAACTAAGTAAAATACATGATTGATTCAAACACGAATAAAAGAATTGATTCAAGAATCTGAAACAAGACTTAAATCAAGAAAATATTTTCTTAATGTTAAATTTTAATTTGTTGCTGATTTCATTTTCTTGCTTAAATCAAGAATATTTTTGATTTTGCTTAATCAAATCAATTATTTTTCTTGATTTGAGAAAATATATAATGATTTCAAATTGCTTGATTCAAGCATGCAAAACTATGCAACTTCTTTCAATCTTAAATCTTTCAAATCTTTAGTCTTAAAATTATGAGTGAAAAATCATTTTCCCACTTCTCAGCCGAAGATATATAATTCGTTTTGAATAAGAATAATTTAAATATACAACTTTAAGCAAGTCCCAATTTTTTCAAGTGCTGTTCAATATATTTTTAGCTCTTGAACAATGTCCCATTGAATTCAATAGTAATTTCAATTGCTTTTCAATGTTAAGAGATATGGAATTTTTTTGTTTTACAAAATTTAATTTTTGCTTCTTAACTTTTTTAATGTTTTTTTATTTATTACAAGATATCAAAAAATCTTTTAAAAAAAGATATTTATAATATTTTTTATGAAATTAATGGAATATATAATTAAATAAAACATATTTTATATGTAAAAAGTTTTTGTTTAATTTAAAAGTACAGCTTTTAAATATTTTACGATACGAGTTACAAAATAGTCTTATATAGTAAGCAAAACTTTGTTTTTTTCAGAAAAATAATTACTTAATCAAGCAAATTCTTCTCTTTATAAGAGACAGAAAAATCAAAGCATTATGATATTGAAAAAATTGTTTATTTGGATGAAGCAATTTCTTTTATTTTTCTCGTTTCGAGCAAATTGTTCACTTAAATGTTTCTTGAATTAAACATTTTTTTCTTAATATCATGTGCTTTAAATATGCTCAATTCTAGCAAAATAATGCTTCAATTGAGAAATTTACACTTGAGTGCCAAGTGTTAGCCTATTTGCTTGGTTCAAGCGTAGAATGCTTGATTATTTTCTCTCCGTACACGGAAGAGATATCGGCAATTCTCTTTTAAATTTAGGACCTATTTGTAAAAAATTGCTTGTTCAATTTCATATCTTAATACAAAAATAAATTTGTTTTTAAAATTAAACGTCGATTACGTAAAATATTTTTTATCGGGCATACATGTTCTTGCAATTTTGAATTTTTTTTTAAAGGCTTTTGATTTTTATAAATGTGCAAATTATTTCAATGAAATTTCTCAAACTGCTTTCAATAGAGAAAATTAAAGCAAACTACAAGTTATATTTAAATTGCAATGTAAGCAATTTTGTTTCTGTCCAGTTAAGTGTTAGTATAATTATAATTTATTCCTTATAAAAACTATATTGTCAAAATAATTTGGCTGCTTAAATGATTATTAATATGTATTTATAGTAAAAGAATTACCTTACAAAATTATTTTATTTTTTATGAAAAATTTATGATTTTTTTTTGAGACTTGATGTTACTCTATACAAATAATTCTCTGTGTACAGAGTAACATCAAATTTAAAAAAAAAAATCAAAAATTTTTCACAAAAAATAAAATAATTTAGTAAGGCAATTTTTTTACTACAAATACATATTCACATAAGCAGCCAAACTATTTTGACAATAAAGTTTTTATAAGGAATAAATTATAATTACACTAATACTTAACTGGACAAAAACAAATAATTCTTTGTGTACAGAGTAACACCAAATCTCAAAGAAAAAAAAAACTAAAAAATTTTCATAAAAAATAAAATAATTTGGTAAGGCTGAAATGGATGTTGAGTTTCATACATTTCAGTAATAAAGTTATAAAAAACGAACCATATAGCAGCGTATAATATTTCAATTAAAAAAACCAAACAATTTACATAACAAAAACACAAAAAAAAAAATACTCATAAATAACCGGCTTATATCAGAGCAATTGAATTTAATGATCTGTTGGCATAAAATACGACATGCGTCTGCGCAACAAACAAATAAAAGAGTAAACTTTAAATTAAACAGACCTCAAAAGAATTGGTGCCAAGCAATAATCAAAAACCATCATCTACAAAGTCATCAAATAAAAATATGGCAGTGGAGGCATGCATAAATTTTTGTTTTTTTTTTATATCATTCAAATGCGTGGCGATCAATAAATTTTCAATTAAGAGCATCAAACAGTAAAGCTGCTAAAACAGCACAAAATATGACATAAAAGAGCCAAACAGCTGATGTAAAGTAGTTAAAAAACGAAACCGCACATAAAGCAGATCGCTTCGATCATCAGCAATAAACAACAAAACCAAGTTAAATTTTTAACCAATAATTTCAGTCAAACCAAATGATATCAATAAATAAACCAATAAATAAAATTAAACATAATCATTAAATTAATTAACCTGCTCAGGCAAGTCACATCAATGTGGCAATCTGTAAAGCTTAAGCTTGATAGGGCAAAGTTTCGAACTCAGCGCCACACAAGCATGCACAGCTGACCACCCGGAACGCAGCAAGTGCGAGCTTTTGAGAAATGTGGGTTCCAAAATTCATATCCGCCTTTAAGGCTCGTGTAGAAATTTGTAAAATATATTTTTGGAATAAATTTTTTAGCTCGTGCTTTAAGCAAATGCTAATGCATACCGATTGAAAATTAATTTGGAGCATAAATTTTTGACCAAACCTCTTTTCTTCTTTTTCCCCATAACCATATCTTTATTGACTCGATTATTATTATACAATTTATTTAGTTTTTATCGATATTAGCATTAAAATATTGGCTCTTTTTTTATTAAAATCGTTTCATCAGTATTGTTTATTTCTCTATTGTTATTGTTAATACAAAATTTTGTGAGGTTCTTCAAAAATTTTAACATTTTTTGTCAAGAGCTGCGATTTATCTTCATGTTTTTTAGTCACTAGCAAATTGTGCCCTACCATATGGTCACTGCTTAGTTAATATGCAAATCTTCCACCCTGCGCTGTAGCTCAATAAATTAAAATTTTTTTTTTGTATTTTGTTAAACTTTTTGTTGGTCCTATTAATTTGCTTAAAACCTGCATTTCTTTGAGTTATTTTTAAAATTTGCATAAATTGAATATTCAATATTTTTCGAAACAAATAAATTTCATTAAGAAATCATCGTGTAGCTTTCAATAATTTTGAAAGATTTATGATTTGTAGGTTTTTTTTGTATTTGTTTCCTTCGGAAACACAAAGCAAATCACGAAAATTAAGTCTTCTCTGTTTAGACAATGAAAATGTCTGTTAATCTGTATTTTTGGTGTTATCACATAAATTATTAAAATGTATCAAACATAAGTATGCATGAAATGTTTTTATTATTTGAATTGATGCTGATTTTTAAGATATTTAAGCATTGGCGTCGGAAGCGGGGGAAAGGGGGGCAGTTGCCCCCACTTTTTTAGCCAGATAAACAATTTAAAAAGAAAACTTCAAAAGTTATTCAAAATGTCAGTTTTTTTACAACGATAATATTTTTGTATTAGATATTTTCCTCTTCTTTCTCTCTTCTTCATAAGCATGCTTGCGGATAACCATTTTCTTTCTCTGTGTTTGCAAAAAGATAGAGCAAAATGTAGAGTTTCTACTGCAAACCCACCACTTCAGTTTAAAAGCACCCTTAAGTATGTAGCTTAATACTGTAATATTGTAATCGAAGCCTTCAACGGAAAAGTGCCTTCTGAACAAAATCTAAAAACAAAACTAGATCTTTATGCAGATGACTTTAATGTCATCCACGCGCAACTTAAATTGCTGAAGCAATTGCCTGGCCAAACACCTTCAAATTGTAGTGGCATTGTATCCCAATTTGCAAAAAATTCGGATACTGTAAAAAAAAACTATTAAATGAAGTTGAAAAACTTATTGTTTTGCTTTTGACTGTCCTGCATCAGCAGCTTCATCTGAGAGTTTTTTAGTGCACTAAGACGACTTAAAACGTATCTTCGAGCAACTATGACACAGAAACGACACATTCACAAAGATAAAACCGAAAAATTGAATTCGATGGAGGTGGTGAAAGAGTTTGTTTCTTCCAAGGACAGAAAGAAACATTTTGGAATAATTTAAATTGATATAACTTTTTGTACCTTATTGCATTTAAACCATGTAAAGATATATCTAGTCTTGCTTTATAAAAGCAACCATTATTTCTTATATTTTCATATTACCATATGAAAGATCCTTTAAAGAATGATCTCTAATATTGAAATTGGAAGAACTTTTAAAAATAATGAAATATTAATATTTTTTATATCTATATATATAAAAATGGTGTAAAAAATGTATAGTAAAACATCAATTGAGAATGGCTGGGCCGATTTGTCTAAAATTTTTTTTCAGTTGTTTATAATTGCCAGGAGAAGGTTTTTACGAAGGAAAATTTTGGAAAAACCCTCCGGGAAAGTCCGATAGGTGGCGTTGGGGTGGACTTATATCGAAAATTTGAATTTATGGACCAATTTAACTGAAATTCAGAATGTATGTTTGTTTAATCATAAGAAAATAATTTGTGTATAAATGGACCCGATAGGTGGCGCTGGGGTGGACTTATATCGAAAATTTGAATTTATGGACCAATTTAACTTAAATTCAGAATGTATGTTTGTTTAATCATAAGAAAATAATTTGTGTATAAATGGACCCGATAGGTGGCGCTGGGGTGGACTTATATCGAAAATTTGAATTTATGGACCAATTTAACTGAAATTCAGAATGTATGTTTGTTTAATCATAAGAAAATAATTTGTGTATAAATGGACACGGTAGGTGGCGCTGGGGTGGACTTATTTCGAAAATTCAATGGCGTGAAAAGTGATTTTGGTATTGCCACAATTTTGAAATGCAATCCTGGTACGAGGGGGGTAGCGAAGCACACCGGGTTCAGCTAGTATTTTATATTTTTTTATTTTAAACTAAAATAAAAAATTTCTGTATTCACATTCATGTTTCTTTGAAGAAATTTTGGTGAACTTTTTTTGCACCACCATTTGTATTGCCCCCCCATTTGTACTGCCCCCCCAGATGAAATTCGCTTCCGACGCGCTTGTATTTAAGAAATAGAGTAATAAAAATACTGTTGGACAAGAGGTATAAATATATACATATGAAATTTCTAACCGCATACTAGAAATTTTAAACAAAGTTTTTTAACCCCCGTTTTGTTGACTTGCTTGAAAGAAAATCGCAAAAACTGACAGATAAAACGGCAGATAGTCTAAACTGTTTTTGAATGTCTTTGAATATTTTTAAAGTATACACAAAAAGTTTTAATAGTGTGAACGCATTAACAAAATAGTGGAATTCTTAACCTTTGAACCGTCAACACTTGTTTGTTTTAATAAAAAATTTTCTTTCTTATTATGACTTCATATTTTTGTCATATGAATTATGAATTTTCTACGATATTATGTACGATTCTGTTGACCACTGTTTAAGCTTCATATCGTTTTTACAAATGAGTCCAGCAAACCAAAAAAAAAGCATCTTATGAAATTATTTGTAAGCCTTTTTAGTAGATTACAATATGTTTTTCTTACTCGCAAATTCCACTTTAGAGAAGTTAAGTATACCCACTGAACCGTATGCGAAGGTTTTGCGTAAAGTGATAGTTTTGAGTACGTTTTCGGGTAGAAATTTTTTTTTGCGAATTTTGTTTTTTTTTAATTTGTATGATCAGTTATCTTTTTAGAAACTATAAAATTCGTGAAAGTTTTTTGCATAACTAACAAATTTATTTTGAGCCTAAAAACAAACATTCTGTTATCATTTCAGCAGGAAACAATTACTTATAAAAGAACCATTTTTTATTCATGAATAAGTTCAGAAATTAATAATAAATATTATTTTTTCACATTTTAATGAGCGACGGCCCTGGATTTATTACAACTAAAGCATATTATCGATATGCAATAATAAGACAATTTATGATTGAACTAGTTTCATTTGTGAGTGCCGAAAAAGTGGTTTTCTATGATTCATTTATTAACTCGTTTTCTAACAAAAAAAGATTCGCTTTTGAGAGGCGTTTTAGTCCGACGAATGAGTCCAAAAGGGTTAATTTATGAGTCCGGAAAATTAGCTTTTCTACCCGAAAAGGTTCATAAATGAATTGAAAAAAGATAGTATTGGTTCACTGGGTATGAGCTGGGCCTATAAGTTTTTATCCAAAATATTTTTTCTAAACATACTTACCCTATATCTATCCCCCCCTTACCACATATCTATGACACTCTTCTGGGTGCTCCCATAAAAAAAAACTAAAGAAAAATAATACATATTTACCCCTAACATTTCCTTTGAACATAATAATCCCATTTATACCTCCTGGGAGTCATCAAACCAAAAAAACTCAAAAAATTCTGAAAAATGTCAAAATAGTTCATTATTAATTGTTAATTATTAATTATTAATTATTAATTATTAATTATTAATTATTAATTATTAATTATTAATTATTAATTATTAATTATTAATTATTAATTATTAATTATTAATTATTAATTATTAATTATTAATTATTAATTATTAATTATTAATTATTAATTATTAATTATTAATTATTAATTATTAATTATTAATTATTAATTATTAATTATTAATTATTAATTATTAATTATTAATTATTAATTATTAATTATTAATTATTAATTATTAATTATTAATTATTAATTATTAATTATTAATTATTAATTATTAATTATTAATTATTAATTATTAATTATTAATTATTAATTATTAATTATTAATTATTAATTATTAATTATTAATTATTAATTATTAATTATTAATTATTAATTATTAATTATTAATTATTAATTATTAATTATTAATTATTAATTATTAATTATTAATTATTAATTATTAATTATTAATTATTAATTATTAATTATTAATTATTAATTATTAATTATTAATTATTAATTATTAATTATTAATTATTAATTATTAATTATTAATTATTAATTATTAATTATTAATTATTAATTATTAATTATTAATTATTAATTATTAATTATTAATTATTAATTATTAATTATTAATTATTAATTATTAATTATTAATTATTAATTATTAATTATTAATTATTAATTATTAATTATTAATTATTAATTATTAATTATTAATTATTAATTATTAATTATTAATTATTAATTATTAATTATTAATTATTAATTATTAATTTTTAATTATTAATTATTAATTATTAATTATTAATTATTAATTATTAATTATTAATTTTTAATTATTAATTATAAATTATTAATTACTAATTATTTAAAATTAATTTAGTATATGAAAAATATTTAATTTTTTTAAATAGATTTGTGTTTAACATTTAGTTCATACGACTGCTAAAATTGTTTTTACGTTGTTGTTTGTTTATCAATATAAATATTTTGTAAAATAACTTAATCACTCGAAACTATAGTCCTAACGCTAATGCGATCGAGCTTGCGTTAGTACTTTAAATTTAAAAAATTTTGCAATAAAAAATTTAACATTTTGGTTTTACATAGGCTATTGTTTATATAAATGCAGTTCAACTTTAATTTGACACTTTCTCATGTATCTATCTTGATGCGTGCAACTTTAAACTGACACTTCCCCACTTGTCTTATTTAAATCTGAAGATTTTAAATGTTCCTAACAAGTGTTCAAAGTGGTAAAATTTCTGAAGCAACACATCACACTCAATTGAATTCACAATGGATTTGCCCCAGTTCGCAATTAATATGTGCCAGTTTCAGCGCTGTTATTCTTCATGCGTATATCCGCTGTTGCTAAATAAAGGTTTATTTATTTTTCGCACTTAATTTTGTGACTTTTTCTCAAGTTCTACTCATATCAATGTGTCTAACGAGTATTCATACAATTTAACTAGCACACAAGTGACGCAACAATGCTTGAATGTGATATCTTTACAGTGTATGTGCCTTGCACACTGGGGGGCCTCCGACGCACTTGTTGCCAGGTAACGACTTCTCTAAACTCCACATGGACTTGACTTGACTTACGAGCATAACCATATGGATAGTTCCTATTTTATTTTTTTTAAATTTTTATTTTTTTATACACCTAAATTATATTACCGCCTCTTAAGTATTCACGTAATTTAATAGCGAATTGCTATAACAAGTTTGATATCATACATTAATGTACGAGTGTATACAATAGCTGCTTATAATAATGTTGTTGTTGCTTTTGTGTTGTTGTTTTTTTTTTCATGCCACAAATCTGCTTATTTAAAGCTAAGGTAGGGCCAGGCTAGGGTCAGTTTTACGCTACAAACTTGTCTGATCATTTTTTATCTTCTCGCATCGGTAACAACAACGCTGTTGATATAATCATTATTTATTAAGCATTTTATTTATTCATCTTCTGTTAGTTGTTGTTATTTTCTTTTCTATACTATTAATGATGCTTTTATCATTTTTATTCTCTAAGTCAAATGCAATTTATTATGACTGATGTTGGATATTTTTTTTTTTGGTTTGTTTTTAATATATTGTTTTACTTGCACCTTTTCTCCCTTGAAATTCTTTGGTTTTATTCATGCATGCATACAGGTAAATTTCGGGATGGATTTTTTAAAATATTATTTAAGCAGCTTTAAGCTTGTCACAAAGTATTAAAAGACCACACGGAGTTTGGATTCTTACACTACAAAAAACTAATCCTAAAACGCACCTATTTTTGTTGTGCACAGTCAATATTCGTTTGCCGAGAAGAAGAAGGAAGAGGGCAGAAGAATAGAATTAGAAAAAAATCTATACATATAATAAAACAATAAAAAAAATCTATACATTGAGTATTTTTTCAAAAGTCTATTTACACTGAATATTTTGAAGGACGTAGATTCCAAAAATATAATTTTTAAAAATATTGTCTGTCTGTCTGTCTGTCTGTCTGTCCGAACGCGCATCACGTGAAAACTACTGGATGGTTTTTCCTCAAACTTGACATATATGTTCCTTACGTCCCTGATATAGGCTACTTTTTATCACAAAAAAAGACTCTCTTCGAAATAACGGTTCTTTTGTAAAATAATTAAAATTAAAAACGCTGAAAAGTGAGTTTAAAATTAGTGAGAATGAAAGAGTTTTTGGAAATTAAAAGGGCTACAAACACCACCAGTTTTTGTTTATCTCTAATGAGTACCCTACAATATGCATTTAATGCATTTAAAGTTAATGTATACTAACTTTTTCAATTTTCTTAAGGATAATAAAGTTAAAAAATTTCCATATGTTTGACACCAATAACATTCTTATATCTTGAAAACTATAGAAAATCTTAGTACAATGAATTTTTGTATATAACATCATTACCTACAGCCAAAAAAACTATTCCAAATTCAAAGTTTGGACTTTCGACCCGAATAGCTTCTTTGTGTTTTTTAATATATTTCATTCAATCTTTTGTCTAAAAGTTCAATTAAATTACTTGCAAAAAATTACTGCAAAAGTTCCGTTAGCTAAGGATTTATATTTTTAATTTTTTTTTTCTAAAAAGGTCCAACAAATTTATTTTTCTTCCAAAAAATGGTTTGTTTTTGTTGTAAAAATAATAAAAACCGAACATTGCAATTTTTATACTCTTTCATATGACGAATCACTTTTATGCAAAAAATATTGCAGTTTGACACAAAATTGGTTTTTTAATTTTTTTGAAAAAATACAGGGGTGCCCTCTTTGATTTTTGTGACGAAATTAATTTTTTTTTTTTAGCATAAAATCTATTTTTTGATACCAGCTAAATTAATAAAACTGATTTTTGCAGTAAAAATTCTATATCCTAAATATATTCCTAACATTAGTACGTTTATATTTTTGACGCACCACCCTCCCTCCCCCTCCCCCTGCCCATGTTTTCTAACCGTGTAGTTAAACTGTTGTCGTGAGTAATATTGCCTGAAGAAATATTGTAGGTGAGAGTCATAAAATTAAAGCTGCCACACACCAAGAAATGTCCCTTCAGGTCACATTACGTAAAAATGCCTTACGTAAAAAAAACTGGTAGCTCTAACTCTAAAGTCTTTGCGCTACGTTAAGAGCAATGCTTAGTATCAAGTTACAGCAAAGGCAGCCGGAACTAAATAGCGACTCATTAAAATCATGCTAGCAGCTTTTTAATTTAAATATTATTGCTTTTTTCAAACATTCTGTTTTTCGCATTAACATACTTTTCTACATAAAACTAATACATATGGTTTTATGTATCCGCTGTAAATATTCCAAAGTGTCGCCAAAGAAATCTGTCACTTCGGACACTTTTGACACATCTGACATCTGTTATGACAAAATGTGTGCTGCTTGCCTGCGCCAAGGTGTCAAAATAAGCTTAGCGCTTCAGCAGCTAATATTATTTATGCATTAACAACAGATTTAAAATTTTTTACACTCATCGTGAAGCTCCAACACAACAACACCAAAGTGTGTTGTTAACAAACACACACACACACAAACACACATAGACACTGTTGCTCAGACCCCATTTGGCACCTAACTGTCAGTTTCTAATTTGCGTGTCTCTTTCTTTGTTAACACTTTTATTGTGGCTATAACTGTGTCTTTGGCCAGCTGTCTGTCTATCTGTCGTGTTGCCACTTTTATATTGTATCTAAAAATGTTCAACTACTTGTTCACGCTGTAAGAAGTAGTAGTAACTATGTTGTAGTTGTTGTTGTTGTAGTTGGTGCCACTGCTTAATTTGTTGTAGTGCACGCTGCCTCAAGCACTTTCATCGCCATATAATTAATTCATTTAAAAATAATATGGGAGGAAAATTTTTAGTTTTTCCTCACAAGTTGCAGTTGTAGAGGTGGGTGAGGGTGGGGATGTCTAGTTGGAATGACTTTATAACTGGTGAAAATGCTATGTGTAACAAATGAAAGAGTGTCAACATGCATCATGATGCCCATTAGGAAAATTCTGCTTTTTCCTTTTTTCAAACAATACCTCTTCTTGTGGCGTCTTTTAACAGTTGTGGGTAAAGAAAACTTTTTTAATGTTCGAATTAAGTAAATCCACTGTTTGTATAAATCAATATTAGTGCCTTGTATGATTAAAAAAAAATTTTGTCTTTTATGTATATAAAAAAAAACACATTTTTAGGCTAAAGAGTACTATTTAACTAAGGAACGATTGATGAAAAAAAATCAAATTTTTAGGGTTGATACATAACTTTATTAATTGCCAACACCTACCGAAGAGGTTTCGGCTATTTCCTATTTAACTTCGAACTTATTTGTAGAAGTTTCCTGACCAATATTATTCAAAACTACATTTTTTTTAAACGTTAAAGTCGATTTTTTATAAAAATATTTTTGATATGGCATATTATGTCCTATCAATAAGCCCTTAAATTTTACTAAAACAAAGTTGAATTGGAATGTTAGAGTTACTTTTAACTTCATCTTCGTACCAACTTCGAAAATCTGAAAATATTATTTTATTATATTGTATATAAATTTATTAGTGTTTAGGCATAGTTTATTTAGGTCCATAAAATGCAAAAAAAAATAATAATTTGTTGATTTTCTATGATGTAAATACAAATTCTAAATGATTGATAGCTTAAATCATTCTTGATTTTAAATACAAATTCCATTTGTTTTATAGTTTAAAATCGTTTATTGAGCTTTAGGTCAGGTTAGAACAATTAATTGCTCTAACGAATTTTTCCAAAGAAACAACAACATTTTCAATATGAAAAAGAAAACATCACTAGCTGATTTTATTGCAATTTGGACCCTGCTACAGGTTTCATCAGAAATCTTTGTGATGCCACACCGCCGGGAATCGAACCCGGGACGTGGTCGCCGTGCAAGCGCATTTTAGCGCACTACACTACAGAGGCGATGTGATTTCAGTGTCAATTTCTCAGTTTTTCTCCCTTTCATATTCCCTGTTGTTGTTATTTTTGCTTTACTTTAGTTTATGCTTATGTTAATAACTATAAGTATAATTAATAAGTATTAGCATAGTTTATGCTTATCAAATAAGTAGAGCCAGACCAAAAAAAAAAAAAAATACTGAAATAGCCTGAAGATTTTTCAGCAAATCTAAACACAAATTCAGTAACCATGCTTTGTTAGTGACGAATTCTAACAGACTGTTCGTCTTCAAACGTGTGCTCTTGTATTTAGAAGAAATTTGCTTGAATTAAGTAAACATTTGCTATTGGAGTTTATAATAACTTAGCAACTATTTGCTTGAATTAAGTAGAAATTTGCTTTTGCGTCTTATAATACTTTAGCAAAATTTTGTTTGACATTAATCAAAATTTTGCTTTTTCCTAAATACATGAGCAGTGATTTCAATTTACCAACCTTTTTCTAAAATCATACCGTGATTGAGTGAAGTTTTGCTGATTTGCTTTTAAGCAAAACATTTGCTTGATTCAAGCAAAATACTTATCTCCGTGTATTTAATGATCCAATTTAATATCCCATCCTATTCTATTTAACGAGCAATTATTTGTGTTTGCGTTCTCAAAAGCGGCTCTAATAATTTGCATGAAATTTACAATATAGGAGCTATTGGGAGCGTAAAATCGGTCTAGCTGTATCTCATTTCTATGAAAAAACATCAGAGGGTGCTGTAGTACGAATTTCTAAAAAAGTCACCACACCAGAGGGTGCTACGGAACAAACACTTCAAAACACTTGCAAGTCGCTCCTCCGATTAGCATAAAATTTTGTATATAGGCTAGAGTTTACCGAAAATCTGACCCCGAATTCTGGTACCAACATTAAATAGTATATAAAAAAATCCTTTCGATTGGTACACTTTTTTGGTCTGAACCAATTTTGGCGTCCACCGAATTGCATATTTGTAAATTTTTGAGCAATTTTTGTACTGCAGGCCCACTAATGGTTGATTCAAAAGAAAATCAAGCTTATGAATCAATTCCTTGAATATAAAAACATGAAACTGAAATTTTTCATTCCATTTGACAAATGCTCTAACGAAATTTGACGGTTTTTTTTTAAGTGAATCTACTTGTTATGTAATTATAAGCATATTTTTAATTTTTAAATGAAAGTATCTTAACACTTTTGGACTAATTTTTATTTATTGTGATTCGGGGACGCCAAAATTGGTTCAAACCAAATAAAAGTATACTAATCGAAGGATTTTTTATACACTATTAAATTTGGTACCGGAATTTCGGGTCTTATTTTTCCTATACAAGTCAATACACTTTATTGTAGGTGTTTTCGAATATAATGGCTCTTTTGGGCTATTTGCCTGTTATAACTTAAAGATTAGTGCACAGTAAAAAATATGAGGATAAATTTTATACTACATATAAATCCGAACCAAAAATGTTTTAAAATTTATACCATCAAATCTTATAAAGTTTTCCAGACCATTTTTCTCGTCAGACCAATCGAAACCACTAAATTTTTAAATTTCCCAATTTCGGTGAATTTTTTACTTTCGAACCAGAATATATTTTGATTTACACATGATATCCATATAAAATTTTTGAATTATATTTGTTTTATTATTTTTAAAATATTGAGTGTTATAAAATTTATAAATTATTTTGAATAAAAAAGTTTATACCACACAAATGTTATAAAAAAGATAAAATTTACCCTCAAATTTTTCACTGTGTGGTCGCTGTTTCTGGCGAAAAACTACTAAACCGCTGATCAGATTAGCACGAAATTTTTTTATTTATGTGTTTTCGGGTAAGATGAATCTTTTGGTGCAATTGTTTCAAATAATGTATCCTTATCACAAGTGGATACAGGGTTAGAAATCTTGGAATAAATTTTGATACAAGCAAAGTATTACAGAGATTTTAATACAAAAAGGATTAAATTTAATACTTCTCAATTGACATTTTAATACAGTTCAAATATTACAACGATATTTTATACCCTTGGAATCAATTCGATACTATGATGAATATTGTATTTAATTTTTAAAACATGCTGTGTTATATTTCAATACAATTTTGTATAAAATTTTAATACAATTCAAATATTACAACAAAATTTTATACCCTTTGGAATTAATTTGATACTATGGTTAATTTTATAATTAAGTTTTAATACAAAATTAGTATTTAAAATTAATGCAAACTTAGCATTAAATTGCAATATATATTTTAATTAAAAATAGTTTTTAACATTTGGCCAGTATTTAACTTTAATACAATTTTTTTGTGGTCATATATGTAAGCCCAAAAGTATTAAAATTTATTCCAAGATTTCTAACCGTGAACTATTGTAGAAATTTCTAAGAAAATCCTAAACTGTTCATAAAAATGTGTATGCAACTGTTTTGGTGCTATTTGTTTTGCTATATCTCGAACACCATATGGTGCTGCGGTATCAACTGCTAATCTTTTAATGCTGTGTTTGCTATATCTTGAACACAAGAGGGCGCTATTGTACCAATTTCTAAAAAATCTACTTTTCATCTGAAATTTCCTACCTGGCAGTTCGTACGTGTAGCACGTGCCAATAGAAAAAACAACAACAATATCAAACAAAGGAACAACAATGCAAACACGGCTTACAATAACAAAAAAAATAATTAAATAAATAAAATTCAGTGAAAAAAACAAAGATGTGAACAAAAACTTTTGCTTTTGTGATGCACGCGAAGCGGATTTGCTGCGCCACTTGCACCCGCTCAACATAAATACAACAACAGCAACATCGGCCAGCACACTTTTGAAAAATAAAAGATATGTTGATGGTGTGAATGTTGTTGTTGTTGTTTGTGTTGCTGTTGATTTACACTACAACATTTGATGCGAGCCCATAAATTGCTCATAATTGAGCCCACAACAAAACGATTAACACGGTGTTCCATAGAGAAAAAAAAATCAAGGCACGGAACGCAGATACAAACGCTTAAATAATGCATGTTTAATTAAGCAGATGAGCGCATGTGATTACTAAGTAATGTGTGTGTGTATGTGTGTGAGTGTGTGTGTGTGTTGTGTGCTTTCGACAGATAACAATAAAATAAAAAAGCGCGGGTTCAACGCACGACAGCATTAAAAGTTGAACCACAAACGACCTACAGGTGTTCCGAGTGGGTTGCGTGGACAATCCAAAAGAAGATGACGCTGCCTCAAAACTGTAACAGATACATTGATTACAACAAAACCATTTAGTAGAAGAAGAAGAAGGGGCAGAAGAAAAAAGACTAAGTGGCATTTGTTGTAACAAAAAGTTGAAGCAGCTTTTTAAGCGTTGGCTGTGCAACCACGCAAAAATGATGGCGGCAAATGTCACTCAATCAGCAGCTGTCAGCATTAAATGAATGCCAAAGTGACAGTTTGTTAGATTAAACAAGGGAAATTTAAAAGAATATCTTATCAAATGAAATTAAATGCTTTTGTTAAGATTTTGAAAGACGCTCTCAAAAAGGGCCATAAAAGCTCTATTCATACAAGAACTATACATTTTGCCGAAAAGGTTGTTGAGCAAAGTTTGAAAGGGCCCTTAAAAAATGGGTTTGTAAAGAAACATTAATAATCACCCACAACTTAAAGCTGTGAGCTTGACACGCTTTGAAAGCTTGACAGCGTTACAAGCGCAACACCAACGCTTTAAGCAATTTTTTTTCAACAGGCTTAGCTTAATTAAGCTTTCTGATATTCATTCAATCTGTGGGTTGGTTGCATTTACTTGTTGTTTGGCCAAAATAAGTTTGAGTTTTGCCCTAGCTTTAAGCTTTATATTGCTCAGCTTGGCTCAACCTTTAAAAGCTGCAGGCTGTTTTAGATCGCTTGACTTTGCAACAAACTGCAGTTAATGGCTTAAAAGCACGCGCCAAAGTTGCTGCGTTGGTGTTGTTATGATTTTTCGGCAAACGTCTTGCCATAAATGGATTTGCCGTAAGATGCGCTGATAAGCAGAAGCTTGAGAGTCGATTTAAATATTGAAATACATACTGCAAATCAAAAGGTTTTTCAAGCACTACAATTCGTTAGGTTTTGCGTGGGTTGAATAACAAAAAATATTTCGTTTGTTTCTTGCAAACATAATTATTTTTTTTTTATTAAATTTTAAAAATATATTAAAAAATAAGAGTTGCCACAATAGCAGCAATAGCAACAGCAACAACAACAACAATGACGACTTGCAAACCGCAACAGCAATAACGCCTGTGAAAGTTGCGTAAATCGAAAGAAAAAACCTTAAAAATTTTACAACTATAGAAAGTTAAAAAACTCTTGATGAAAAATATACGCACACGAGTTGTGGCCAAGACCTTTGGGCTATTAAGCCAGTACCAAACGCACACACGCACACCACAACAGTAGAAAGCCATTTATACTTATATCGAGCTGCATCAATAAAAGACAAAACAGCAACTGAAAACATGACAATATTTTTGAAGGTATTTATGTTAAAATAATAAAGTTTTTCTGCAGTTACCTTAAGAATAAAAATGTTTTAATGATAAAAAAAAATAATTTTTTTGACCTAAAAGATTTAACCCACAGCATGTCTCAAGCAATAAATTTTATTATATTTGGCTCAAAAGATTTTTTGAAGGTTTTTAATTGCAAAAAAGAGCTACTTAGTGGTTTATCTACACTGAGAAAAAGATTGATTTAACTAACTAAATGTATTGATTTGCTATCTGTCTAACAATATTAATTGACAATTAACAAATTTTGGTAAATATTATCAATAAATTTGTAAATGTTTAGACTATTCCCTGCAGTCCAAGGCATCGTGCATGAATATGTCATGATGATTTCGAGGATCCTATTCCCTCATATCAGGCGCGATGTTTACTTATTCATTTAAAGCCCCTTCAAAGTAGACGAACAATTTCATCACTTCTATGATTATCATTATCTATGATCTGGTATCGGGTAACATTGATTGTCCTGCATTGTTGGAATTAATTAATTTCAATGTTCCATCAAGATCGTTGCGAAGATCAAATATTTTTTATTTAGAAACTTGTAGAACAAATTATGCTATAAATTCTCCTGTACATAGAGCGTTATCAAATTTTAATGCTTTGCCGGCTCATTGTAATATTGATTTTTCTGTGTCTAAACTCGAAATAAGAAGTTTATTAAATAGCCATTTTTAATGTATTGCTTTCCCTTCTTATATTTTTACTATTTTTATATTATATTATTATTACTGCATAGTCTGTAAGAACTTCATTGTTCATTGACTGAAATAAATAAATAAATAAATAAATTTCTGTAAGAAACTTACTGCGTGAGTTACATTTGTCGATAATTCTTAAAGAAATCTGTCTTGTTTTCGTTCATCAACAACAGAAAGCTTTAAAACAGTGCACGACTTTGGAACTTTTGTATAAAATTTTCGTCAATGAAATGTATAAGCAAATCAGCATGTTTCGTCAAAGAGGAAGAAAAATCGTGCATGATTCATTCAAGATTTCTTTCAGACTTGGACTACTGGGTTGATGTTCAAACGCACATAAATGTGCAAATAAGCTTTAATGCTTTCACACATTTACAAAGCTCATGCATACAAAAAAGTACAACAGTTTGCACTGGCATTTCAAACAGGTGCAGATCCAGGGGGGCTATGGGGCTGAAGCCCCCCCAAGATGCTTAATTTAATTTTTAAAATAAATACTAGCAGTTACCCGCGGCTCTGTCCGCAGTAGGTTCGAGTCATTTCAGCATTTATATTTTTGGAAAGGAGCAAGAAGGAACGAAAAGCTTAAAATTGTAAGAATAGTAACTGGCTCATAAATAAGTGTGTACTATAAAATATTAAAATATAAATAAGCAAATTATTTTTGAAGGTCTTTCTTTTTCATAAAAACAAAAATAATTTTGTTCAAAATGTTATGAATGTGTTTGATTTTCTCGGTTGGCTCTTAATTTTCGATAACGTATGTCTACCTATAATCGGTTGTGACGTTGGCATTTTTCTTTAATTGAATTGAAGAAAAAATATTAAATATCTACAGTCATTCAGCTCATGTAGTCAGTGTTTCCAAATAACAAATGTTAATCTTTCTTTTAATGTGATCGATGCACTAATTCCTACCTGATACAATTATAAAAAATCATGGATTATTGACACAAATTTCTATTGATTTGTTTTTTCAATTAGTTATTATTTAAATTCACTTA
Source organism: Dichetophora obliterata (assembly GCA_963920525.1). Taxonomy (NCBI): domain Eukaryota; kingdom Metazoa; phylum Arthropoda; class Insecta; order Diptera; family Sciomyzidae; genus Dichetophora; species Dichetophora obliterata. The sequence goes on along the minus strand of OY986438.1, from coordinate 2,476,553 downwards.
CATAAAATTTAGCATATAAAAAACCATAAAAACTCCACCCTTCCCTATATTGAATTGATTATTTGGGTGTTGTTCAGAAATATATGAAGAATCTAAATTAAGGAAATTATCTTCGGTACCATTTCTAGTGCCCGATATATAAAACCTTATATTAATTTTTTTGAAAAAGTTAAAAAATTTCATTCAAGTATACATTTCTTTAAAACAAGAAAATGCATATGCAAAAAATATACAAATTATTAGTTCGCCATATTTAAGGAAAGCCTTAAAACTGTAATCAATGTCACCAAAATTTAGACGATCAGAAAACAATTAAAACTTCTGTGCTATCTTGAGTGTACCTTTAGATTCGAATAACCTTCACACAAGACCTTTTAAAGTTCATATTTACTTTTGCTTTAACACGTATGTAGTTTTTCTTACAAAAATTAAAGAATTTTGAGATCGTGATTTTTTACTGTTTTTCTCAAAAAACAACTTTGTCCTTGCGGGAGAGGGAGATATCCTTATATTTTTCTAAATTTTTTTTGGGAGATCCTGACCAACCAATGCAACTTTTGAGACCTCTTAGAGTATGAACTTCGAAAAAAATTGCAATTCGATACGCCCTACTATCCATACCCTGACCACATGATTTCCTCCTTGCAACTTAAATTTAAGGACAAGTTTCAAGATATAAGCCTTTGGAGAGCTTAGTACCGAGCAGTAAAGGCAAACAATAAAGGCAATATATAATAATAGTTTGAACGTGTAAACAGAAGCAAAGCTGAATGCCGAAATAGTTCTTTGGCAACGATATTGTTCTAAAACAGATCCAAAAACAGCAACAACAGTGATGGATACCATAAAATTAATTATTACCAAGGATTACGAACATTTCTTCCCTAACATATTGTTACTTTTAAAAATGATAACAACTATCCCAGTGACTTCAGCTACTGCTGAAAGTAGTTTTTCAGTATTGAGATAACTGAAAACCTACTAAAGATCTTCAATGGCACAAATTCGGCTAAATGGTTTAGCTCTATCAAACATTCACAAAGAAATTGATATTAACCCAGAGGAAATCGCTGAAATTTTTTGTAAATTAAAAAATCGACGCATGAGTAACGCGAACTGGGATGTTGAATCTCAAGTTGAATATAATCATTAGCTACATCTTTTCTTTCAATTCTTACAAATTATATAAATTTTAAACTTTTGATATGCTTTTCAATTATATACTCATGATGTTTAAAACGTCACATATAATTTATAAAAATAAGCTTACATGTTTCAATAAATACAATGAATAAAAAAAAACTAATTTGCTTATTTAGCCCCCCCCCCCCCCCCCCCACGAGCAATTTCTAGATCCACCACTGATTTCAAACGGTGAGGACTGCGTCGCTTAGTTTCTTTAATTCACGCAAAAAAAATATGCATGAACTATAAAATATGCTGTTTATTAGGACAATAAATATATTTTTCGTGCAGGTTATTTTATTAATTATGATTTCTGCTAATGATCAAGTAAAATATTTTTTTAATATGAATGGTTTTAATGAATCGCACTGTCTGCTTTGCTACACATCATTAGTTAACACAAGAAAATAAATCAGATTATAAATTTATTAAATTTAAACAAAGAAGATTCATCAAACAACAACAAAGCAAAATATTACTTCATAAGTATTCAGAAAAATAACGGATCATACAAATAAGAACCTAATTAACAGTATACGTGAATACCCTTAACAGTTTTGATCAATACAACACAAAACCATTTAAGACTTTAACTAGTATTTAATAAGAAATTTAAACATTGAAGAGCTGTGCAACAGAAAGCTTAAACAGCTGATTTCTCTCAGTGAAGAAGCTTAAAGCTCTCTAACACAGACGCAAAAATGTCTATGTTGGAGAATGAGCACCACCCCTGCGGGCAATTGCAGGAGTCCGAAGGCCTTCTAACAGGCCTGCGTTAGGTTTTTATAAGACTTCCACACTCCTTGCAAACACCGTTTTATTGCTTGTATGAAATGGGAACATTTGTCAGGTCTTCCGCTCTCCTTGCTCCAGAGCCCTGCCAGAAGCGCTCTTTCGAAAAGTCACATTAGAAGGAAAAGCAATATAAATATCAACTTGAAATAAAAAACTACTAACAATTTCAGATATTTGAACCATGGTCCTCTCTTGTGGCGATCCGACATCTTACTCACTCGTCTATCGTGGTTGTTAAGAATCAGTAGCTTATTTTGCATCAATATAAATGAAAGTAAGCTTTCGGGTGCCCGGGTTCGAGACCCAGCTCGGACAATAAAAAATTATTTTGTTGTTTTTTTTAAATCTACATTTTGTTACAAACTGTTCTGTGTATTTGAAATTTTTTTGGAATTTTTTTTTGTAAATTTTTTCATATGAAATTATATAAAAAGAATTAGAACCTTCAAAAGGTAGGCCTTACAGAATTACTCATCAATGCAGTAGTGATCATGGAAGGTGTATTGACGCCAATAATAGCAGTGCTAGCATGCCTTCTTTTGCGGAGTACTCGCTTAAATGCCCACTGGGATTGGCTTAGACCAAGCAGTTGGCTCGGCTAAATATTGTATTGACATACATTATAATCTACTATATTAGCTTAAGTAATAACTAATAAAGATTAAATCTATATCATATTTTGCGGCAGCTAATGAAATAATTAAATGTAACCTGATTTTAGACAGTTAAAACTTTATAGTTCAGTGTTACTTTTTTGTTTGGAGTTAGAATATATATTAGACCAGTTCAAAACTATATTAAGAAAATCATAGGTCTCTGTTTCGTCGGTGCGCGTTCATTTCTTGAAAGTTATATTCCTAATGAGAATAAAAATATGTTTTCAAAGAAAGAATTTTAAAAACATTACAAAAAATCATAATTTTACAAAAAAAAAATTAGAGAAAAAAAAACAGATGCGTCGCTGGACACACGAGAGAAGCGAAGCTTTTTCGCAATTTTATACGTTTCATTATTTAATGGTTTTTTTAATAAACAAATTTTTAAATTGAAAAATTTTAAATACCTAATGTTAACTAAAAAAATAATTTCCCACCAGTAAATTTTAATACCTTGCATTATTATTTTACATTAATTTTGAATTATTTTTGTAAATATTAATGAAAATAATTGGGTTTTAATATCTAAAATATCAAACGTATATTATATAGATGTAATGTCATCGATATTTCTAGCAAATATTACATCAATAGTTGTCCTAATTAAATTGTTACATTTTATGTCAGCGCAGTGACATAAATAAAATAAAATAACAAATAATCAATAAAACCTCGTTCAATAGTTAAGCAACTGTTTCATATTCTGAACGCATCCAATCTAACTCAGTTAAATCTAAGAAATTTTGTGAAAAATGTAGGATAGCTAATGCACAATCTCTTTAATAAATTCCTGTCATCTACTGCAACATAGGTTCAGTTAATATTGAATGAATCATATCTTTTCTGACAAGGACATAAATTACTGACAAGGTAGTAGCGTAGACTGGCTTTTTTCTCACGAGCGGCGATGGGTAGTTGTCAAAATTAGCTGTTCATGCAATTAATCAAAGAAATGTGAAAAAATAAGCAACGACTTAAACATAGCTAGTCAATCGCAGCAAACTAAAAACATTCCAATAAACTTCGCGAACAAATTTAATGAATCAAAGAAAAGTTAAAAATAAGCATAAAGCTAGTCAACAGCAGCAAACTACAACTTCTTTAGCTGTTTTTGACAACTACCAATCGCCAAAAAAATGTCACGGCTACCTTATCAAATAATTATACCATGGTTTGATGTAGTGGTTAGTGTATAGAACTTTGAATCGTAAGGCTCGAGTTCGATCCTCGCGCTTGCAAAGAAATATTTTTAATTTTATATCTCTTGTTGTAATAGACGCAAGTTAAAAACAACAACAATTCTAAGAAAAAGGTGTATGGAAAAAAGTTTCGTTTTTCAGATTTCACTCAAGCAAATCACAAAACGAGGCGTTAAAAGCTTCACTTCAAAAACGTTAGTAGAGTTTTTATTTTTTTTTTATAAAATAGAAAAGCTATAATTTTGGTTTACGAGTTGAATTGCATTTTTAAAGCTCCGCCAAAAAATTTCAGACGCAAATTTTAAAAAAATAAAAAAAAATCGTATAAAAGTTTAGATTATTATAAATGATTCTACGTCAAAATATATTTCATTCGTGTTTTGTTACGTACGTAAGTACGTGAAGATAAATTCGTCAATCGGACGCTAACTTAGCGAAGACTCAAACCAATACTTTTGATCCACAAAAATTTTAAATCGTACTTTTCGCAAAGTATGAATTTATTTTTTGGAAGGAAATTCAATTAGTTATTTTTGCACAGTACGAATTTAACTTTTGGGAGGAAATTAAATTCGTTATATTTGCAAAGTCCGAGCTTAACTTTTGATTCGAATATAGCTTTTGGCAAGAACTTTAAATTCATACTATTGCAAAGACCGAATTTAACTCATGGTATGATTTTAAGCCATGGCACCAACTTCTTATAAACAAATCCTTTTATCAAAACTATGAACGATATCTATTGCAAGCCATTAGATAGGTAATTAAACCACCTTTCCAACAATATATGTCTTACAAGTGCACAAGTAAGAGTTTTGTCATAAACATTTTTTAAAAAGTAGTGAATGTTAGGTTCGAAGTACTAAGTTTCAATGCAAAAATTCTCAAAATCTGTGCAAAGAATGTTTTTGAAATGCATATCATTGGACAGGTGATGAAAGCACTTCGTTTGCGAATCAAAGGTATTGGTTTGAGTCTAGGCTAAGTTATCGTCGGATTGACGAATTTATTTTCACGCACTTGTTTTTGTTTGGGCAACACATTATTCAAAACGGTTTAAGTCGTAAATAACTCCAAAATGACCTTAAAACAATTTGCGCAATATTTTTGAAAGTGTCATATAATACTGATCACCATTACAGCTATATCAAAAATAATCGTTGGAAAAGAAATTGGCCTTAGAAAAACTCGTAAAAGTGCCTCTACACTATATGTTTCTCTACACTATATGACAAGTCAAAAATTACAAATGGTTTTTAGCTACAGATAGTGTGTAACATATGGAAATGTGTTTTTGAAATGTCGTTTGTATTTACATCTGTAAATTTTTGAATTAGAACCGTCTCTAATTTCGTATGTTTTTCCATCTGTACAAAATGCCAGTTTGATAAATTGCCTATGTGAGAATGGAAGAAAAGGCAAATTTCAAACAGAAATTTCAAAAGCTGTTTTTTATTCAAATGACGTGTTAGACAGTGTGGAGACAAAAGAAAAAGCTGTCTGACAAAAACTGAATTTTGACACACAGATGAAATTGGGTATGTAATTTTTTTTGACATGTCATCTGTATGAAACATATAGTCTGGGGGCACCTTAAGCAAATATAATAAAATCACAGAAATATCCCTCCAGGAAATGTGAGCATTCCCGGATGTTACCAGGAAACATTCCATGGAATGTAAAAAGCATTCCCCTTTGTTGCACACTCCATTGCTTTTTTACATAGCATTAGAGGGAAACATTCCTCTCAGCTGTGTTAAAAATGAATGTAGAAACATTCCTCTCCGCTGTCTTAAAAAGCGAATTACAAGCAGTCCTCTTCCCTGTTCTAAGAATTAATGTGGAAACAATCCTCAATCCGTAACAAATCCTTGTTACGAAAATGCCCGGCCAGGATTCGAACCCGGGAACCCTGAGCGACAGTCAAGCGCGCTACCACTAGACTATCGAATTCTACGATTAGCGGCTAGAAAACAATGATATTAATATTTTCTATTGTCATTGCTTGACAATAAATAAAAGTTTCCAAATGCATTCTTAAAGAAGCGGTGTGGAAACAATATAAATACAAAACTACCCTTAAGCTGCCAAAAGATACGGTTTGGAAACAATATAAATACAAAACTACCCTTAAGCTTTCAAAAGATACGGTGGGGAATGTTTCTTTATCACTTTTAGATGGAAGCCTACCGATTTTTCCTGGAGGGATATGACAGATAATAAAACTAAACCATTTCCAATACTACTTCAGAAAAAATCAATAGAAATTCAGAGAAAAAATTTAAGTTTAGAAAAGATGTAATGAAATTATGAAAAGATCAAAAAAAAAAAAGAAACCATTCAAAGTCTGTCATTCTTTTTGAATTCGAATTGTTTTTTGACAAAAAGTCAAAACTTTTGAATCGTTTTCTCGGACTCGGTAACGAATTGCATTCTCGGACTCGTTAAAGAATAGTGATTTTCTCCCGTTCGCGTATTCGAAAACGATAGTCGTTAACGATTAAAATGTCCGAGAATGCGAATTCGTTTCGAATCCGTTTGGCTTATTGGGAAGGTACAGTCAAACAGCCAGAAAATGCTAATATTTTCAAATCCCTAGAAAATTTGCAGAACCTCAAAAGTCAAATCGAGTTGGCTTTAATTTACGGAATTTTTACCTGTATTCTAATGCTGGCTAGTAGCAACAACAATATCAACTTTACAGCTACTAACACATAGCATCTTGGCAATAAATTGAGTTTGTTGCTTTTAATTTTATTTTTATTGTTTTTTAGTTGGTTGTTCTTTTTTCTCTATAGCTTGTTGTTTGCCACTCACGACACTAGCACGGCCTTCACGCGGTCATCTCCAGCAGCAACAGCCGCACCAACAACAGCCAGAACAGTAACAACAACAACAACGGCAAACGTCATCTTATTGCCAACTTATGTTGACGGAAATGTAGCTAGATCTTTTTTGCTACCTCCAGGTAGCTGGGGACTCTCCAAGTAGTCGTTAAGTCTGTCTGTACGTCGTTTGTTTGGCGTTGTTTGCTGGATATACTTTTAAAGTTTATGCATCCGCACGTACGCAGGCGCAAAGTCAGAGTCGATGTTGATGTAGATGTATTTTGCGAGGTGGCGTGATTTTCGATTTTTCTTTATGAGTGAGCGAAAGAGCTGTTGTATAGCTTGCAAAAAATTTGCAAGCTTTCGGCAATGGCGAAGGTCGTTGGTACACGTTTGTGTTAAGCATTTTCTACGCTTTCATATAAAGTTTTTTTTGTCGGCCAGTTTTTTGCTTGGAACGTGAGGGAAACGTGAGAGATTTAGTGCTTCCTTTCTTTTGTTTTTTCTTCATTTTCATGTGTTTTAAAAATTTTTTGAAGACGGCAAAAAAAAAGAAGAAACACTTCAAATTAAAACAACAACCAGCGTAAAAATACTGTTCACATCGCACGCTAATTGCTGCTGTCCGCTCAAATAATGACGGTATTGGATGAAGTGAAGTTTGGCACAACTAGTCAGTTGAGCCAGTCAGTCATCCATCCGGGAATGGTGTTTTTATGTTTTTACAATAAACTGTTTTATTTTCTCTTTCACATAATTATTTGCTGCAAAATTTGTGGGTCACATGACCATTTCCGACAAGAAGGTCCAAAAAATATGTGCCTCAAAAAAAATGTACAAAAATTTCGGGTATTTGTCACATAGTTTGAGATACACCTGAAGAAAAATATTGGTAGAAACAACAGAAAAATCAGAGTAAAATTAGCTGTAACAGTAACAGTAAAAGTAACAGAACAGTAACAGTAACAGTAACAGTGACAGTGACAGTGACAGTGACAGTGACAGTGACAGTGACAGTGACAGTGACAGTGACAGTGACAGTGACAGTGACAGTGACAGTGACAGTGACAGTGACAGTGACAGTGACAGTGACAGTGACAGTGACAGTGACAGTGACAGTGACAGTGACAGTGACAGTCACAGTGACAGTGACAGTAACAGTAACAGTAACAGTAACAGTAACAGTAACAGTAACAGTAACAGTAACAGTAACAGTAACAGTAATAGTAATAGTAATAGTAAAAGTAACAGTTACAATATCAATTAGAGATGGGCGCGTAAGTGATTTTGACTCACGATCACGCACGCTCACGATGTGTTCTTTTTTAATCACGCAAGGTCATGGTTAAAATAATTTCTTTGACTCACAATCACGAATGCTCACGATGTGTTTTCTTCAAATCACGAATGGTCACTATTTAAATTCGTTTTTAACTCACGATCACGCTCGCTCACGATGACATTTTTTGACTAGCCAATGCTAACGAATAGAATTGTTAACGAATAGGCACGCTTACTTACGAAAATTCTAAAAGTGGTTTTCACGTTTTATAAGAAGAAGAATACACACGAGTTTTCATTCTCATAAAAGAAAAAAGAAAAAAAGAAAAGAAACGAAAGTTCAATTCATATCCTATAAAAATACATTTTATATATTAAAATTATATGAAATAGCTTGCAGCAAAATGATTAATTTTTATATGGACCATCATTTAAGTTAAAATGAAAACTTTTTAGACATTTAAATACATTTAAAATCTATTGAATTTAATTAACCCTGCTGTTAGATTAGGACCATTTGGTCCATTTTTTGGCTTGTTTCTTTTATAACTTTTGAATGGAGGCATATATTGCCAATAAATTTAGGCTCACGTGACTTTTTTATAAAACAGTGTTGCTTCCATAAACTCAGCTGTCTATTATAAAACAAGACTGAGAAAAATTAAAACTTACTTATCTTGGATTAGGGACCATTCGTACATTTTTTTTAATCTAACAGCAGGGTTAATAAAAAGTATTATTTGAAAAGCAAACAAAGTACTTCAATAAACATTTTAATGATAGTTTTTAATAAAAAAAAGTAATTTATCCAAATTTTCTTCTTCCTCTAAAATACGACCAGGTACTGAAAAAACTCGTTCGGTCAGTGTTGCATTTTGTAAGCAATTCGTAGAAAAGCGTAAAACAAACTTATCACTAAATTTTGCACAGATTTGTGAAATTATGATAAAAAGTCTTGATACGAATATATTTTAATCACGCACGAGGTGAATTCAATCACGTACACTCACGAATATTTTGTGATTTTTGTTGGGTTCGCTCACTATCACGACTTGATTAAACCTGACAAGACGTGTCTCGACTAAATTCGTGACATGCGCCCATCTCTCATATCAATAACAATAACAGTAACAGTAAGAGCAACAGGAACTGTAACAGAAACAGTGACAGTAACAGTAAATTTGGCATATTCTTCTGAAATTACAACGTGCACTTTTATCGCCTGCATATTTTTGCGTCTGTATCGTCAAGTTTTTTATTCTATACCAAGTCCAATTTTAAAAGATCAACTTCAAATCAGAATTCTACTTGAATTTAAAAAATAGAGCAATTTTTATTCGGAACTGATAAATTGAAATTCAGATTAGATTAATTTAAACTGAGAAAAAATCAAATAAAATTCCGAATAGGTCCGTAGAAAATAAAAAAATCTTTCTTGAAATTCCGAAAAGATTTAATTGATCTATTAAAATTCCATTTAAGGGAGGAAACCTAAGTAAAATTAAAAAAAATCAGAATTTTTTTTATTATTTTTATTAATATTATAGAATAATATAGAATAGAATATAATATTTTATTATATAGAATATATTATAAAATTCGCAAAAAGTGTCTAGATACCCAAATGTTTCATTCTGCGATTAGAGGTATATGAAAATATTATATGAATTTTAAGTGAATTTATTTTAAAAAAAAATATTTTTTTTTTTGTCGGAACTGGGTTGCGGACCCAGGTCTCCGAAATCTAATACATTACATATCTTATTATAAGAAAACTTTTATATGGAAAAATTCTAAGTCTTTTCTATTATTTTTGTATGACGAAATTTTACAAAAAAAATTCCAAAAAAATTTTTAAATGAACAGTAAATTTTGTAAAAAATGTAGATTTAAAAAAAATACAAAAAAAATTTTTTTTGTCCGAGCTGGGTCTCGAACCCGCGCTCCCGAAAGCTTACTTTCGTTTGAAATGATGCAAAATAAGCTGAATTTCGTTAAGAACTGCGGTAGACGAGTCGATAATATGTCGGACTGTCACATGAGAGGACGTTGGTTCAAATCTGGAAATTGTCAAAAGTTTTTTTATATCAAGTTGATATTTTAAATTGCTTTTCTTTCTAATGTACATTCTCAAAAAGGGCTTCTAGCATGCTTCTTTAGAGTCGCAAGAGAGGAAGGCCTAGAAAATGTTCTCGTTTCACATAAAAAAGTTAATGGGCTTGGAAATAAGTACGGAAGGGCTAAGAAATATGATGGCCTGCTAGAAGCTCTTCAAAGCCCTGCTTTTGCCCACTGGGTATTAGCAAGCCACAGTGGTCTGTGTCTTCGCTACGAAAGCTCTCGCAACACAAACGCGTGAAAATAAATCGATTAAGCAAAGCGTGGCGTCTGAAATGATTTCTTAAGAACTCAACACTTTGGTTAAATATACTTATTAATAAAATTTAAAAGAAAAATACCCCTAAAATATGCTGTAGCACAAATATGATATTTTAAAACTTTTTTCGTAAAAATCGGCCCAGTACTTATGAAGTATAAAGGTAACATTAAATATGAACTTCAATTCAATATAAAATTATAGATATAAATATAAATACAGATAAGATACAAATATTTATAACTGTTCTTTCTTTGTGAAAATATTGTTAATTTTGACAGCACCAAATATAATTATAAAAAATGGTTTTTTTATATTTTCCTTCATAAAAAATGGTGTACATATTATTTGTAACTAATTAAAAATTAAAATTTTTTAAACTATTGAAAGTAAGATACGACCTTTTCAGAAATTTAATTTAAAAAAATTGATAATATATATTTTACAATTAAAGTGGCTACCGAAATACATTTTTTTGTTGCCTAGTGTAATCGCTGTTAGCACTGTTTTAATATATTTTCCCTTAAACAACTCTAAGAAATGTGTTTTATTTCGCTCAGGTTATTAAAAATAATATATATCATTAAAAATTTCAAGTTTTTTCTGCATGTTTAAAGTTGGGACAAAGTCAAAAGCATTTCTTACGATTGCAAACAAAAACTGTTTGTGCTTATTATAGACAGGCACATGCTTAAATTATTTCAAACTTCATTACCATCAGATAGTATTCCAAACAGATGTTGGTAATTACCCATACATTATTTTTTTCTTATTTAATTTTTTTTTTTTTTTTTAGTGTTGCTTAAAATTCCAGTTTGAGTTTTTATTTTTGTTTTTTTTGTATGCTGATAAAAAGATTTAAAGCTTAAAAATAACCCTCTCAAAAGAATTATTATCAAATTTTCGCAAATGAGAAACATGCAAACTATACATTAACACAGCGCGAGTGCTTTTAAACAAAAATAAAAAATCAAGAAAACAACAAAATTTAAGCATGGTTTCTTTTCGAAATAAACATTTCGTATGCCGAACACACAAAACGGCGAGTAACACCCAAATTTAATTTTTATATGATGCTCGGGTCGGTTTTAATCTTGAGCTTCTTTTTTTTTCTTATAGGTTCTGAACAACAAAAACAAAATGAAATTTTTTTATTTTTTTGAATTTTTGTGTTTTTTTAATTTACTGAAAGTAAATTTATGTGGCATTTCGTAAGTTGAATGAGTTATCGGCGTATTAATGTTGACACTCTTCAAGACTCGCGACGCTAGACGAAGAAGACAGCATGAGAAAGACGAAGAAGGTGTGGGTTCTAGAATCAGCTTAAAAAAAAAGAAGCGCGATTTGTTCATTTCGAATTTGCAATGAGGCAAGATTATGAGCTGAAAATTAAATGAAGCCAATGAAGTATTATAAAAATTAAGATTATAGAAGACTTCAAGAGCAAAAGGCATAGATTATGTTTGTTTAGACCGGAAAAGAAAAACAAACAAATTGAAAGAAGAATCAAAAGTCAAGGACATAAAATCGAAATAAAAAAAAACAATAATTTAAGTCATTTTGGAGTCCTCTTAAAAAAGGGTAAGTAATATAAACAGCAGAATAAAAGGCAAAGAAAGCCAGAGAGAAACATTTCGCAAAAACAGCATGGTTAACAAAGAGAGAACGAAAACTACAATTTTGCCAAATAAACTGAAAAAAATGCCGATAAGATGCCATAATTCTTAATGATCTGCCAAGCCGCACGCAGCATTAAATTTTGTGGGTTTTGTTGTTGGCAGACTTGAATTTTATTTTGCCTCAGACACGTTCTGCAGCTTAATTTTGCAAAATTCAATGCAAATTTCATAATAAAAAGGAGAGTCTTAATAGCAATCGTGCCCAGCTGGTGACTCAGTTGGCTTAGTTATAAAAAAATATACACTTTTCTTTTACCAAACCTGCTGGAGGTCAAAGAAAAGTCTTCAGAGCTATAGTGAACAGCTTGTGGCTCAGTTGGCTCATTTGGCTCAATTGGCCTAATTAAAAAAGTTAGTTTCCTGAGACACAAGATAAATTCCGTAATAAAAAGAAGAATCTTTAGAGCAAAAATGGTCGCCTACGTAAGCAGTTTGCTTAATTGGCTTAGTTATAGCTAACATCCAATGAGACCAGTTGTGCCTGGCTCATGGCTCAATTGGTCCGTCCGTATATATAAAAAATACTGCCCGATGACAATATGGAATAGATACCGATGACCAAGAAGGATCCTCCGTTATCTAGTGTCTAGCTTGTGGCTCATTTGACCCAATTATAAAAAGTATATAAATTGTTATAATTTTTTTATGTAACAAAATAAATAACATAACAGCTTGTTGCTCAATCGGTTTATTTATAAAAAAAAATTTCAACTATTTAACTCAGTAGAACATGCGTCACTTGATTTAGAGATCGTAGGTTCAAATCATGCTAAGATTTGGAATATTTTTAGAAATAAAACAAAAATATGCAGTATCTACCAGTTTAAGGGATTATTACGAGCCATTACAAAGCTTTGTTTCAAAAACATTTTCAAAAACAATTAATAATAAAAAAAGGTAAACTTTATGTCTTAAAGACCATAAAAAATTAATTAATTTTAAAAGAAAATAACTATTTTTAGTAGAGAAATAAAGAATACTACTGGAATAATGCTGGAATGTCGAACTTTCCAGTATTCGAAATTCGACCTTTTCGCATACATTCTCTATTGATAAGATACAGAATTAATGTCATAAAACACATGTTTTTCATAAAAAATAATAATGAATTAGCCACCAGTTCTCTCGCTCAGAAAAGAGCGCAATGTAAACGGCAAACTGAAAATAGAAATAAAGTCCCTTTTTTCATTGCTCATGTGAGAACGTAACCGAACTCATACCACCGTGTAAAGAAAAAACCTAACGAAACAATGCCGAACGTTTTATATTCTTTTTGTGCGGTTCTTCTACATGCATATAAATCCACAATGCGTGAAATACATCATACATAAACCATACACAAACCAGAAGAATTTCTTTACATGAATATTCCGTGCATTCCATTTCTCACTCTAATTCATTTAAAACTAGTAAGAAATTGTCTTTGACTGGGCCGAAATTAAAACACACCCAAGTTAAGGCTTCCAATTCCGGGATATCGGACTTTTTCCAGTCCCGACAGTCCCGGGATTATAAGGCCTGAAATCCCGGAAGTTTCGTGATCCCGTGTTGGCCTTCAAATTGCAAAAATGCAACAATTCGACATTCGAGTAAAAACTTTTATTATTACTATTATTTGATTACTATTATTTGATAACAATTCTGCCTACTAGTGTTGAGTCCCAGAGATGTTTCTCTCCGGTTGGAAATTTTGCGACCAAAATTCAATCAAGCTTGGGGGATGACAGCTTAGATTCTTTAGTATTTTTAAGAACATATTTCCAAAGTCAATCAGCCTAATTAACAGTTCAAAGACTTCAGTGATCTCAAAAAATTTTCCTTCTTTATGTTAGTACTATTATATCAGAAAGTATAAATTTAATGAATTATACTATAGATATATAAATAATATATATATATTCTCGTCCTTTATATATAGAAAGAAATAAAAAGAATTAAATTTTTTTTTTAAATTTAAGTAATATGCGTTTTTTTAATTCTTTGGAAAATTTTTTATTATAAAAATATCCTAACTTTCATAACTGTTCAAATCCCGGAACTAATCCTGGGATCTCGTGATTCTTAATTATCACTCCCGAAATCCCAAAATTGCTTTTGAGTCCCAAAATTGGAAGACCAACCAACCCCACGTTATAGTTTTAACGAAGAAGTTTTGTACTTTTACAAAAAAAAAATATCAATATTTTTGTATAGGAGGTAGGCGCCGTTTTCATCAGATTAAAACAAATTTCAAATATATGATAAATATTTCATTCCAATGCTGATGTGCAAAATTCCAAGTCAATTAAAAACCGACTATATCATAAAAACACTAAAATTTTAAAAGAAAAGAAATATTTTGTGGTGTGAATAAAACCTGAGTGCAAGTGTTCACTCATGATTTTTGAGGGTGAAAACAATTTGTGGTGAATAAAATCTACTTTAGTTAAGCTTAACGAAAATACTCCACTCCTACTTTTTGTCATTTGAGAGTGCTCTCAACTTTGGTGTGAATAAAGTTCAAATTTGAAATCTCTTTTTGAGTGAATACTAAAGAAAAGTTGAGCCTCCACGTACTATTTCTTGTAAGAAAGTATTATTTGTTCACAAATATGGGCTCAGAAATGTTTAATGAAAATGCGGATGAGGAACATTCTTAAAAGTAGTGTAAAAAAAAGGATTTTTAATTTAAGTGATCTTAGGAATATTTTCATCTTTTCATCTCTTGCAATTGCTCACCACGAGCTTCTGTAGCATCATCGGATAAAAAATAAATGCTCAACCATTGCACGTTATCGAAATCAAATGGGTACAAAGATTTTAAATTTTCACCTGCCGTGCCGAAGCTTCGAGTATTATGAAAGTTTCTCTTGCGCGTTTCTATGTATATATAAGAAAATATTTAATTTTTTCCAATTTTTACCATTTACTGTCCTGTTTGATTATTTTACGTTGCGTTTGATAATTCGACAACTAAAATTTACATTTTTCATCTCATTATGATTGAGTGAGTGTGAGCAATTTGAGAACATTTTTATTCGCGCCGAATTGAGTGTTCAGTCTGGACGAAGCGCTCTTTCCTTATGAGAATCCAATGAATCAAAGATTTCAATGATTAATTATTGCTTTGTGGTTCATCCATATTCTAATATTTTAGATCTGCTAAACACATCTCAGATACTCTTAAATATTAATCATTGCTTTGTGGTTAATGTATTTACTATTGATATGAAGACATCTCTAATATTTTCATCACGAACTACGAATTACATATAAATTTACGAATTTACGAAATTGTAAAATTTTTTTGAGGGTGGATCCTAAAATTTTCTTTTTTTGTTTTTTAGTATGAGGACATGTTTTGACAGTGCAAAAGGGTTGCTGATTTTGAGTCTGTTGTGAAAATTCAAAAAAATTTGTTTGACGCTAGGGTGGACCATAAAATTTTTTTTTTTGGTTTTTCAGTAGTTTTACATATTTTGGTAGTATTTTGGTGGTCGCAGATTTCGATTCTTATTCCAAAATTTAAGAAAATTTGTTTGAAGCTAAGGTGGACCCTAAAAATGTTTGTTTTTGTTTTTAGTATTAGTAAATAGTTTGACAGTGTAAAGGGTAGACAGTAACTGTTTTGTTAGTATAAGGTATTTGTTAGTATGTTACATGTCATGACATGTACTAATACTTAGAAACAAAAAAGACATTTTTAGGGTCCACCCTAGTGTCAAACAAATTTTTTTATATTTTCGCGTCAGACTTGAAATCAGTGACTCTTTTATACTATCAAAACATGTCCTCATAATAAAAAAAAAACAAAACATTTTTAGGGTCCACCCTACCGTCAAACAAATTTTTTATATTTTCGCGTCAGGCTCGAAATCAGCGACCCTTTTATACTATCAAAACATGTTCTCATAGTAAAAAAAAACATATTTAGGGTCCACTCTAGCGTCAAACAAATTATTTTATATATTCGCGTCAGACGCGAAATCAGCGACCCTTTTATACTATCAAAACATGTCCTCATACTAAAAAAAAAGTTTTTAGAGTCCACCCTAGCGTAAAAAAAAATTTTACAAATTTTGGTACAAGATTCGAAATCAGCGAACCCCTGATAATACTGCCAAACATGTAAAAGTATCTACTGTAAAACAAAACAAAATATATATATGTTATATAAGCCAATATTTATAAATATTTAATGATTTTTTTGGAGGTTTTTTGGCCAGTGCTTTTTAAACTGCAATCAAACAAATGATTCAATTTTGTTCCCAACGTTTCATCGCTTATTTGGCGACTTCCTCAGGGGATTTTTTAATTGCTTTAAAAACACAAAATTTAAACAATAATTAGATAAACAATTAAAGCTTATTTGCTATAAATATTAGACTATAAATATTAGACTATTAAATATTATAGATATCTGGGAACAAAATTGAATCATTTGTTTGATTGCAGTTTAAAAAGCACTAGCCAAAAAACCTCCAAAAAAATCACAAAACAAAATATTTTAGGGTCTTCAGCGTCAGACAATTTATTTTTATATTGTCACATCAGACCAAATGAAATTCATCCCTTATGCTGTCGAAAAATGAACTTATACTAAAAAAACATGTACTTATAACATTTATTAGGTCCACCCGCCGTATCAAAAAATTTTTAAAATTAGAAAATGTCAATCGAATACTCTAAGTACTTAATTATTTTATTAATATTAATGCTCTTGACCTCAAACAACTCTAAATCATACGAATATTTATGTAGATAATTCATTCTATACTTATTTGCTTCACTTTTTTTAGAATCAATCACATATGAGTACTACTTTGGAAGCTACTTATACTTATTCATACTCATTTTTGAGTAAGTGGCTCATGACTCAAAAATATGATTCACTTTTTTTGAATCAATCACAAATGAGTACTACTTTGGAAACTTCTTATAATTATTCATACTCATTTTTGTGCCACTCACACAAAAGTGATTCAAAAATATGATTGACTTTTTTTTTGTCAATCACAAATGAGTACTACTTTGGAAACTACTTATACTTATTCATACTCATTTTTGAGTAAGTGGCTCATTGATTCAAAAATGTGATTCACTTTTTTTCGAATCAATCACATATAAGTACTACTTGGAAACTACTTATACTTATTCATACTCTTTTTTGAGTAAGTGGCTCATGATTCAAAAATATGATTCACTTTTTTTTTTGAATCAATCACAAATGAGTACTACTTTGGAAACTACTTATACTTATTCATACTCATTTTTGAATATGATTCAAAAATGAGATTCACTTTTTTTCGAATCAATCACATATGAGTACTTCTTTGGAAACTTACATTTATTCATACTCATTTTTGAGTAAGTAGCTCATGATTCAAAAATGTGATTCACTTTTTTTTTAATCAATCACAAATGAGTACTCCTTTGGAAACTACTTATACTTATTCATACTCATTTTTGAGTAAGTGGCTCATGATTCAAAAATATGATTCACTTATTTTTTTAATCAATCACAAATAAGTACTACTTTGGAAACTACTTATACTTATTGATACTCATTTTTGAGTATGATTCAAAAATGAGATTCACTTTTTTTCGAATCAATCACATATGAGTACTTCTTTGGAAACTTATATTTATTCATACTCATTTTTGAGTAAGTGGCTCATGATTCAAAAATGTGATTTACTTTTTTTCGAATCAATCACAATTGAGTACTACTTTGGAAACTACTTATACTTATTCATACTCATTTTGGAGTAATTGGCTCATGATTCAAAAATATGATTCACTTTTTTTGAATCAATCACAATTGAGTACTACTTTGGAAACTACTTATACTTATTCATACTCATTTTGGAGTAAGTGGCTCATTGAATCAAAAATGTGATTCACTTTTTTTCGAATCACATATAAGTACTACTTGGAAACTACTTATACTTATTCATACTCTTTTTTGAGTAAGTGGCTCATGATTCAAAAATATGATTCACTTTTTTTTTAATCAATCACAAATGAGTACTACTTTGGAAACTACTTATACTTATTCATACTAATTTTTGAGTAAGTGGCTCATTATTCAAAAATGA
This sequence comes from Dichetophora obliterata, assembly GCA_963920525.1. Lineage (NCBI taxonomy): Eukaryota > Metazoa > Arthropoda > Insecta > Diptera > Sciomyzidae > Dichetophora > Dichetophora obliterata. The sequence continues at coordinate 2,458,476 of OY986438.1, read as the reverse complement.
GATTCACTTTTTTTCGAATCAATCACATATGAGTACTTCTTTGGAAACTTATATTTATTCATACTCATTTTTGAGTAAGTAGCTCATGATTCAAAAATGTAATTCACTTTTTTTCGAATCAATCACATATAAGTACTACTTGGAAACTACTTATACTTATTCATACTCTTTTTTGAGTAAGTGGCTCATGATTCAAAAATATGATTCACTTTTTTTTTTAATCAATCACAAATGAGTACTACTTTGGAAACTACTTATACTTATTCATACTAATTTTTGAGTAAGTGGCTCATTATTCAAAAATGAGATTCACTTTTTTCGAATCAATCACATATGAATACTTCTTTGGAAACTAATATTTATTCATACTCATTTTTGAGTAAGTGGCTCATGATTCAAAAAAGAGATTTACTTTTTTTCGAATCAATCACATATGAGTACTACTTTGGAAACTACTTATACTTATTCATACTCATTTTTGAGTAAGTGGCTCATTGATTCAAAAATGTGATTCGTAGCAGATCTCTGGTAAGGACAAGCAGTTTTTTTTTGTGCATTTCGTTAGGTAACCCTCTGTTTTTATGTTTCCAATAAATAGACGAGGTATTTTAGTAAAAAACTCGCTACTCCAGAGGCATGCGCAGTCGCATATAATACACCGATCGCACTATTGAAAACTCTTCACAAGCCAGATATAAACTCTATATTTGTGGACATGTTTGTATAGAGTATGTATGTAGTGTGTAGGAGCGCAGCCGCCGCACCATGCTGCCCACATTCGAGCACCAAACTCGAAACACAGAGCTGAGCTGATCTTGCGTGCCTTTAAAGCTGTCTGCTGGCAGGCATCTTGTTTGCTACGCCCAAATGATTTTCGTCAACAGATTCTGTTGATATTTTTAAAAAATTTTTCTCCCTTGTTTTGATAAAACTTGTATGTTTAAAATTTATAATATAAATTAACGCACACATGTTGTGGCTTAAGTGCCTTTATTGTATGAAAATAATGCAAAAAATATCACTGCACACGATCCTTGCATTGCTTTTAGTCGTATTTCCTTAACTAATATAAAATGTGGTCACATTATGTTAATATTTGCAGTAAGGTCATCATCGTAGCCATTATCTGGCATGACAAAAAAAATGAAAACCTATAGAAGGTCGACGTTTTTATGGCGCGATCAGTTAGACGATCGATCACTGCGTTTGCGCGCGGCTGCAAGCGATAGCGATCAATTTTCACGTTTCTTACGCAATATGCTCTGCATATGGCCACATATAGTGTATGGTTGTCATTGTTGTTGTTGTTGTCGTTGTTGTTGTCGTAGCGGAAGTCAAGGGCCTTAATTTACACAGCAGATACCTACATACGCTAGTCATTACAAAAACAGGCATTAAATTTATACTCAAAATATTTACTTAGGCGATCAGTGATTTTTTTTTGTGTTCTTCTACTTGATTTATAACGAGTTTTTGATTTTGGTCAATATGGTAATTTTTCTTTAAACTATGTATTTATTTCTATAGAAATTCAATTAACACCCTTTTGTTAATGGTAGCTGAATGCAACCTTTCGTTATACTCTCGCATTTTAAAAACAAACAAACAAAATTTGCATATTTTTATATTCTGCATGAGTTAACGATATCGTCATGCGATAGCGAACGAAAATTAATACAATGTTCAATCGCCTAAAGATAGCCTAGAATTGCTGGTACCCTACCTATAGTCTCCATAAGGACCTTGAACATTTTCTCAACATAATTCATTAATATATTTTGAATGTTTTTTAATACTTTAATTTATGTTTTAAGGTAATAGCTGCAAGCAAACATAACACTTTAGTAGCGAAAAAATGGCAAGTCATTAATAAATATTACAATACAACTTTAAAATTATTGTTAATGATGCTTTCCTAAAAAGTGTGTATTTTGATAAATCAGTGCAAACAACAAGCATAATTAATATTAATTCACACACTGCGTGTTTTGGTTTCTGAAAAATTTAACTATTTAACTTTGACAAATATTGGCTAACATTTTTTTGACTTATTTTTTCAAAAATATTACTTATTAAGATAATTTTTTAAATTATCTAAAAACTGACAAAAATAACCAAAAAAACGCAAAAAAAATTACATAAAAATACACAAAACACCTTCAAAATAAAAACAATTACTTAACTTGGAATTTATTTTTTATAATTTTTATACATAATTTATATTTTTTTTTGTACCTTGTAACCCAAGGTAAATTTTTAAAATATTAAAATTGAAAGAACGTTTATTGTCTGGCAAAATGTTTTTGTAAACAGAAAAACTTATTTCTACATCAGCACTTATTTCAAAATAGTGTTGCAAAAAGAAAAAGAAAATGCTTTTAAAATTACAAAAAAAAATCCTTAAAAACCGATAAATGCGCTCAAAATTGAAGCGTCGCACAGTGCGCTTTTTTAATTTTAGAATGCGATTTGGGTTTTTTTTTTTAAATTTCATAAAAAAAATATTTTTATTCGTCAGATTATAAAACATGTATTTTAAATGACGTATTAAAAACTTGATGTATTGTATGTTTTTTTTATAAAATTCGTCAAAATTGAAACTTTTTTAACAAAAATGAGCTCAATAAAACCCAAAAAATAAAGTCAAGTTCAAACAATAATAACTTCGAGCACAAAGTATAATATTTCAAGGTTTTGTTTGTCGGACCTTTTTATGTCTTAATCGCCATTGAATTTAATATAAAAATATAATAAAAAATGTTAATAAATAAAAATAGAAAAATCGCTGAAATATGTCTGTAAATTCTTCAAGGAATGAAAATTGAAGTAAAATTTAGTAGAAAATATCTGGCTAATTCAGCATTATTAAAGTCGAAGGCTATAACTATCGTGAAATATCGTACTACTACCTTCTGTTTCTGTTAAAACCTGCTGCATCTAGCTGCTATTAAGAAAAACCACTTCATTTGAAAAAGTCTTAAAAATCAAATTTTGCCCTTAAATGCACTGATTTCCAAGACAATTTGTAGATACTTTTAAATTTAAAGAAAATTAAAATAGAGTTCTTAATTTAAAAGAAGTTGCAAACTTATTTTGTATTAGCAACCATTTTTTAAAAATTTTTTTTTAAATTTCATTAATTTGGTAATATTGTTTTATAGGAGATATATCTAAAAGATATCCGATTTGAAATATTTTTAGCATGACGTTTAAGTGAAGTTTAATAAACTAAAATTACTCTTTAAAAACATAAATAAACAATTTTATGCGGGTTTTTTTTTTGTTAAAAGAAAATATGATTTGTATGGGAGGTAGGCGATGCAGTTCACATAGAATTCTTATTTTTTGTGCTGTTATTTATTTTAAAACTTATTTGTACAAAATTTCATGGACCTCGCTTTTATAGTTTCTGAGATAATGCAAATGTCATCTTAAAATCGAAAAAGTGCACTGTGCGTCGCCGCGAATAACGTTGTAAGCGACAAAATTATAAGTATTCTGGAATTGATGAAAACGAATTAAATGGCGCACTTAGAATCATTCGATTTTAATTTCCTCTTTATTGCCAGTAAGAGTTTTCCAGTATATATAAAAAAAAATATCCAAATCCAAGCCAGAGCATTTTTAGCGGTAGTAAGTAAAAAGAAACATGTTTGACTCGTTGTCGCTTACAACGTTATTCGCGTCTACGCTTGAATTAAAAATATCTAAGAACCTAAAAATCGCGAAAAATAACCAAAAATGCCCTCAAACTCTTAAAAATTAGCTGAAAACTAAAAACGATTAAATATTACCTAAAGCTCATGGATGTGTACGATTTAAAATAGTCACATCCGTTACAAGGGGGCTCCTTTAGGGACTATGCATATATTTTTCATTAAGAAAATGTCTACTGTAGAGATAAGTATCAAAGGCAGAACACTGTTTTCATCAGGAAAAAAAAAACACTCCACATAAGAGTTCTCACTTCAAAAACTTCACATCCGTAACGTACATTTTTTCCAGTTAAAATTTATTTTTCAAGCTTAATTGAAATTCGGACTTTCTTATAAATAAAAAGTTTATGGATGTGTACTATTTCAAATAGTCACATCCGTTACAAGATGGCGCCTTTAGAGATTATGCATATATTTTTCATTAAGAAAATGTTGTCTGTGGAAGGAAATTTTAAGGGGACACCGTTTGCATAAAAAACTCACATCCGTTACATGAGCTTCTTTAAGCTTCAAGTTTTGTAACTTGTAACCCTTTTGTAACCTTGTAACTTGTAACTTAGGACTTGTATGTAACCCCCTTTTTTTTGGTTTTCTGACTTTCTAGAAATAAAAGTCTTGGTTTTGGGATAGTAGACGTTGTCCTGTTGTTTAAGTTGTGCTATTACAACAGTCACATCCCTTACAAGTTTCTTAAGGGCGTATTTAAAACACATTTTTCATAAATATATTTTTTAAAATATTGCAAATATTTAAGAATAAACAACTTATACTTTTCTAGTAGCGTCCGTTACAAAAACTAGTTAATTTAACTAAAATATTTTTAAGCACAGTGAAAATATTCAGTTTAATTATTTGTACACTTTATTTCATGCAATATACTAAGGGTATTCATGCAAAGTGGCAATCTTATAATTTGAGCAATTAATTATTTTTATCAGCAGCTTGTATTAACAGCCCTTAAAGTGGATTGTACATTTGCAGCATATACGTCAGTTGCAATTTATTTGCATATGTTGCAAATTCTTTGTTTTTCTATTAAATACTTGTTACTTATGCTCCAATTCACAAATTCTTACCTCTCTCATTGCTTTTTTCTGGCTTCTGATAAGAAATTAATAAACTTTCGAAAAATGAAAACAGCTGATTGATCCTATAAGTTTGCTACCTCGTTTGCTCACCTAAATCGAAAAGCAAATATGCCAGTTTGTGCAAAGGCTTCTCCATACAAATTTGACAGTTCATTTATAAGGCTGATAAACTTATACAGCTTATACCATGCATAAGGATACTGCCCACTTGCATGAATACCCTTATTATTTTTTGTAAAATATTCAATATCACATCCGTTACATACTCTTCCATACTCTTTCGTTGTCAAGTTTCTTCAGCATGAAGCTGGAAATTTTCCCTGATGATTTTATGCGATGAAACTTTAAAAGTTTCCCTCTCTGTTACATCCGTTACATTGTAGCTTTTTTGCCTAAAATAATTACAATTTGTTTTTAAACTGTAACTTTTGACTGCGAGCAGCAAAGAGCTATATTTAAAAAAATAAGACAACAACCACCCGATTGTGGTCAACAACAAACACGAAACGTGGGAATACCAGTCGTTGGGTATGCGTTAGTGTAACGCCCCACTTGGCACTCACACCACAAATCGTGGTGGTAACGCTGTGTGAACAAATTCTGAAAAAATATTGCATTTTTTTCTTCTTCCAAACTAGTAACTAACAAGAAGCAACAGACCCAACCCGACATGCCAGCGAAAGCTTTGCATGTCGCAATGCGAACGAACACTGCGCATAACTTTAACGCGAATCTCTTGAGTGCGAATGCAACATCCACGCGATGCACTGAACCGCACACAAAAGCGCACAAAAGCGAATGCAATGCAAAAATCTCTGTAAATCCGTACGATCGATGAACAGCAGCGATCGATTACAACGGCAACATTTCGATTGATTGCTGAGGCAGAGGCAGGCATTTTGCATAGCTTGGCCAAAGCGCAAGCGCAGCCATAGATTGCGTTGAACTGCTTTAGATTGATTTGCTGTGGCTTTTTAGCAGCTTTGAGCGATGTTCGTGTGGTCTGCTTCAGTGTTTGTGTGTGTCTGTGTTTGAATGAAAAGCATTTCAAATATTCAAATTCAAAAGATATCTCAAAGATACGCAGCACTATATATTAAATGAAAAAAAAAAAAAAAACAAAAAATAGATACTGTATCTGGCAGGCACAAGAGTGGCAGATTTTGTAGCAGATTTTTTTGATTTCCTTCCCTGCTGTTGTTGCTGTTATTAGTGTAAATGTTGTTATTATTTAAGTTTGTTGTTTTTGTTGTCCATTACTTTAAGCTTTGCCACATTTTGTCCAATAATTATTGGCTTTCGCTGTTGTCGTGCTTGGCCAAATTTTTATCTGCTGACTGGAGGAATGAATGAATGAATGAATGCATTGAGGCTTTGACGCGCTTGCAATGAGTATCTTTTAGATACATTAAGGCAAAACGTTCGCTCGTCGTTCATACAGATTGCATGTTTTTCTGTCTTATCTGATTGGAATTGCGCTTTGTTGGCCTTAACAATTAATAAAAACATTTTATCGCCGCTTAGCTGAAGTTGCATTTTTAGCTACTCTTCAATATGTTGCTGCTGCTTGATTTAATTTATCGTCAATAACCGCCCGCGCCCGCCCGTAATCGACAAAATAGCTGCCTTAACTTAATGCTAAATAATTAACCATTATTTAAATAACAGTTTAATGCATTAATAATGTTGTTAGCTGTTGTTGTTGTCGTTGGTGTTGTTGCTGCAGCCACATGTGCTTACATACGTTATACTTGTTGTGGTGTTTGCCAGCTTGCGACCTTCAACGTTTTAAGCCAAGCTGCATGATCAATGTTTTATTTATGTTTTGGCTAGTTTTTAATTATTGTTCATTAATTTTATTTTTTTGTGTTGTTGCGAATTTTTGTTTTGAATTTTTTAATTAGTTTTTGTTAAATTTTATATACTTAGTTCTGTTCTTTCAAACTTGGTTTTTTTTATCTATTGGCCATCAATTTTATGTTCGTGGTTTCATATAATGTACCATGGGTTTTTTTTCCTTTTCTGTTGTTGTTGGTTACCTTAGTTTTTAATTTTAAACTTTTGTTTGATTGTTATATAAACATTACAAATAAGTAAGGCTTTAATGAGCTATTCATGGATTGGTTAAATTTTTTACTTAGTACTTTGTTTCTTGTTTTGTGTTTTAGCGTATTTCATTGTAACGGGCGTGATATCAAAACACTCAGCTTATATATTAATAGACTATCTTTGTACAGGTTATTTATTTATAACTTAAAATGCTATTACAACTTAAAACAAGAATTTTGGATACGTAACGTACGTGACGTAACGAAGTTGTTATATTTCAGATTTAAATTTTAAAGTGTTTAATTCTGATAAATTTTATCCAATTTGGGCATTGTACCCTTAAAATAAGTTTATATAGTTGCAGGCTATAGTGTAACGGCTGTGACAAGTCATACACTTCTACCGATTACAGAAGATTACCGATATTTTGTTAAATACATGAAATTGTCACTTTTTCATAATATTAAAAATATGTATACTAATGTAAAGTCACACTGTTTATCAAAATGTTAACTTTTTCTGGCACACAACATTGTTTTAGATGAATAAAAAATAATGAAAGCAGTAGGTTTCTTTTTTTAAAAATTGTTCAAATTCATATTGTCGTCACGTAACGGATGTGAGTAAAGTTTTGAGTATATTAATGTTTATGTAAATATATGCTATATGTCTATTAAAACGTGTTCAAATGCATATCGAGCACGTAACGGATGTGAGTTCAGTTTTTAAATATAAATTGTTTTTATTTTTTGCCAGTTAACAACAAATTAAGAAGTTATTTTCCCACACAAAACAAATAATTCGTTATTTGATCTGTAACGGATGTGACAAAACCATATATGTTTATTTTTCACTTTATTTTTCGTCTTAAAAACAAAATACCATTATTTAGGTGGTTTTTCTTTAAAAATTTTTAAATATGATATGTAACGGCTGTGACACTAAAAATTTAAACGTTAATTTTTCATTATTCTACATCAGTGAAGTACAACTTTATTTATTAATTTTTTCATCAGTGAACACCCAATCAACGAGTTGTTCCCACATAAGACAAATATTTATTCTCTGATTTGTAACGGATGTGACAAAATGCTTTTCTGTTTTTTCTTATTTATTTTCCGTTTAAAAAAAAAACATAATTTCATGTGTTGTTTTGGTCAAAATTTTTTAAATATGATATACAATAAGAGTATTCACAAGGTGTGCTATGTCATATTGTCCTAAAATCTTACAACTAAAATTTACAAGATAAATAAATGCAAATAAGAAACAGCTGTTTGATTACAACACTTCAGTAAACATAGCTTTCAGCTTTTATAGCTTTCCGTTTAAAAAAAACATAATTTCATGTGTTGTTTTGGTCAAAATTTTTTAAATATGATATATAATAAGGGTATTCACAAGGTGTGCTAACATGTCATATTGTCCTAAAATTTTACAACTAAAATTTACAAGATAAATAAATGCAAATAAGAAACAGCTGTTTGATTACAACACTTCAGTAAACATAGCTTTCAGAGTTGTAACATATTAGTGATTTTTTACATGGAGGGCAACAATAAAATGTTTAAACTAGTATAAAGTCTTAGGACAATATGGCATTATGACATGATAGCACACCTTGTGAATACCCTAATGGTTGTGACACTACAAACTTAAACATCGCTTATTATTTATTTATTTTATCAGTGAAAAACAAATTTTTGTTCACATTAAACGAATAATTTGTTCTCAGATGCGTAACGGATGTGACAAAAAGCATTGCTGTTAATTATTCTAATTCTTTTTCCGTATTTTTTAAATTTTTTGTAAAAATTTATTAAAGTCTAACCGTTGTGACTCTAAAAATTAAAAACAATTTTTTTTAATTATTCATTAGTATAGATACATTAATAGTTTTCTCATATAAAACAAAGGATTTGCTGACGATCTGTAACGGATGAGACAAAAACATTACTGCTTATATTTTCTACTTCTTTTTCTATCTTAAAAATACATTATTTCATGTGCTGTTGCTTAAAAGTTTTTTAATAAAATGTGTAACAAAAAAATTGTAAATTTTTTGCTCAAATTTGAAGAATATACCAGAGAAATTAAAAAGTTCGCAAAAATTTGTAACGGACTGTGACTAAAAGTTTATAGTTTTTCTTTTATATTTTAAGGCATTTGCAAAAACCGACTTTGTGACAAGTCCATTTTATTCATTTTCAATTAAGCTTTCAAGTTCTCTATTGAGCTAACTTTCTATTAAGCTGTTTGTAACGTATGTGATACTTATAAGCACCTAAATGAAAAATAATGAATGTTTAGTACAACGTTTAGAGGAGCACGTAGCGGATGTGAGTTGTTAAAATGCAGTGTTGAAAAATCAAAGAGTTAGAAACTGTACGCAATACTTGTAACGGATGTGAGCTTAGATATTTATGAAAAATTCTCTAAACTGCTGGAGTCTTGAAGAAAATATTCTTATAGAATCCAATCTGATACTATTTTTAGCCTTGGAAAGAAATAGACTGAAATTTTTTAAACTTGTAAAGGCTGTGACTAAAAAATTGTCATCTGGTCTTTTGTTTTGTTTTTGTTTTTTGTATTGAAGAAAAAATTTATGAAAAAAATTTAAAGAAAAGTGGATCAAAATCTATTTCTATATAATTGGTTGTTAGAAATGTTAAAATGGATAGGCAGATAGATATTGGTTTTTTGTTTGCGGGAGTACTTTTTTAGTTCAAGTAATGCACATAGTACGTTACAGCATTTTTGTTGAAGCTTTTCAGATGACAAAAAATCAAACTAAATCTTGTTATACATATAAAGCAATTTAGAATAATGAAAATGAAAAAACACCCCTAAAAATATCATAAAACTATTTTTTCACACACGTTACACTTCTAATTATTTTATATAAGTTCAAAAAACACCCCTAAAAATATCATAAAACTATTTTGTCACACACGTTACACTTCTAATTATTTTATATAAGTTCGAGCAGTTTATCAGTTATAATAAAGATAATATATTCAAACTTGCAGTCCTACCTCTAAAATGCTTAAGTTAAAGCAATATGAAAGACTTAGAAGTGTAACGTGTGTGACAGAATGTTTTGATGAGCTTCTTAGGTAGTGTTAGATATATGTATTCTATTCTCAAATGCTTAGTTTGAAGTAATATGAAACGCTTAAAAGTGTAACCTATGTGACAAAATGTTTTAATGAGTTTCTTAGACTTTCTTAGATTTATTTATTAAATTCTAATAGTTTGAATTGCTTAATTTGAAGTGATATAAACGAATTTGGAGTGTATGGTGAGTGACCATTTAGTTTTACGAGTTTCCATTTTCACACTCTTCTCAACATGAAATATTGTTTAAAATGAATATAAATTCGTTGTTTAAATTGTTTACTAAAGTTCTCTAAAATATATTTTTTCAAATTGCAAATAAAGGAATATCTAAAGTTGGTAACTTTTTTGACATTATAACTTTATGTAATAACTGATTTTGTTATAACTAAATGGAATATTATTTCATAACAAACTTTGAAAAAAATTTTAATAAACTGCTTATTCATAGATATATTAAGATTAAGTGTGATAACTAACACTCTTTTGTCACAAATTGTAACGGATGAGACACTCGCGCACAAGCTTACTTCGAACAATTTCACTTATTTTTACATTTAAAGCATATTTAAAGCAGCTTAAAGCTGCATTTTTGTAACGCTTGGGTAAAAACACATCCGCCAGCAAGGAAAGCCCCTCAAAGCCTTACTCATCTTGCATAATCTATAAAAAAACATTTTAAAAAAATATTTAAAAATAAATGCCGGATATAAGTAAGCATTGCATAAGATTTTTTCATTCAAGAACGTGCAATCTTTATAATAACTCTTCAATGATTTGCACAAGTAATGAGCTTTTTTCTTGATATTTTTCTTATTTGTTTTTTTTTTCATATTAAATAAAATTTATACAATATGCGATAAAAAGTTACATTCTCCTCTACAAAAACTATTTACGTAATCAATTATATTCGTAGCAGCTCAACATAAATTATTGCTTTGTCGGAACGCTTTAAAGCTCTGCCGCTTTTGATATCAATGCGCATAGTTTTCAAGATATTAATGATGAAAAAATGTCGAGCTTATTGTGGTTAAGAGCTCATGTTATGGCTATATTTTGGCTACTCTCAGTTCGGCAGATGGCGCTAATTATAATTGCAAAGTATAGCAAAATAACCTAAGCTGATAATTAAAATCTTAAAATAAATTATAGATACCTAAAAATAAATTGCAAGTTTATTAAAAAACTTTAGTATCTATTTAAGTTCTAAAAAATTTTTTTGCTGAAAAATTATATGATATATAAAGAAGCTTACTCATATTTTTTTTCAAAGTATGTCGCCGACATAGAAAAAGCCGGCTTGGCATCAATGATTTTTTATTTAAATCATTTATTTAATAACTTATTCTTTGAGGTTTCTATGTTGTCTCTACTAAGCCAGAGTAGTAAAAACAAAAACAAAATGCCAACAACAACTTCATTGTAAGGTGCTACACACAGTGTATAAATTCTAGTTCCAACATAGCGTAGATAAGCAAAAGAGTTCAAATCTTTTAAGAGTCTTAGCGGCTTCAAGTGTTCGCCGCATTGCGCGGTAATTTATGAGAACCAGATAAGAAACACGCATGCGTTTTTAACGCCGCATAAATTGACCCATTTTATATCGCTAGCTCTGCGACATGCTACTAAATGAGACTGCATTGTGACGCAGGGGGAAAGCCAACGAACCCCATCATGTCAAGGTATGAGAATTTCAGGGAAAGCACGCGTTACAAGCACGCACAGCGGGACGTTATCTGAAGTTAAAAATCAAACAAAAAAAAAGCTTAAGTCATATTAATATTAACTATGCTAACATTTGCATTGAGTGTGAGCTGCGTTAATATTTGACAAATGGCTTTGAATAACTTTATTTGTTTAGCTGTAAAAAACCAGGTAAAGTTTCATAAAAATATTTATAGCGTTATAATAAGAGAACTGTTAAAGCACTCTGGGGAAAGAAAGTGAGCATATGTGAGAAATTTGGCGCTACATTCGGTATGACAGACAGTTGAAGGGATTATTAAGTATAAAATTTAATAAAGCCGAACCTTCATATTTTGGCACTTATTTCAAGGAAGGCTCTTTAAGCAGAATGTATTAAAATGTTAGCAATGGTTTGTAATGGACGTGACTGTACAAAGTGTCATCTTTTATTCCTGAATATACTGTTACGTCAAAAAAAAATTGCTAGTTATCATAATTTTTGTTATTTCTAGTTTTTGGTTTTCAACACACAGATGTTTTTTATAAAAACTTTCATCTCTCTGTTTTAAAGCAAAAAATTTTATAAATAAATCGATATTTTTTAACGAATGTTACGGATCTAACAGTTGATTAGAATAACGACATGTTTATGTAAAACGAAACGAAGGCTGAACGTCGTGAAAGAAACGAGCAACAATATTTTTTGATATGGAAAAATGTATTGCTTACCGTTTCTTGCACTACGTTCAGGCTTCGTTTCGTTTTACATAAACATGCTGTGAGTATAACATTTTATAAAGTAGAACCTTAATCCTTTGGCACTATTTTCAATAAAACAGAATGTATTGAAATTACAGCGACGTTTTGTAATGGACCCACAGTGCGCTTTTTTTAATTTTAAGATGACATTTAGGTTTTTTTATTTTTTATTTTTTTTGCTAAATTTTATACAAAAATATTTTTATTCGTCAGATTATTAAACATGTATTATAATTGTGGTATTAAAAACTTGATGTATTGTATGTTTTTTTTATAAAATTCGTCAAAGTTTAAACTTTTTTTTACTAAAATAAGCTCAATAAAACCCAAAAAATAAAGTTATGTTTAAACAATAATAACTTCGAGCACGAAGTATATTTCAAGGTTCTGTTTTTTGTACTTTTTTATGTCTTAATATCCATTGAATTTAATATAAAATACAATAAAAAATGTTAATAAATAAAAATAGAAAAATCGTTGAAATATGACTGTAAATTTTTCAAGGACTGAAAATTTAAGTAAAATTTAGTAGAAAATATCTAGCTATTTCAGCATTATTAAAGTCGAAGGCTAAAACTATCATAAAATATCGTACTTCTACCTTCTGTTTCTGTAAAAACCTGCTGCATCTAGCTGCTTTTTAAAAACACTTAATTTGAAAAATTGTTAAAAATCAAATTTTGCCCTAAAATGCACTGATTTTCAAAACAATTTGTAAGTACTCGTAAATTTAAAGAAAAATAAAATAGAATTCATAATTTAAAACAAGTTGTGACCTTATTTGTATTAGCAATCATTTTTTAAAAAAAAAATTTTTAAATTTCATTAATTTGGTAATATTGTTTTATAGGAGATATATCTAAAAGCTATCCGGTTTGAAACATTTTTAGCATGACGTTTTAGTGAAGTTAAATAAACTATATGTACTCTTTAAAAATATAAATAAGCAATTTTATGCGGGTTTTTTTTTATTAAAAAAAAACTATGGTTTGTATGGGAGGTAGGCGATACAGCTGACCTAGAATTCTAATTTTTTGTGTTGTTACTTAATTTAGGCTGAAACTCATTTGTACACAATTTCATGGATTTGAAATTTTATAGTTTCTGAGATAATGCAAATGTCATCCTTAAATCGAAAAAAGCGCACTGTGGGACGTGACTAAATAAGTGGTACCTGCAAAACCATAAAATATTTTTAGTCTAAGAAAAGCTTTAGCTAAAATATGTAATGTATGTATGATAAATTCCTTATTGAAACATATATGTCTCTTTTTTTTAAAACAAATCTTAAAATACTCTTAAAATAATCAATGTTTTGTAACGGATGTGACTGTAAGAAATGGAATTTTATAATCTCGAATATATGCTACAGTCTTAACCCTCTGTATCATAGTGTAGACTATTGGCAAAATAACGTTTGTTCTACTAATGAATAATAAAAAAAAATAAAAAATCAAGAAATACGTGAATTTTTTTTATCATCTCCAATCCATTAAACATCAAATAAACTCATGGGTGATAAGGTGTTGAAAGAATTTAAAAACATCAAATGTTTATAAAGTTTCTATTTTTATTAGTCATTGTAACGGATGCAACATAAAATAACGACCTTTTCTTTCTAACGGTCAAGTTTATATGGCAAGCAAAATATATTTATAAAAGTATTGATATATTGTAACAAATGCGACATTAAAAAATAACTTTATTTTACTAGGGCACTAAATTTTGTCGTACCATCACAAAGAGAAATTTTTAAGTATTCTATGCTTGATCCAGGCAGAAGGACTATCAGGCACACAAGCAAAAAATTCTTAATTACTTAAAAATTCTAAATTTTAAAAAAAATTAATTTTTAACCCAAGTAAATTAAAGTGCGTGAAGATAAGTTCGTCAGTCCGACGCTAACTTAGCAAAGACTCAAACCAAAATTTTTGATCCGCAAAAAGTTAAATTCGTACTTTTTGCTAAGTACGAATTTTTGGGAGGAAATTAATTCGTTCTTTTTACAAAGTACAAATTTAACTGTTTTGAGGAAATTAAATTCGTTCTATTTGCAAAGCACGAGTTTAACTTTTGATTCGGATTTAGCTTTTGGCACAATTTTGAGTGCACAATTAAGACTTTTGCCATAAACATTTTTCAAAAGTAGTGAAATTGGCGCTCATGGTACTAATCACCTTTCATTTGATATGCTTAACAAAAATATGTAACGCACAGATTTTGAGAAAATTTTGGATTTGAAAATTAGTACCATGAGCGCCAATTTCACTACTTTTAAAAAATGCTTATGTCAAAAGTCTTAATTGTGCACTCAAAATTGTGCCAAAAGCTAAATTCGAATCCAAAGTTAAACTTGTGCTTTGAAAATAGAACGAATTTAATTTCCTCCTGAAAGTAGAATTCATACTTTGTAAAAATAACGAATTTAATTTCCTCCCAAAAGTTTAATTCGTACTTTGCAAAAAGAACGATTAAGTACGAATTTAACTTTTTGCGGATCAAAAATTTTGTTTCGAGTCTTTGCTAAGTTAGCGTCGGATTGACGAATTTACCTTCACGTACTTAGTAAATTAAAACTGAATGTAAAAAGCAAATATTTGTTGCAATTTTTTGAGTCAAAAATGATGGATTCAAGTTAATTAGAATTTATTCGATATATACTAGAGTTGCGCAAAAGTGTTTCTCGATACAAGAAAATTAATTCTCTCCGTGATATGTATATGTAACGGACGTCAGATGTGTATGACTTTAAGAATTTGTGTTTTATTTTTCGTAAAATGTATTGTAAATTTTTTGTTGAAGGTATAACTTTGCAATTTAAAGTTCGTATATTTATAATTGTATGCTGCAAGCATGCATTGTAACGTATGTGACATCTATATCTTTACTATTATATAAAATTGAAGTGAAAATTTGATTTTACCAGTAAACTTCAAAAGTACTGGGTCGATTGTTAGGAAAAAACTTTTCAAATATCTTATTTGTGCTACAGCATTTTATAGTGGTATTTTTCTTGTCGAAATTTCTATATTATTACTATTACATACAGTTGCAGTCAACATTTTATTTTACCAGTAAAGACCAAAAGTAGGTACTGGGCAAATTTTTGTGAACAAAATTTCAAAATATCATATTTGTGCAGTATTTTATAGCGGTATTTCCCTTTTGAAATTTTAATAATAAATGTGTTTAATTAAAGTGTTAAGGTTTTAAGAAACCATCCAATATGCCCAGACGCATAGTAGAACTAGACAAGGTAGTGCTAGAGCTAAATGTGCTCTCTTTCTCAGTAACCATAACTGTCAAACTCATCCATTTTGGTATTTTTGCCAATTCTTGCTTTCATATTGCATTCTCATTAGTTGTAGATATTGTATGAAATGTCAACTTTGTTTTGACAGTTTCGGTCACCGGCTCTCTTCTAACACTACCTTGTCTAATTTTGCCATGCCCAGACGCATTGCTTAATCGTTTTCTATTCACGCGTTTGTTTTGCGTGAGTGTCAATAAACTCCATGTTTCGCTCTTCTCTTCTTTTTTTGTGCTCAACCAACATAGCGCATAAAAAACAGCCTCGAGCAAGGTGAAAAGTAAGATACATATACATGCAGTGCTGCGCTCAAACAGAAAACAAAAGAAGAAATTTTTTTATTTCATTTGACGTGTATTATCTTAAGGAGATTGATAAAGGAAAAATTACGTAATCGTATTACTTTTTTTAAATTAGGGATATTTTTTTAAATTATGTATTGTGTCTTGATAAAAAGTTTTTTGTAACCGATGTGACATAAAACATACACGTTTTAATTGCATCAAAAATAAATTTATAACAAAATAACTTCTTTCTAACTTTAAGTATATGAAATCTGAAACTATTGTAAAAAATCTAAAAATTTGGCAACAGGAGAAGATCACGTAACGGATGTGAACTGAAATTTTAATAAAAAAGTCTATAATTATGTTATACTATAATAGTATAGTATTATATATAAAGTAAACTTTACTACTATATATAAATTCATTATATATAAATTTTAACAATACTAACATGCATACAAAATATTTGTTTAGAAACAGGACAAAACAATTTAACGGATGTGACAATAGTAGAGAGTTTATACATATATGTTATTTTCTGTTTTTTTCAAGTAATTTAAAAGTGTTTTTAATTGTAAACACTATAAAGAACAAAAATTTTTATGAAGCAAATGAAAATAAAAGGTAACGGATGTGAGCTGAAACTTAAAAAGAAATCTCGTTACTTTTTTGCGATTTTTTAAAAAGTAGAGGGACAGGAATTAAGAAAAAATATTATTTTTAACACTAAACACAAGAAATTGTATTCACCAATAAGTAAATGTGTGCAACGGATGTGACGTAAACAAATTTTTTCTATATATTTTTCTTATTAAATATTTAAACTTTAAAAAATAAGTCATTGGTATTTTTAAACCCGTTTGTTTTCTTGGTATACGCCTACTCGGCTAATGGTTTTGTAACGGACGTGACAGTAATATTATAATAAGCTTCAGAAATGCTTTGCCAGTAAAGACATTAATTATCACAAAACCATAAAAACCAGAACGTGATTTATTTTTTTTTTTCAAAAAATTTTATATAATAATTTCTGTGTAACGGATGTGAATTGCAATATTTATGAAAGATGTTGTTAAAAAAAATTTAAATATATTACTTAACCTTGTTTTTTTATCCGTTCATCTTTGATCTTTATTTTTTGGTTTTTGCTCTTGATCTTTACTTCAAATCTTTGATCTTCATCTTTTATTCGAGTCTTGGATCTTGCTATTTGATCTTGATATTAATGCTAGTCTTGGATCTTTATTATTGATCTTTGAGCTTAAACTTTGAACTTGATTTGGTATTTGATTTTTTTTACCCTAGTTACCCAAAAGTAGAAGTATTGAAATAGATTTTAACTCAGCGTTTTTTATATAAAAATGCTAAATTCCGAATTCATCATCGTAAAAACCACTTAATTTTATTTCAATTTTCGTACAGATTCCGGTTGATGTAGAATTACGAAAAACATATTTAAATTTAAATTCGCCCACCAACGTGAAGCTCGTTCAAATGCAAATTTGATAAATATGAAATGAGTTCTCAAAAATATAACTCGATATAATGAATGTTAAACAGAATTTGCCATAAAAATAATAAAAATTCAGTAGAGTGATTCTTCACGATTCCTTTTCTGTTCTAACTACTGTTTTGTTGTTCATTTTTATTCAAATTGGCTTAGTTGATTCTTGATTGTCTTGTTAAACAAAACTATGACGAGTTCGAACAAGATTTACAAGTTGACTGCTTCTTTTACTTAAACCAGACAAATTGTGAACTTGAAAACTTATTTGAAAAGATTTTTTTCCCATTTTTGTCTGACGCTTATAGATTTAGAGGGAATGAGTTGCTATAAAAACTATAAAAACTTAAGGTTATACATCTTGCGTTATAGCATTAAACTATTTTATTAGCTTTTATGGTAAATTTTTAACAACTTCCTCCAGTGTTGTAATAACTATTGTTGGCTCTTTTAATTGAAGTGAGTTGTGTGGACTTAACTTAATTCAGTTAAGAATGAAAGACATAAGATTAAAGCAAATTAGCCAGCTTCAATGGAGAAACTGAATAGCGTAAGCTTGGCTTAAATTAAAAGAATGAAATCATCATTATTTATATAGTCGTCAAAGTCAGAGCAGCTATGAAAACGTTTTGTCTTCAGCTACTTTCGCTTAACTTAAAACTATATTAAATATAATATCGTAGGTTATTAGGTCGAATGTTCTGGAAAGTCATAAAAATACCTTATATCTTTTCTCGTGGAACTGTTTAAAAAAATTTCTTTAAAAAAATTGAAAATAGAATCTTAATACATAAAAGGCAAGCATGCCCAATATCGTTCAAACTGTAATGATTTTTATGCCCATAATTACAGTACTTTTACAACATATATTGTCCTGAAAAATGTTTAGCCTGAAAGTATGCACATCTTTATACATTAAAGGAAAGCATGCTGCTCCGCGCCCAATAACGCTCAAACTGTATTTATTTTTTGCCATTATTACAGGGCTTTTACAACATATACTGTCCTCAAAAATGTTAGGAATTTTTCTAAGAGAGCCAGTGTTTAGTAATGGGCAGCTTTATGTAGCCATGTCTAGAGTCGAGCGGTCTGATGATGTAAAACTAAGTATTATAAAGGGCATGGGAAAAGGGGAACTGGTACAAAATTCTAAAACGATTTTTACTAGAAATGTTGTATATATGGAAGTTTTTTCAAAATAATTTAACCACACATGTATTCTAATAAAAACGTATGTATATAAATCCAATAAATTTTTTGTTATATTTTTTACTCTCAATGCTTTCAACCCGTCGCACAGTGTGCTTTTTTCGACTTTAGGATGGCATTTGCATTAGAAATGAAACTATACTCAGAACTTAACTCAGAAACTATAAAAGCTAGAGCCAAGAAATTTTGTACAAACGAGTTTAAGCCTAAAGTAACAGAATAAAAAATTAGAATTCTAGGACAACTGCATCGCCTACCTCCCATACAAACCATATTTTTTTTAATAAAAAAAAACCCCCGCATAAAATTGATTACTTATGTTTTTTAAGAGTAAATTTAGTTTATTTAACTTCACTAAAACGTCATGCTAAAAATATTTCAAATCGGGTAACTTTTAGATATATCTCCTATAAAACAATATTACCAGTTTAACGAAATTTAAAAAATTTTTTAAGAAAATGGTTGCTTATACAAAATAAGGTCAGAACTTGTTTTAAATTATGAATTCTATTTTGTTTTTCTTTAAATGTAAGAGTATCTACAAATCGTCTTGGAATCAGTGCATTTTAGGGCAAAATTTGATTTTTAAGACTTTTTTCAAATTAAGTGGTTTTTCTTAATAGCAGCTAGATGCAGCAGGTTTTTACAGAAACAGAAGGTAGATGCACAATATTTTATTATAGTTATAGCCTTCTACTTTAGTAATGCTTAATTAGCTAGATATTTTCTACTAAACTTTACTTAAATTTTCATTCCTTGAAAAATTTACAGTCAAATTTCAACGATTTTTCTATTTTTATTTATTAACATTTTTAATTACATTTTTATATTAAATTCAATGGCGATTAAGACATAAAAACTATTAAAAACAAAACTTTTAAATATGCCTTGTGCTCGAAGCTATTATTGTTTAAACTTGACTTTATTTTTGGGTTTTACGGAGCATATTTTTGTTAAATAAGTTTAAACTTTGACGAATTTTATAAAAAAAACCTACAATACATCAAGTTTTTATTACCACATTCATAATACATGTTTTATAATCTGACGAATTAAAATATTTTTTATAAAATTTGACAAAAAAACCCCTCAAATGTCATCCTAAAATCGAAAAAGCGCACTGTGCGTCGTAGGACGGACTTTTATACCAGTTAGTTAATAAAATTCAAATGTCAACAAGACATGCCGATTTTAACAGTTTTAGTATTTCTTTAAATTCTAACTAACCCAAAATCTCTTTTTAAATTTTTATTACAAATCTGATATCAACATTTAAATTTAGTGTTTTGGAGATAGCTCTAAATCTCATACTCACAATCGTCAGTTAGGGCATGAAACTAGTTTTAATGATAATAATAAAAAAAATGATGACGATCAATCGATGGTTTTATGTTGATTTTATATACTTTCTAAATTGTTGACATCAGCTTTTTTAGAGAGAGATAAGCATAAATTTGATTCATTTAGCTCACTTCAACTGTTGAATAAATCAAAATTTCTTACATGAAAAGTCATTTATTTTTTTTAACAAAATTTTTAAATTAAGTTTATAGTTTTTTTATTGCACTAATATAAAAATTATGTAAATTATAGCAGAGTATCAAGTATTTAAATGTGTTCAAAGGGCGCCAGAAAATCTTGCATTAAGTTGTTGAATATTTTAATTTTTATTTAGAGAGCTCATAAAATATTTAAAGACGTTACCATTGTATAAGCCATTGTATTACCAAGTAATGAACTATGTTATGTGAAGGTTTCTGATTTGATTTCTGTTGCAATCAGTGACAATTTTTGTTTTCATTATTAGAATGAACAATTTTTTGGAAGAATTATAGTTCTTTTTATGATAAAGTGTTCTAATTCTTTTTGTTAAGAAATATTTTAAATTTATTACTACATGCATTATTGAAACTTTGCTAGCTGGGATTCAAACCGTGTCCATGTAAATGCCAGTCAAAAACACTTTTAAAGTGCTATTGCTCGGGAAAAAAATTTCGGGTAAATCATCTTTCTCAATTTAAGGTACAAAAATGTTAAAAGTAATGTCTCAACTAACTAGTTTACATTTTTAAACAATTACTTACATTTTTTTGCATTCGATTTTTATACATAAACTAGCAGGCCGCAGCTGTCTGCGTTTCTTTTTATCAATCTGCACAAGACAATACATGTCAAACGACATAAACACATTTCTTGTTTTGTTTTTTTTTTTTTTTTTGGAGCGCAGCACTGCATGCTTGGCAGCTGGGATGATTCCTTAAATAACTTAATACCTTACTGTAATATGCTTGTTATTAAAATTTCAAAAGGAAAATACCCCTAAATAGTGCTATAGCACAAATATGAAATTTTAAAATGCTTGTCATTAAAATCGGCCCAGTACTTTTGGAGTTTACCTGGAACAAAATATGTTCACTTCAATTTTATATAATAGTATAGATCTAGATATCCATGCGCAAATAAAAAAATCCTACACTTTTTAAAAGTGTAAAAAAGATATAAGACAAGTAGAATGTTAACAAAAACGCAACATATAATTTAGTGGCCGAATACGGGTCAAACAGCGACCGTTTTGTAAGACTCTTTACTAAACAAAAGCCGAATAGTGGCCGTACAAAAGTTGAACAGATATAAATATAATTCTTTTTTTTAGCCATCCGAAATCGGCTGAACAAATTGTTGAATTTTTCTCCCATACAAAGTGAAACCATCTTATACATGTATTGATCGGCCCTTGTTTGGCCGAGATTACTTCAAAACTAAAGTGATTATTATAAATGTTTGTGACTGAAGTGTTATAGCCTCCTGCAGTGTGGGTTAAAAGATGGGTACAAGCCTCTCAATAGCTTTATTGTGACAAGGAACTTCAGTACAAAATCGGACAAAATTTCAATTTTTGCCGAGTGATTTAATATTTTTTCTTCCTCCTCTTTTCAGAGGGTGCAAACTTAGCCGCTAAACATTGATTTTCGTCCGATAAAAAACCATAAAACAAATGAAACATGAAACAGGTTTTTAAAAAAATAAGCCCCTTACCATGAAACACAAAAAGAAAATCCGCCGATGTCATGACATAAAAATTTTAATGTCAACATTTTTTCACATTTGCATCAGAAATCTACTGAAAAATTATCTCATTTTTTCTCCCAAACAACCTGCAAACTTAGCCGCCAAACTTTGATTTTCGTCCGATAAAAAACCATGGAACAAATGGAACATGAAACTGTTAGGTTTTTAAAAAATAAGCCCGTTTACATTAAAATACAAAAAGAAAATCATTATTCAGAAACACTTAAAAATTATTTCATTTTTTCTCCCAAACAAAGTGAGACGGTCTAACACATATACTGTTCGACCCTTGTTTTGCCGAGATTGACCTATCTTTGGCCACTGTAAGGGCTCTGTTCAACCCTTGTTCAGCCGCTATTCGCCTTAGTTAAAATACTATATTTGTCCTCGGAAAAACTTTAATATTATTCTTCAATATTTTTCTTAAACTTCATATAAGCAAAATAAATTGTTAGGCTACATTTTTGGAAAAATTTTTGATTTTCATTAGTGATTTTATGAAACTTTTGTTATTTTGTGTGTCTTAAATGAAAACATGTGGATTTAAATAAGCATATCTTAAAATTAGACGTTTCATAAAAGATTTTCTACAATGTTATTACTAAAAAAATAATAAAAAATGGAAGTTTTAGTTATTTCGATTTACGGCGACATTTCTTTCGTTAAGCTAAACAACATTAATAAAATATGTTGAAAAAGACGAAACCATTTATTTTATATAATTTGTCTCTTGTAATGCCATTGCTCGACCCTTGTTCAGCCGCTGTTGGACCCTAGTTAATAAATTTTTTTTTTGCCAGGTAGAATTTCAGTATTATGAAACTATGACTCCAAACAAAACTATATGCCCTAAATACAATTTTTTAAAAATATTTGATAACCAACATTTAAAAAAAACAAATACCTTTTTTTAGTTTTCATTAGTGGATTTATGGAACTATCGTAATTTTGTGTGCCTAAAATGTAGAAATGTGAGTTCATATTAGCAAATTATTGCTTTCCAAATTTACACTTACAAACTTGAAAGTCAAAAGTTTCAAAAAGGTTTTATATAATGAAAGAATAAAATGGGGAAATTATTATAATTCGGCTCTTGTACGGACACTGTTCGACCCTTGCTAAGCCATTGTTCGCCTTTAGATTTATTTATATTTTTTTTTTTTTTTGAACGCAGTTATACTTAAATATTATGAAACTATGAAAATAATATAATAAAAAAAAAAACTCTACTAAGCTTCATTTAAAAAAAACCTTCATTGATTTACCATTAGTGAATTTAAAAAGCTATTGTGTTTTTGTGTGCCTCAAATATAAAAATGTTAGTTCATGTTAGCAATAATTGCTTTCCAAATTTAAACTTTAAAACTTAAAGTTCGAGAAAGGTTTAGATAATGAAAGAATAAAAGATGGAAATTTTAGTTAAGTATTCCTTTTTTAAGCTTAAAATCAAAAAAACATTAAAAGGCAGAAAACGTCGGCCTTTGTAGTGTAGCGCTAGACTATCAACTCAGAGGTCCTCGGTTCGAATCTGAGTTCGGGCATGGTTTTTTTCGCTTTCTTGGTTCTTTACTACATTTAAGAGTTGTTGAAACAAAACATCCACAACTAAATTGTGGAAAATGTGGAATTATAGGACCGAAACAACTGAGGGCTTGCCGAGGTTAAGGCATAACACTAGCCTCGGTTATAAGCAATTCAAATTGTCTTTCACGTTTGTTCCGCCAAAGACGAATTTGCATAATTGCAGATAATTTGCAAAGAATTTGCAAAATTGCAGATAAAAAACCATTTACAAAATTTGAATGGAAAGTCATTTGAAAAAATATCTATCAGGCATTTATAAAGCTGGTAAACTTTCAACTTAAAACCTTATACAATATTATTGACGAAGATTCGCTTCAACTGACAATAGCTACTTTCGATCTTTTCTTTTTTAAACTTAAATGTAATTTCGTTTTCCATTTGTTGTTCATTTAACATAAATAACTTTATTATTACCTTAAAGCGTTTTTTACTGACGTCACAATTTTATGATCAACGAAATAATTTTAGCTATTTTTTATTTTAAATTTTGGTTGCGCAGATTTAGAGAGTGATCTTAAAAGTAATAAAGTTTTAGCTATAAATTTCATTGCATTGTGTTAAATTTTTTTTTATTGCTCAATTTACTGTGCAAAGTTGAAAAAGCAATTATGAGGATAAACATGGAGAGGGATTTTTTTATTGAATAAATATTTATATGGTTTTTTTTTTGACAGCAAAAAACTTTCTACAAATTTTGCACAAGGTTGAATTATGTTCGCTAATTTTATTTTTTATTTTTATTAACTAATAAAATTTAGTTAATTCTTTTGTTATTTTCTAAATTCATACCCTACAATAATTAAGAAAAACTTATCATTTACAATCGATTGCCTAAGTTTTTTTAAATTTTTTAATTAATTTCTCTCTTTCGGTCTCTTTCTCTTACTCTTCTTTGTGGCATGCTTTTTAATTGCTTGCCAAAATGAACAGCTGCTTGTGTTGCTAAGTGTTGATGTTATCATTATTATTTTAACCCAACTTAATGTTGACGACAAGTGTTTTTTATCAACTTTTTATCTGAACTCGCATTCATTTAAAATGCAGTTTTGCTGAGTGCAGTTTTTTTGGAATACATATTTGGAGGTTTTATTTTCGTTACCAGCGCAAAATATTTTTTTATTTTTTTTTTTTTGGTCTTGTAGCAGAACGAAGTTAGCAAACTTGTATAAATTTTTTTCTGTTAATTGACTCAGCATTTTTTTTATATTTTTGGATTTTTTTTTCTCAAATTTTTTTCATACCTTTTTTGGCTGAGTATCACTCAATTCAATGCGTTTCCTTTTACATACAGCGTGAGACCGTTTAGGTTTTACGTTAAAAATTGACTAAAAATTGAATCACAAAAACATATAAAGCAAAGAACAGCCCGTTTTAGCGCAATTTTTGTATTTTAATAACTATAATAAATTAGTTTAGGCATTTTAGGACTTTAATATGCCTCAAAAAGGCAATCAGAATTTATGTTTTGTGTAGAATCGTAATCC
This sequence comes from Dichetophora obliterata, assembly GCA_963920525.1. Classification (NCBI taxonomy): domain Eukaryota; kingdom Metazoa; phylum Arthropoda; class Insecta; order Diptera; family Sciomyzidae; genus Dichetophora; species Dichetophora obliterata. Next base: position 2,433,614 of record OY986438.1, on the reverse strand, counting down.
GCTGAAATTTATTCGAATTCATTTACTGATTCAAGAATGAGAAAAATTTCATGGCGTCGAAGTATCCGAAAAAAATGCTTTAAGACATCTTTTCCAACAATTAAATAAACATTGTTTTACTAAATTTAGAGGTAGATCGTTTCACATATGGTTTTTTTAAGAGTTTTCATATTGTTTTACGCTTTTGTGAGTTCAGAATTATAACAGACGCTAAATTTTTTAATAAATATTAAATAAAAATAAAATAAAACTTCATTATCACTTTCATATGACCAAATTCACAAACAAAAAGCATTGAAATTAAAAAATCAATATGATTTTTTTTAGATTTCTATATGAAAAAGAAATTAAGAATATTTCATATCAAGTATGTCGATATTAGGAAATATTTATCTGTATGTCGATATTAGGAAATATTTATCTTTAGATAATTATTTAAACATAATTAAAATTTTATTATAATTATATTAAAATTATACAATTAATTTAATTTCAATTAAAATTTTTTTTAAGTTCAATTAAAATTTATATTTATATTGAAATTTATATGTAAACAAAAAAAAATCACAAGTGACGTATAAAACTAAAATCATTAAATATTTTTTCTAAGAATGCAGTTGTGTGAGTATTATAGTTACAAACATTTTGGTGCATAAATTGTCCTTGTAGGATGTATGGTTTGGGAGTTATGACGAAAAATCATTTAAGCATAGGCGAATTGATCTAAATGCGACCTAAACTAAATTGTTTCTATAAGGCAGTGCTTCTTAATTAAGGACGCATTTAGGTAGCTCGATTATTACCTAAATTATTTAGGAAGCACTGCCTTATCGACACAATTCAGTTAAGGTGGCCTTAGATCAATTGGCTCAGAACCATAATAACCAAGTTGAAACAATATTTATAACATACATAGGTTTAAGCGCATACTGTTTTCAGAAGTTCAACATGTTTAACTAAACCTTAAAAATAAAATTTTTGTCAGTGCCGTAGACCTAAGATTTGTTTTAGTTTCTCATGTCGAAAAATTTTCCTGATCGAAGAAGGAAAATTAAACGTTTTTAACTATAAAAATACCCACTTGATTTACCAACTGTTTTGGTAAAAGCTATAAGAGACTGTTAGGCAATAAGTAATGAAGTCCTTACAAGATTATAATTTAGGCTTTAGGTCAAGTAAGTTATAAAAAAAGACAACAACAACAACTCTGTGTAAAGTCAATCACACAGCAGACCAGACAGATTGTTTCGGAAGGAGCTAAACGTTCCATCTTTAGTAGTCTTGAGTTTTTCAGCTGTGACCAACCCCTTATTGCCTTAAATTTTATTAGAGTTGAGTATGACTAAGTTGCTCTTCTCTCTTTTCACGATCCCACTCTTGGTTTATCGCTTGTTTGGCTGATAATTTACCAAAGAAGTCTTTGAAGGCCTTCAATTACTGCGAATAAAAGACTAATAAAAAAAACACTGTTGCCAAAAAATATAAAATCTCGATTCCAAAAAAATGTAAATAATTTAAAAAATATGTGATATTTATATATGATATAAAAAATCCGAAAACCCTTACTAGAGATATAACTAAAAAGCCTTATTCTAAAGCGTTATATCTCTAGCCTACGATGGTTTCGTAAAATTTACGATAGAGTCTGAATCCGAAAACACTAACTAGAGATATAACTATAAAGCGTTGATTTTTTTTTTTTTTTTTGGGTTTGTCTATTTTATCTATTTTGCAGATTTACAATTTTTTATGATTTTTTTCATTTTCTATTTCTTGCGGTTTGGCCAAACATAAGGACAAAGCTATCATCAAAGCCTGCTGCATTCAAAAAGACAATGAAGTCTATGTAATTTTTTCCCGTATTTCTGGCAAAATTAATTGAACAGAATTGAACTCGCAGTTGTTATCAGATTTCATAATTACAAATAAAAACATCTTCTTTCTTTAGATATTTACAGATATTTTAATATTAACGTTTAAAAAATCAAATGAACCATGCAATTACTTGTGTGCCTATATTGCAATACTTTTTAAATTTTTGTCCTTTTTTTCCTACTGTTATGAATATGATTTTTTCAAAATTTTTAAGCAGTTTTTGTATGTTTTTTTTTTTGTGAAAATTTTTTTCTTTTTAGTTATTTTTCATTTAATTTTTGCGTAATTTTTCATAATAATTTTTGGTTATTACTTATTAGGCTGTAGTTTTCTATGAAATTTTTCGCCATTTAGTAAAAAAGAATGATGTATGATTGGAAAAACTTATTTTTCTTAAAAGTAAATCAGTGGATTTAATTATCCTTCAGTAAATCCTTAAACTTTCGTCTTAAAAGTCATTATAAAAATTTAATATTTTAATAACACTTGAAATCTTAAAACACACATTTTTTATTGGGATATTTTTGATGTTTTTAATCAATAATAAAGATAGAAAAGATCCTGAAATTAAACGTAAAGAGGTTAAGAAGAAAAAAGTAACACAACATAGATTTCTCCAAACTAAGTCAATTATTTCAAATGGAACATTCTTTATAGAAAAGTCCATAGGATCCAAAAAATTTAATGTAAATTACATTATATGTAAAAATTTAATTAAAAACATATATTAAGTAAACTTTATAATGATTAAAATAATTAAAATAATAATTAGATATAATTATTAAAATTATTATAGTACAGTAAGTAAACTTCTATACAATGAAGTTCTTCACACTATGAATTGATTTAAAAAACACAGCTTTTTCGTGTTTTCTTTTTTGATTTTTACTATCATTATTTATTGTTTGGATTACTAAATAGCTTACCAAACTTATTGTTTTGAAAATAATTATTATTTTCCTTGTTGTTGAAATGTTTTTATGGAATTTTTCATTCATGCATTAAAATGGGCTTAAATTATACTCATTTCGTACAAGGGAATTTATCTACTGGGAATAATGCAAAAAATTGAGAAATTTTTCATTTTTTTTTTTTAGGAATTCTCGTTTTTGGGCCATTTTTCCAAAAATTGTTGGTTTTTTTTTTTATGAAACTGTTATCTGAAATTGTGTGATATTTGTGTGAAAAAAATTCGATTTTTCGTTTTGGGCCTTTTTTCATTCAGTTTTAAGTCATTTTTCAATTGGGTGATTTTTCCATTCTTTTTTGGGCGATTTTTCTTATGGAGGATATTTCATAGCGCTAAACATCTCCGCTTGACTTCGAGCCTGTCTTTAAAACATTTATTTTAATGTTTCTTTTAGTTTTCTAGTCTTAAATAAAACCAATTTCAATTTTATTTTTTAATACTATCATAGGTAGTATCACAGAATTGTGTAAATCAGTGTTGCCCAGTGCCCAACCCTTTCCATTATTTTAACTCTTTTACAACAACTTTTCAACAAGCTATCCAAAGTTTTCTTTTTTTGTGTTGTAAATTTTGATGCACTCTTAAAAAAATTTCTATGGGCATCGCTGATTCCCTCAAATAATCGTCTTTAGTTAATTCTCTTTTTCCCTTTTTCTTTTTACTTTGAAACATTTTTTGTTTTCCAGAAAGGATTTTAATTTTATTTTATTTTTAAATACTAAGATAAACCTCACTGCTAGTCCCAAAGGGTTAAATCAATTAGTTATTCAAATTCAATTCCAACAAATCAAGCGAACAGCCAACGGCAACAACAATACTGATTTGAAAAAAAGTCGTCAAAAAAGCAACACAAAAGGCAACAACAAACGTAGGTTGACATGTTATTTGTTGTTGTTTTTGTTGTTGTTATTGCATGCAACATGTACTCGTACACGTATGTATCTATAAGAGTATCTTTAGGAGTTGCATTGCCTACTAGCGTACAGATACGTACAGCTACGGACGATTTTGATGTGAAAAATAAAAAAAAATCAACAGAGACCAAATAAAAAAGCAAACCAAAAACAATAACAGCACAACAAAGAAAAAAAACACACAAAACAGAGAACTAAACTAAGAACACAAAACAAAAAAATGAACAGAAAATACAAAAAACAAAATGAAACAAAAAATAAACAAACACAAAAAAAATTTAAAGAAAAAAAATAAAAACAAAAAACAGAAACAAACACAACAAATAAATAAATAAACTAGAGTTAAAACAACAACAACACTTAGAGTTAAACTTCAACTGCTGCATCTTCAGAGCAGCGCGAGAAGCTTGGTTGCAGGCTTGCATAAAGCCAACACGCGAGCATAAAACACAACAACAACTGCAACAAATTTGCAGTATCTGATGCACAGCTGCTGCAGCAATTACAATAACAACCAGCTTTATTGTACAAAAACAGCAACAACTTCAGCCTAGATGTTGGCTAGGTTGAGAGGCGCTTTTTGTTGTTGCTGGAAAAAGCTTGTTTTTAATGGTTGTTTTCTTACTTATCTTTAAGCTTTAGTTGCAGGCGGCTTGGCTATAATTTACTTGGGAGAGAGGGTGAGTGGAGTAAGAAGCCGTTTTCGCGTTTTTGTTGCTGCCACCAAAAGCGGAGGTGCAACATTTTAATTGATTCTTTTTTTTGCGGATTTTTTCAAGACCACAGCTGTTAATATTTTGATGCTAAACACTAGGATGCGACTTACTTGGCTTTAAATCCTGTGAGCTTTTATGTTAAGGAGACGAAAAATAATCAAAGCTTTGTCAAATATCCAGCTTTCGAAAGCATAATTTTTTAATTAGTTTGTTAATTGAACGGTTGATTAGTTAGCTAATAAAAGCTGAACAAATTTTGCTTTGTACTATTTTACAAAATGTTGAATTTTTCTTGAAAAGCAATTAAAAAACACCTGAACACATAAACACACGGCGGCGAGCGAAAGCCTGTACAAGCTTTAAAGCATACAAAAAGTTTCACGAAAAAGTAAAATAAGCGCGCTTAAATTTCTTTAAAAATTTCTTCTAATATTTTAGTACTATAACTTTAATAATGATGTTTTCAAACAACACGTTTTGTTTTCTTGTTTTTCACTTGAAAAACCAAAATAATTAAAAGCGCACATATACACAAAGTTTTGTTGAATCTCGAAAAAATAGTTTTGTTTTTGTAAATTATATAGACTAAAGAAAAATAAAAATCCGACACGCTTCGAAAACCACACGTCTTTTCAAAAGTAGCGTCAAACTAAGACTGAACCCATGATTGGTTGCGAACAACGTTACTGTATGCCACAAAGTAGTTTGCTTCATCAGCAACAATACCAGCGTGTGAGTAAAAATAGTATCTCATGGATTGCACGAATATCTCTCGAACTAACTGAGTGTATGCAAAGAGAGAGGCACAACCACAAATAATAGTTTCATAAAACCGGTCAAAACAAACAAGTCAGCAAAAAGAATAGAAACGAAACACGAGTACTAAATCTACAACAACAAAAACAATCATAACAAAAATACAACCGCTACCAAATACAGCACAACAAAATCTTTATCAGATTTTTATGTAGTCGTTTGTTGTAGATACGCATGCGGCCTACACAGACACAATGTCTTTCAACTTCAATTTCAATACTGATAACTTTGATTCAATCGTTCAGTTTCGTATAAAGTATGGGTTTGGTACGAATGCAGCCTGAAAAATAATCGTTATAGTCGATTTCTGAAAGATTATTGTTGAACTCACTTCTTACTAATTATATAAATTATAGCTTAGAATTATCTGATATATTTGTGATGTTAGATAATTGTTTGAGAGTATTTTGATTGTTACAACACCAAAGGAAAATTTGATCATAGCAAAGTATAGAAGCATTGTGATTCGTATCTTCAAGGACCACCAATACCGATTATCGCTATCAATCAATCCTTTAATAACAGTTATTGTTTGATCGATATTTTTTCAATCAGAAATAAAAGTTATTTCTTGGTCGTTATTTTTTTGATCAGAAATAACAGTTATTATTTGACCGTTATTTTTTCAATCAGAAATAAAAGTTATTTCTTGGTCGGTATTTTTTTGGTCAGAAATAACAGTTATTTCGTGGTCATTATATTTTTCAATCAGAAATAAAAGTAATTTCGTGGTCATTATTTTTTTAAATAACGATTATCGCTATCAATCAATCATTTAATAACAGTTATTGTTTGATCGATTTTTTTTCAATCAGAAATAAAAGTTATTTCTTGGTCGTTATTTTTTTGATCAGAAATAACAGTTATTATTTGACCGTTATTTTTTCAATCAGAAATAAAAGTTATTTCTTGGTTGTTATTTTTTTTTGATCAGAAATAACAATTATTATTTGACCGTTATTATTTCCAATTTGTTGTTTAAAATTCCAGATCTGATGGACTTTGTGGTATATCATGGTATTTTATCTAGCGCACTTAATATTGAGGAAACTAATGATCTTAGCTCCGACCACTCAGCAATTTTGCTTAACTTCAATGGTGAAGTCCAGAAATTGTCAAAAAAATATACTCTTTTTTCCAAAGCCACTAATATACTTCAATTTCAACAATGGATTAGCTCTCATATAAATTTAAGAACGAGTCTCAATAAAGAAAGTCAAATAGATGACGCTGTCGAATTTTTCACTAATCTAATACATAAAGCTGCTTACTACGCAAACCCACCACAGCGAGAATCAAATAACTCTTCCGTTAATAATAACTCATTGAGGTCATCCAGAGAAATTCGAAGTTTAATACAAAAGAAGCGAAGTCTAAGAAGAATATGGAAAACAAGTCGTAATCCTATCGATAAGACCAACTTTAATCGCGCGAAAAAGGAATTAACTCTGCGACTCTTGGAGGAGAAAAATAATTCCATCGAATACTTTCTCCAAAACTTAGATGTTACAAAAAATGATGAACACAGTTTGTGGAAAGCGACAAAGTACTTAAAGCGCCCTATAAAGAGAAGCGTTCCATTTAAAGATGAGCTCGGAAATTGGTGCAAGACGGACGGTAAGCAAGCTGAAGCGTTTGCAAATCATTTAAAGGAAACATTTACACCATTTTCATTTAACACTGATCCTAGTGACATTCTTAATTTTCTTGACTGCCCTTGCCAGATGGATCTACCTATTCGTCATATATCACCAACTGAAATCACTAAAGAAATTGAAAAACTAAACAACATTAAATCCCCTGGCTACGACTGCATTAATGCTAAAGTTGTAAAGAATCTTCCTAAAAAAGGTGTAATTTTCTTGGCAAATATTTATAATGCTATGCTGCGACTAAATTATTTTCCAACACAATGGAAGTGTGCTGAAATAATAATGATCGCTAAGCCGGGCAAGCCAGAAAACTGTTTAAAATCTTACAGACCAATAAGCTTATTGGCAACATTCTCTAAAATATTTGAGAGAATATTTTTAGAACGATTGCTGCCAGTTCTTCACTCGCGCCAAATATTGCCAGATCATCAGTTCGGGTTCCGAAGCCAGCATGGGACACCTGAGCAAGTTCATCGTGTTGTAGAGGCTATAAGTACAGCGTTAGAAAAAAAATTGTACTGCTCTGGAGTATTCCTCGATGTACAACAAGCTTTTGACCGAGTATGGCATGAAGGATTATTGTACAAAATCAAACAACTTTTACCGTCTCCATACTACCTTTTTTTTAAATCATATTTAAACCATCGGCATTTCTATGTCAAAGTCCGAGAAGATCTCTCACAAATATGTGAAATAAAAGCTGGTATACCTCAGGGCAGTGTCCTGGGACCAGTTCTCTATACAATATATACCTCAGATATGCCGATAACAGAAAACACAACAGTTGCAACTTATGCTGATGATTCGGCTATCTTAGCCTCTTCATTATCTGCAGATCAAGCAACCACTATATTGCAAAACCATTTAGACCAAGTAGAAATTTGGCTTAAAAAGTGGAATATAAAGGTCAACTCGAGCAAATCCACACAAATCACATTCACAACAAGGAGAGCAGAATGTCCAAATGTAACAATCAACCAAACAACCATACCTAAAAGTAGCACTGTTAAGTACCTTGGAATGCACCTTGACAAAAGTCTTACATGGAAAAGTCACATCAAAGCAAAACACCAACACTTAAAACTAAAAACTAAAAACATGTGGTGGCTTCTTAATCCGCACTCGAAACTGAGATTAGAAAATAAGCTCATACTATATAAAGTTATTTTAAAGCCTGTGTGGACCTACGGCATCCAATTGTGGGGTACAGCATGCAACTCCAATGTTGAAATATTACAGCGATACCAATCAAAAACTTTAAGAATCATTGCAAATGCTCCGTGGTATCTCAAAAACAACATCATTCACAGGGATCTTAATATACCAAAAGTAAAAAACGAAATTACTAGATTTAGTTGCTCATATCTGGAAAAGCTATCCAATCATCCTAATACGCTAGCCAATAACTTGTTAGATAACAGTCAAGCAATCCGTAGACTTAAGAGACATCATGTATTAGACTTGTCATCTAGATTTAATTTCTAGCTCTAAACTTTAATTAAGTAGTTTGTTCCTTTGTACACTAAGTGGTACAACGGACTCTGTTAGTTTAAGTATTGTATAAACAAATTTGCTTAATGTCTAGATTAAGATAGATTGCAAATAAATGAATAATAAAAAATAAAAAAAAATTTCTTGGTCGTTAGTTTTCCAATCAGAAATAAAAGTTATTTCGTGGTCGTTATTTTTTTCAATCAGAAATAAAAGTTATTTCGTGGTCGTTATTTTTTTAATACCAATTATCGCTATCAATCAATCATTTAATAACAGTTATTGTTTGATCGATATTTTTTCAATCAGAAATAAAAGTTATTTCTTGGTCGTTATTTTTTCGATCAGAAATAACAGTTATTGTTTGACCGTTATTTTTTCAATCAGAAGCAAAAGTTATTTCTTGGTCGTTATTTTTTTTATCAGAAATAACAGTCATTATTTTTTTTCAATCAGAAATGAAAACAATTTCTTGATCGTTATTTTTTCAACCAGAAATAAAAGTTATTTTTTGCCCGTTATTTTTTTAATCAGAAATAAAAGTTATTTCGTGGTCGTTATTTTTTTCAATCAGAAAAAGTTATTTCGTGGTCGTTATTTTTTTAATGGCGATTATCACTATCAATCAATCATTTAATAACAGTTATTGTTTGATCGATATTTTTTCAATCAGAAATAAAAGTTATTTCTTAGTCGTTATTTTTTCGATCAGAAATAACAGTTATTATTTGACCATTATTTTTTCAATCAGAAGTAAAAGTTATTTCTTGGTCGCAATTTTTTTTATCAGAAATAACAGTCATTATTTTTTCAATCAGAAATGAAAACTATTTCTTGATCGTTATTTTTTTCAACCAGAAATAAAAGTTATTTTTTGCCCGTTATTTTTTTAATCAGAAATAAAAGTTGTTTCGTGGTCGTTATTTTTTTCAGTCAGAAAAAAAAGTTATTTCGTGGTCGTTATTTTTTTAATGACGATTATCACTATCAATCAATCATTTAATAACAGTTATTGTTTGATCGATATTTTTTCAATCAGAAATAAAAGTTATTTCTTGGTCGTTATTTTTTTGATCAGAAATAACAGTTATTATTTTTTCAATCAGAAATGAAAGTTATTTCTTGATCGTTATTTTTTTAATCAGAAATAGAAGTTATTTCGTGGTCGTTATTTTTTTCAATCAGAAATAAAAGTTATTTCTTGGCCGTTATTTTTTCGATCAGAAAAAACTGTTATTATTTCTCCGTTATTTTTTTTAGTCAGGCATAAAAGTTATTTCTTGGTCGTTATTTTTTCGATCAGAATTAAAAGTTAATTTTTGACCGTTATTTTTTTCGATCAGAAATAAAAGTTATTTCTTGGTCGTTATTTTTTCGATCAGAATTAAAAGTTAATTTTTAACCGTTATTTTTTTCGATCAGAAATAAAAGTTATGTTTTATATTTTTTTTATTTAAGAAAAAATAATTTGTTGGCTGAAATAATTTCTATCGAAAAACTAACATATTCATTCGAGAAAATTTGTTTTAATTTTATATTGTGAGAGTGTTGAGAATTAATCTTAATTTGAATGTTAAAAAAGTGGCAAAAAAAATGATGAATGTCTCTTAAAGTTGGAAAATGGTGACAAGAATTGAAAAATTTTAACGAACGTTTGAATTTTATAAGTATAATAAATACTCGCATAATGCAAAATTCAATTCGATTTTTCAGTTTTCCGTTTTTTCGGTCCTGAAATACAGTTAACATTTTTTTCTAGTTCAATAATATAAAACAACTTTTGAAAAATTGTCGTTTTTTTAAGGAAAAAAAAATCTGTAAAAACGTATGTTATAGTTTGTATACAAAAAACTAAAAAAGATTTTTAAACAAAACAATTATAAATATGCAACAGTATTCCAGATTTCAAAATTTTAAAAAAAAATCATATATCGCGGCGGGTTTCTCACGTTTTCCCTTACACAAAAAATAGCTACGGTGCTTGGTTTGTTTTGACAGCAGTTTGACTTTTTCTCTGTTTGTACATAATCGGAAAAAAATCGTTCAAAAAAGAACTTTTATTTCTGATCAAAAAAAAATAACGGTCAAAAAATAACTTTTATTTCTGATTGAAAAATAACGGTGAAAAAATAACTGTTATTTCTGACCAAAAAAATAATCACCAAGAAATAACTTATTTCTGATTGAAAAAAATAACGACAACGAAATAAATATTATATCTGGTTAAAAAAAAATAAAGACCACGAAGAACTTTTATTTCTGATTGAAAAAAAAACGACCAAGACATAACTTTTATTTCTGATAGTAAAAAATAACGACCAAGAAAGAACTTTTATTTCTGATGGAAAAAAATAACGACCAAGAAAGAACTTTTATTTCTGATCGAAAAAATATCGACCATAAATAATTGGTTTGAGGTGATTTTTATCTTAAAAATCATGAAAAAAAAATTTTTTGTAAAAAATGGAAACTCTAGCGTCACATTGCTTTATTTAAAAGAATTATACAACAACTTTTTATACATGATCTTTTGATCTAAAATTTCAAAAATAATCGCTATTTTCGGTCCCTGCTTAAAATTACCACTGAATCAGAAAATTTGATTATAAAATTAAGGAAGCAAAACGTTGCTGCGAGTTATTATGTATATAAATATTATCAGAGAATTTCAAAAAGGTGGAAAAACCTTTAGAAAAATCTTCGCAAATTGAGCAATATCTCGAAAAATATTTTACTTTTTAAATTTTTTCTGCATTTTTGTGTTTATTTACTATAAAATTTATTTTAAAGTAAATTTTATGCATCCGCAAAACTATTTTTTGCTTTACCACATATAACACAGTGTAACCGCCAAAGAATTTCAAGCAAAATGGTAACTGAAGCGCGGTACAGCCCTAAAATAAAGAGCACATAGTCCGGGTGCTCAATTCTATCACAGTTTTGAGAGTATTGATTTTAAAATTTTTTTACTTAAAATCTGACTTAGGCGATTTTTACCTTTTTTGGGCGATTTCTAATTTCTGTGGCGGTTCTACGTCTGAAACCCGTGCCTATGTCCTCCCTTCCCTTGCTATTGTCACAAGATTTCATAATTAGAAAGAATATACATTTTTTCTTTTGCCATAAATTTTCATTTATTGTAATTTTATCAAAAGTAGCATGCCAACATTGCAATACTTATGAAATTTTTTGGATTTTTTCGTTTATTGTTTTGTTGAAGTGTCGTTTTTTCTGTATTTATTTTATTGCTTAGTACATTTTTTTTTTGTGTTTTTAGTTTAATTTATTTTTTGATTTTTCATAAATGACCAAACAAATTTGGTTTTTTTTTTGGTTTTTTTTTTGTAAAATTTGGTTGTTTTTTTTTTGTTTTTACCTTCCTTGTGTTTGTTGGTTGATTTGTATTTTTTGGCTGAAATTTTTTCGCCTGAGACTTCTTTTTTATTTTTGAGTTTTTGGAAAGTTTTTGTTTTTTTCTGTTAAATGTCGTTTTATTGTCATTTTCATGGAGTTGGTTGGCAAAATTTCATATCTCATTTTTCATTTGGGTGATTTTAATATTATTTTTTTTCGATTTTTCTGTGGGCGGTATTTTTCACTGCCAAATGAAAAATCACACAAATGAAAAATTAAAACTGAAATTCTACCCAATAATAACACCAAATTTCTCCCGACAAAAACAAAAATATGTGAAAAAAACTTTTGAAAATATTTCCCAACAATAAAAAACGATGTATGCTCTATGCTCTCAAAAATTTATTAGTAAAATTTCTACGAATGATATTAGTAAACAAAATATTCGTGCATTCTACAAATTTTTGTACAATATACAAAGTATTTTTATTGTTATATCTTTACGAATTCGTTCGTAAAAATTTTTTAATACCTGATGTAGTATCTACGAATATATTTGTTTTATATACTATGATACTCGTAAACAAAAACAAATCAATTCGTATTACTGCATTGTACGAATGATTGTGTACATATAAATAATAATAATCGTAAATTTCTCGTACGAATAACTTCGTAATTTCTTTCATTACATTCGTAATTTTTACTAATGCTTTCGTACTATTTACGAATGAAAAATAATATTAGTAGAAACAATTCTTTCGTAGGCTGACCGTACGAATTATTAGTAGAGTAGTAGAGTAGTAGTAGAGTAGTAATTATTAGTAGAATTATTAAAAAACTTAAAACCCAAATCGTTCAGCTTTGTTTTTCGAACATCTACAGAACATAAGGAACTGTATGATTGTAAAGTGACTGTAGCCTACTGGTAGAGTGCGTGGCCCGTAAGCTAAAGAGCCGAGGTTCAAGCCCCAGCTCAGACAGAATTTTTTTTTAATACATTTTTTTAGGAATACGAATAAAATATTCGTAATATGTACTAATATACTTCGATTTTTCGAATAGATTGGACGCAGTTATTAGTAATATTTACACACAAATACTTTTGAGTGTAATTAAAAGGCGAACAAACATAGCACCCACTGACAAAAAGTTTTCGATCATAACGCTGGGATGACATAACGTTATGTCCGTTCCAAATGGTCATTAAGTCCGTGGACCTTATGTCTACCTCACAAACGTCTGAATTGAAGTGGACAGTAGGACCGTTTTGCTTGGACATAATGTCTACGAATTTTAAAATGAACTAATCCAATTACAATTTTGTTAAGCAAATTTGGTATAAAGAAAAAAAGGTGGGATGACCACGGACGTAACGTCTACTTACGGCCATAATGTCCAAAACAAATCGGACAGAGGATCCATGGACATTACGTTCGTATTAAAAAATTTTATTTGCCCTTGTAAGAATGTAGTTGTTGTGATAACAAACACTGTCAACAAAGTATCCATTTGAATTCAAACGTAAGGTCCATGAACATTATGTTCGTTTGCGAAGTAGACATAAGGTCCATGGACATTATGACCGTTATGTCTGTGGACGATATGTCATCCCACCGACCATAACACTAAAATCTATTTTGGGAGTTAACACTCAGAAAAAAAAGTTTCAGAAAATCTAGAGGAATAGCACCCAATCATTATAAAATCTCGCTTCATTTAGCGCCATGGCCGATTTTCTATAAATTAAGCATATATTTTTCGTTGAATTGACACCAGAAGTGTTAAATAGTTCAAGAAAATTATCCAATCATTTACGAAATATTTCGCCAACTTGAAGAAACTTAGCCCAATTGTGTTGAAATCTTATGACATTTTAGTAAGTTTTTCTACCGTTTACTTATCATCGGCCATAACTAAGAGAAACATTTTCTTGGAAAATAAGAAATTTTCTACTATATCTACACAGAGGGAAATAATATTCTTATATTAAGTAAATATTTTGCTTGATTTATTATAAATAGTGTCGATAAAACAGTGCTTCCTAATTTAGGAAGCATTTAGGTAGCTCGAGAATTTACCAAGTTATTTAGGAAAAACTTCCTTATCGACCCAATTTAGTTTAGGTCGCATTTAGATCAATTCGCACACAGCCTTAGTCTCATTTGCTCAAATCAAGCATTAAAAACTAAAATTAAGAAAAAAATAATTATAATGAGAATTTATTGCTAAAATTGAGTAAAATTAACTATTGAAACAAGCCTAAAATACTTGATCCTAGAACCTGAAACAAGACTTGAATCAAGAATATATTTTCTTAATATAATCAAATACAGAGTTAGTTATTTAAAAAAGTATTGAATTAAAGTGATATTGCACGTTGGAAAAAATAAAAACAAACTTAATTTTACTCTCAAATAGGTATTGATACGATAGACAGTAAATGGACTATTTCACATATATCAGAACTAATTACATGGATTAGGCAAATAGTTTTCTTTAAAAGAAAAATCAAAGCATTCTAGTATTGAGAAAATTGTTTTTTGGATGAAGCAAATTGTTCTCAGCTCTACAAAAATCAGTTTTTAAAATCGAGCAAATTATTTTAATTTTTAGCAAATTGTTTAACATTCTTCAAAAAAATTCGTCAAGCAAAACATTCTAGTATTAAGAAACTAGTTTACTTGAATCAAGCAAATTGTTCTCAATTCAAGGCAAATAAATTTCTCAAATTAGTAAATTATTCTAGTTTTCAGTAAAATGTTTATTTGAATCAAGCAAATTGTTCTCGGAATATTTTACCTTTAGCTGAAATGAAATTTTTTCACTTTTTTTTCGTGGAACATATGTATTAAGAACTTCTAATTCCAAATCTGAAAAAGTTAATGGTCGCTCTCATCTGGTTTAGAAGTTATAGGGGTCCAAAACTAAAAATAGGTTTAAAAAAACTTGGGTATTAAAATGGGTATTAATAGAAAGTCTATTCTATTACTTATTCAATAAGCTATTAATCATAAAATTCCATTAATTAATTTCTAAGATATAACTCTTTTTATGTACCAACTATTTTGCATCCAAATTTTAGATCCATTTCAGATTCAAATAAAAACGACAAAAATTAATTCCTTAATTAATTAATTAATTAACTTAATTCCATGAATTCGAATGTAAAAACGACAAAAATTAATTCCATGAATTTGAATGTAAAAAATTAAGGATAATTTAAAAGACAAGAAAAATTGTTATTAAAAATCGCATCGATTTTTAGTAACAATTTTTCGCCTGCGGCGCTTTCTTTAATCATCGTTAATGTTACTATATAATTTATACTATATAAATATACTATATAAATATACTTTATAAATAACTATACTACATAAATCGCGGCGATTTTTAATAACAAATTTTTCGCTTAAATTATTCACCGTTTATTTAACAGTTCCAAAATATTTCAAAAATTCTTAAAATGTTTTTTATATAATTTGGACTTCCAGCTTAATAGTGTTTTTCCCTTGTACGGAATATGGTTTTTAACACGACAAAACGAAACTATTAAAGTATAAAAAAGTTATATCTTAAAAAATTATGCATGGCTTTTAATGTTTGATACCTCGTTGAATAGGTGCTCGTACTACCTTTCTTTTAATACCCATAATGCTTACTTTTCTAGGAAATTTAAAAAATTACAGCTTGTTTTTAAGGCCATTTTTCCTAACTTTGGACCCTCTAACTTTTAAACGTCTTGAGAGCGACCTCTCACTATTCGCTTTTTTAGCTTCAAATACACATTTTGAAAAAAAAATTAAATAAGTCCATTTTAGCTAAAGGTAAAATGTTCCTTGTTCTCAATTCAAAGCAAATAAATTTCTCAAATCAAGCTAATTATTCTAGTTTTCAGCAATCTGTTTACTTGGATCAAGCAAAATGTTCTCAATTCAAGGAAAATAAAGTTCTCAAATCAAGCAAATTATTCTAGTTTTCATCAAATTGTGTACTTGGATCAAGCAATTTTTTCTCAATCCAAGGAAAATAAATTTCTAAAATCGAGCAAATTATTCTAGTTTTCAGCAAATTGTTTACTTGAATCAAGCACACTTTTCTCACTTCAAGTAAATATTAGACTCGAATGCAGAAAAAATATTACAGAGTTTTAAGCAAATGTTTCTTGAATTGAGTATTTTTTTCTTAATATCATGTATTTTTAATTTGCTCAATTCTAGCAAATTTATGCTTGAATTGAGCAATTAATGCTTGAGTGTAAACTGATAGGCTATTTGCTTGATTCAAGCATAGAGTGCTTGATTTTTTATTTTCCGTGTAAGAGAAACATTTTCATTGAAAATAAGAGATTTTCTACTGTAACTAAAAGAAACATTTTCTTTGAAAATAAGATATCTTCTACTATAACTAAGAGAAAGTTTTTCTTTGAAAATTAGAAATTTCTCTTCGAATCCCTGGAAAAATTTTGGAATTTTTGAAAAAAAAATTTGGGAAAAAGACACCACTTTTCAAGATTTTAAACAGCATCCCGTGAGAAATGTTTTTTTTATACTGACGAGAAACTGTAACCATTATTATTATTAACATAAAATTAAATTGAAAAATTACCATTATCCGGAGACTTGAACCTCGGCCGTGTGAGTGTAATTGCATGGGCTTATCCATTCGACCATCGCAGTTGTTAACCAATCGTAGCTTAATTTGCTTCACTGCTTTGCTGGAATCGTTCGCTTTGTAAATAATTTTAAAGCATTTTTTGTAGAAATATAATAAAAGCATCTTTAAAATACATCACTTGTGGTATACAAGTTGATTCGTATTTCTATGAAATAAATAAGTATTCTTTAATCCTCTTAAGATTGGAATTATAAAAGCCGATTTAATTTGATAGTTATTTTTATTTGGACTTGCTATCTTTCCTACTTTTATAGAATGCCAGTCACTTGCCCATTGTTGCCAGATCTTCTTTTTTTCATTTTGAAGTCAATCTGTCAAAAATAGGAAAGCGTTGCCATAATGAAAAGTCAGGAACAAATAAAGGTAGGATAACAGTTGTGCGTGTTCAAAGATAAGATTGCAATTGTAACTTATATTTTTCCAAATTTAAGAAATCAGGCTGTAGAATGTTGCAAGCGGACTTGATTTCAATACAGCTTTTCTTCAAATTAATAATGCTTTTTTACAATTTAGCTTTTATCATAACTTCATTTCTTATATTTAAGTAAAAACTTGTCTTTAAAATGAAGAGCTGTTTTGATAACGTTGCAACGAATTCAAGACGTGAGATCGTTAAATCATGTAAAAATTCTTTACATTAAGGATAAACTTCTATAGAATATAGATAAACCCATTCTTATGAATTGAAGCCACAGTTTCCGAATTTAAGGGAAACAGATTTTTTTTTTTGGGTGAAGATCAACCCTACCAAAGATCATAAAACCCAAAAAATTGTCGTTTATCGCGCACAGAAAAATCGAAAATAAAATCACCTATTATTTTTGTATTTCTGATACAAAAATACAGAATAGGGTACTTTTTTATATAACCTTAACGACCTGAAAATTTACGATTTTAACACATTTTCGGACAAAATATGGTTTTTTTTTTTGGCATTTAAGTTTGATATGAAAAATTGGCCAATATTTTGGGCGAAATTAATTTTTTTGTAAGCTACCACTTTTAAAGCAAAATTTACTTTTATGGTCAAAAGTATAATTTTTTTTTATATCACAATCATTATACGTATTTTTTAAAAATGAAAATTTGTTCATTCGTAAGTTGTGTGAAGGATCGCGCAAGGGATGAATCGTGATGGATACATTATTAGGTATTATTTTTTTTTTTTATTAAGTTCTTAAATTATTATTGATTTGTTTTTTGTAGTTCACTTGATTTTTCTAAGCTTTATATGAGTTTTCCGAATTTTGTTATTCTTTTCTGAAATTCAAATGAAATTTCTATATTTCAATTTAGCTTTTCTGAACATCGGCAGGAATCGCTAAATTTGTATAATCTTTTCTGAAACTCAAATGCAGTTTCGATCTTTTCTGAAATTGAAACGGTTTCTGAATTTCATTGGGTATCTTAAATGATATCGTAACTTATGCTTTGTCAAACTGTTAGCCTACTTCAACAACAGCTCACTATTATTACACTGAGTCCCTTTTCTTAGCGGATTCTACGACGACAATAAACAAAAAAAAAACGCTTTGATCGACAGTTATTCAACATTTTACTGAAACTGGCAATATTTACAGTAAAATTTTTTTATTTTTGTTTTTCCCATTAAGCTTATTTCTATGTAGTTTTTAATTAAAACGAAAATGCCATTATAAGTGAACAAAATAAAATTAAAGCAACAGCAACAAAAAAGTCAACAACATAAGCAGCTCAAGTAGCAGCAGCAGCTCATACATACATAATGTAAACATCAACAACAAACGATCGTATTTCAAATCACGTTCAACGAACGCGCAAATCGCATGATTTGTAGAAGATTTGTTCGGGCTACATGTTGAAAAAGATGTCTGAATGGGAGGCAGCTTATTGAGAATTGGTAGTTAAGGTTGAAAGAAATGTTGAAGAAACTACGGCATGATATTCTAGAAATTTTAAGTTTTAGAAAAGAGGTGCACAGACGAAAGTTTTTCGAAGAAAAGTACAATTTTCAATACCAAAATGTTGATAGAAGATGTTATTTATTTTTCTAAATTTCAAGTCAGAATTTTTGGACAATAAAAATCTTGTCTATTAAACATACGCATAGTATTTTACAAACACTTTAATTCGAGACATATGACGAGCTCTGCAAAATTAAGCCATTGGGCAAAGGTTTTAGTTTGCAAACTCGCAGATATAATTTTTTTTTTTAATATATATATAATTCGTTTATCAAGTCTCTCAATTAGAGTGAATTGCAAACGTCTCTCATACTCTGTCATAATTAAGGCTTTTTTTAAAGAAAGAAATTGTATGTCAAGCGACAGCTATGCGGATTTTTTACTGCCAACATTTACTGCGAAATTTACTGTTAAAAAGAAACCAAGATGTGGACTGAAGAACTTTTATGATAACCCAAAAAAGGCACAGGCACAACATGTCGCCAGCAACAAGTTTACAATGAATGAAAAATTAAAAACAAAAAGCAAAATAAAAAACAGGAGCAAACAACTAGAATAAAAACAAATCGCATTTCAAAGTCAGGGTCTTCACTTCACAACATAAAATCTTGGAGTCTCTGATGTGAGCCCAAAAAAAAATGTTAAGCCCCAAGAGCAACAAGAAAAACATAGTTATATAAACATTCATATATAAATGTATATAAAGCTATACACATTAATATACATGAAGGAGTGTAGCTTAGGTCCAAACAGACACGAACCATGAGCAGCTGAAACTACCAATCAACTCAACCAAGTTTGCTCGATCCTCACTCCTAAAGCCTAGCCAACAGTGCCACAGACCAAAAAAAAAAAAACCCACACCGGCAGCAGCATCAGCAGCAACAATATCGCGCGATCAGAACACGCGCCACAAATGCAGTACGTCCCAGCTCGCAAGCAACCGGTTATGTCTGCAGACGCTGCTCCAGAGAATCGAGATGATGATGATGATGATAATGACGATGATTGTGATGATGTTGCTGTTGTTGATGATGACGTCGCACAATCTTTTCAGCAGTCGTATAAAATGAGCTCGTATTTAATTTTTTTTTGCTGCCACAAAAACCTAAGCATTATCATGTTGCTGTCGCTGTAATGTTGCAGACACTGTTGCTGATGCTGCTGCTGCTGTTGCTGCTATTCCTGCAGGCACTGTGAACGCATTGCATGTGAATGCGTTTTTGCTGTTGTTGTTGTTAGTGCCTGAGCTTTATGTCAGAGCCCGCACATAAAAGTCCAAATTCAGACAGTTGAATGGGCTCTGGCTGGATGGACGGTAAGAAAAGAAAATATTTTTTTTTAATTCTATGTCTTTCAATTTCATGATTGCCAACTTGCTGAGATTTAAATCATGCATATTCGTCAAAAAGACGCAAAGCAACTAGCTCATATAACAATTTTTCATCCTAGAAAAATATTGGCTTTTAAAATCTTTAATGTGTTCGGACGTTAACAAAATACAAATGTAAACTAGCTATTTCCCTGCGAGCTTTCCCAGTTGGAAAAGGAGCCCTGCTGTATGCTCGCCTCCATAGCTGCTTATATCTTGTTGTATAGGCATGGATAAGTAGATGCACTCACGCGGCCGAGGTTCAAGTCTCCGGATGAAGATAATTTTTCAATTGCCGGCAAAATAACTTGGAAATTCAGCAGACATGCTCGCCTCCGTAGCCGCTTATATCTTTTTTCTATAGGCATGTCCTAGGCCGGCATGTCTGCCAAATGAACTGCCGTAGCAGCAATGCAGCATGCATCTTATGGTATGAATGCACAATATGGTAGCATTGCTGCTAGGGCAGTTCATTTGCGGCGTTAATGCTGCATTCATACCATGAGATACATGCTGCATTGCTGCTACGGCAGTTCATTTGACAGACATGCCGTTCTAGGACATGCCTATAGAAAAAAGATATAAGCGGCTACAGAACATAGGCTCGATATACAGCATTCTATTAATATAGCATCAAAAATCTTACCAATATATTGTAAGTTGATGTTAATGTGTTATTTTCAGAAAAATCTAACTTTAGTTAACAAAGAAACATGCCCTGAAGAAGGAGTTAACCCATTAACGGCGGTTGGGTATTTTTTTACCCATAATACCCAAATGCTTCAGCTAAGTGTTTAATTTTTGTTTGTTGCTTTAAGAAAACATAGAGCTATAAATTGTTTTTGGAGTGTGCCAAGAAATTTTTATATTTATTACTACATTTTCAAAGTCAAAAGTGATTAAGTTTAAAAATCTTAAAATTTGTGTTTTTATCATTTGTAAAAAAATTTTTGTAAAAAAAAATTTTAAATCTATCTTATCAAACTAACCAACATTACCTGCTATTGGTAAAAAATTCCTCATATAAAGCAGCGCTGTCGTTACAAAAGGAATTTGTGCCCAATCAGAACCCATTAACGATGGTTGGGTATTTTTATACCCAACTCATATCTCGATTACGGTGAAAGGTACAGAGCTGAAATTTGGTGTGGTAGTTCCTGTGATCAATATAAGAAAGACACGCAAATTAAAAGAAATCGTACGAAGCGTTTGAGAGCCGCGGTTAATGGGTTAACAAAACTCCTAAACGTTGGCAAAAACTAAAAATAAATATAAAAAACTTAAAATTCCAAAAGTTTGAATTTTTATTTATTTCAAACGGTTGCTAAATACTAGCTTTTTTTTAAAAAACTAACATACATGAAAAGTAACCTTTAAAAACTAAATTATATAAAAAACCAAATTATTTAAAATATTATGTTTTGACTAGATTTAAACCAAATTTGAAAAAAAAAATGTAAATTATATACTATATTTTTATCGAAACTATGTTTTTAACCACTGTAATTCTAAAACCACTCTTTGGATTTGAATAAAATTTGCCTGATGAAATATTTTTTTTTAAACTTTGATTTTTTATAAAGAACTAACTAGCATTTTTCTTTGAAAAGCCGCAAGTAATATATCAGAGGCCGTTATTTTGCCTATTTAAAAAAAACGAAGTTTCGATCCGGCACTTTTAATATAATATATTTTTTATTTGAATGATTTTAGATAAACCTGTAAGAAGTTAAAATGGTCACCGCAAAGCACCATTTCCGGAACAGGGTCCAGCAAATATGGCGATAGCTTCATATATAATTTATATTTTTTCATACTATATTTGGGTCAAATCGAGTTAAAACATTAGATATTAATTAAGTATTGTTGATTTTATACAATAAATTAAATTACTTACAAAAACATTACTTAAAATAATTGCTATTTCATACCTCTGACTTCCCCTAACCACCCAAAGAAATCTATAAATGATTTCATGAAAAGTTTTTTTTTTAATGATCAAAAAACAAAGGCATGTGCCTTATGCAAACAAGGTTTGGTCTTTGACCAGAAAGGAAAGAGAAAGATTATTTAGAGGAATTGATTGGAACTAAACGTGAATTATTGATCAGGCGAAACAACCGTGAAAGACAATTTGAATTGCTTTTAACAGAGGCTAGTATTATGCCTTAACCTCGGCAAGCATTTCCAGCCCTTAGTTTTTCCTGGCCTTTAATTCCACATTTTCCACAATTTAGTTGTGGATGTTTAGTTAATTTGATTAAATTAACTTTGTGGGGAATATGTTAAAAAATCGGGGAATTTTGAGAACCACTGCGGGGAAAACCAAAAAATGAGTTGGCAACCCTGCTTTGAATCACTATTCGGAGCTCTTGGTAATTTTTTCTTCCACTTTTTTTCGAAATTAAATATAACATTTTTTACAATTTTAACACTAACTTTAACCCTTTGTAACTTACTATAAGAAGTTTATGGAGGCATCCCGAAAATTAGAGGCCTTATTTTGTGCAACGAACGCAGTCACCTGCGTTAAATTTTTTCATCTGGCAATATATTTTAAAGGAAAATTTCAGTTACAGAGAAAGAGAGAGTTTATTCTAATTCACTATCTGACCAGAATCATGTTGTTGGCGTGTCAGCAAGAGAGAATCGCTAAGAGTTGGCCCAGAATTGTAGTTTTGACTTTGTCGTTTTTAGTTTTGCCGTCAACTGATCAAATTGCATCAGTGTTGCAGTCATACTCCATTTGGAGTTGTAATTACTCCACATATAATTATTGTATTAAATTTCTTAATACCTTTTAGATAAATTTACTACATTTTAACTTCAAACTACTTCTTTTGCTATTTCTGCTAACAGGAATACTGTTCTACTCATAGAAGTAAAATATAAGGAAGCGGTGTAGTTGAAGTGAAATGAAGTATTTTACAAACACAGTGAAGTTGACACAAACACAAAAATATTCAAACAGGGCCGCATTCAATTATGTAGTAAATAAAGGCGTAAACTATTTTTTATTTTTTAGATGTATGCTAACTATGCAATTTTTATATAGCACTGTTATATAGTATGTTGCGTTACCAATTTTTTTTGGAGGAAAGCATTGCTAAAATAAAGTAAAAGACATGAACTCAGAATAAGACTGAAACGACAAAAGTTACTTTAAATGATTTTTAAAAAATTCATTTGAAAAAACTATTTTTTATAAACTATTTAATTGATATTAAAATAACACATAAACTAAACAACTAAAATACATACCAAATTAAACTCTTTTAAAATAAATAGTTTTGTGTAGTTTTTTCCGAACTGTCGGCTTTTAATTAGTTTTTTTATATAAAAATACCTAGTTATAGCTTGTAACCTTCGGTCGCTAATCCACTTTAATTTCATGTCAAGTTTTCAAAGAAATTGTGAACAAATAACTATTAAAGCTTAACCCAATATGAAAAAAAATTAAGGCCCTTGCCACCCTAAATAATGAATGCGCTCATGAAGCAGAACTTGTGTTTTGACAGATGTTCTTCCTCAAAAATTGATTTTTTTTTGCTCAGGAAGAGCTTATGTCAAAAAACGACGCTCTATCTCGCTTCCTCAGCGACGAAAATTCCTTCTACACACGTATAGTGTGTGTGAGTATAACACCACTTCCTTATCTTTTATTTCTATGGTTCTACTCGCTAGTTTGGTTGACAGATTCTTAAAAAGTTGTTAAAATATGGCAACATTTTTTGAGAGGGAATGTTTCTAGTTGTCGTTTTTATGTCACAATTGCCTTCCATACGGTTTGCATTAAGAGCCCGAACAGAACCAAAGCGGATGTCGGATGGCGGGCCTCTCTCGGCAAAACCCGCTGAGTACACGTCCAGAATAGACCCCTTTCAGATTGTTCAAGAATTGAATTCAATTTTCATAGTTTGTAGGCAATTCGCCGCGAATCGGAAGCGACGAAAGGGAGAAAAAGTTAACGGTACCGGTGTCTCTGTACCGTCAACTTTTTCGTGTTCCTTTTGTGCTTCTCTCATTTTTTGCAGATTGCTTCATTTTCTTTTTTGTGTATCGGCGTGCGTTTGATGTACTGAAACTTGAAAACAAGTTATTTTGTTGAATTATTTTCGATATTTATTTATAATAAGCATATTTCCATCGCTTATGAATTATAATTAATATTTTACGAACAATTTTAAGCTGTTGATGCAATCGCTTTTGTTTTTAAGAAAGCAAGCATAGATGACAAACAATTGAATTCAATTCTTGACAAATGTGAAAGCTTTCGTCAAGTCCAAAAGAGAACGACAAAAATAATTGAATTCAATTCTTGAACAATGTGAAAGGGGACATAGGAGCGGTTGTCGGTTGTCGGATCACGGTTGCATTTCATATTGGGAATGATAAAAATTATTTTATATTATGCTTTGAATTCACATGAATGCAACACAGGCACAAAAACAGAATGTCAGATCATAGTAAAAACTAAGAAAATAACACTGAACGTACCCAATCTTAAGCAAAAATATGGCAACATTTAAGTCACTCAGAGAGAGATCCGCCACCCGTCAGAGAGAAATTAGAATAGATTCTATTCTGGCGTTTTGCCGTCACGCGATTTCATTTTTGGCGGCTGCATATATTTTCATGTATTTTGTAGCACGGCGAATCCGACAACCGACATCCGCTATGGTTCTGTTCGGGCTCTAATTCTGCCAGCACTCTGCCTAACGACACGACAACGACATGATTTTGGTCAGGCAGAGAATTAGAACAAACTCTCTCTCTCTCTCTGTCACTGAAATGGAAATGGAATTGTCAGACAAAAAACCCCAAATTAGGTGGGTGTGTGCGTTTTATAAAATAATGCCATAAAATGTAAATAAAGGAGAAAAAAGGAAACAATGAAAGCAGAATCGATTATTCTAACGGTGCTTACCGCATTGCGATCAAACATACACACTGCGAAATATATTGCATTGAAAGTTTGCACTTTCTTTTCGAGGTTTAGCAAAGTATATATTTTCTTGATCAGCATTTCGCCTTGGGTCGATTTAGCCATATCCGTCTTTCTGTCTGTTTTTCGACACGATTACATCCGATATTTTGAAGCTATCGTAGCTAATATTCATAAAAAAATAACATCAAGTTCCAAAATGCGCAAAATCGCATAAAACTACGCCTACCACCCATACAAATTGACCTTACCAAAACGGAAAACTGTCCTAAAATGTCATACAAATTAATACAATGATTTGCACATAGTCTAAAAAATTGAATTTAAAATTAAATTCATTTCAGTTTTCAATTTCTATTCAAAAAATTCGTGACTTCTGATTCCCTCATTTATAGTTTAAGCTATTAAATTATTTTTGGGCGTTAGTTTTTTCAAAATTTTCTAAAAAAAGCAGACGTTTTTATAATTCTCTTAAACACTTTGAAAGAAAGTTAAATATTTTATCTCGCAAAAATGCGTTGGCAACTCTGTCAACATGCCTTTAACCGACCATTGTTGTCGGTTAAATCGGTCAAATGTGTTCCATCACAAAACCGCTAGCCGCAAGTCATGTTATTATTATTATTATTTTGGAAATGTGCGTCGTTAGAAAATATGTGGTCTTTGCTTCATTTTAACCTGGACAAGACCTGGACTAGAGACATGCGTTTGTGAATTTTGCGCGTTGAAGAGTTGAAGAGTTGCAGCATTGCGAAATTGCTGACTGGCAGACTGAAGTCTTGAGCTAAGCCGGATTTCAATTGTTCGCTTCATTAGATGCACGAATACTCTATGACGATGAATGCAAGGTAATGAAGCACTGAACGGACACAAGATCTGAGGGGGCGAATGCATAAGATGCCAGAAATGTGCCTTCAGGCAAATGTGGCGAAGGCCTTTGAAAAGAAAGTAGATGATGGCAAAGTAGCTGTAGCGATTAAGCGATGTTGTGGGAGAGTTGATAAAGTTTTGTGAAGTGAAGAAGAATATGTTAATGGATTTGCGCGGAAAGATAAAGAAGCACTGATTTCTCAGCTAAACGCTGAGAACGCAAAGATCGCGAACGCAGATATTTCCTAATCTTGACGCTGATGCTTCTGTTGTTGCTGCTGGTCAGTGACTTGTATTTCATCAGCGTGCGCTCCCATTCCCGTGTCAATTTACGAGCACATCTGCTAGATGACTTTAATCTCGGACAACAACTTCAGATTGCAGCAACAACAAAAGCACTTCTTCAGCGTAGTAATAAAAAATATATAAAATAAAATCATAAAAAAAACCACAACAAACAATAAAGTCAGCAGCCTCGAAGCATCAATTGAATTATCTGTTGATTGTTTCATTGTTTCAGCGCGTAGCTCGTTGTTCTCGTTGACAGACAAATTTTCTGCGCGCTTCACATATTTAACTTTGCAAATCAAGTGATTATCTCTAACAGTGGTGGACATGACGACGTAGAACTTTGGACAGCGTGTCTCAGTGCGATAGAGTGACAGAGTGACGATCGAAGAACGAGACGCTTCTACCGCCTTGTTGCCTAACCGAAGGGCACCAGCAGCAGCAACGGACTTATAAAGAGAGTAAGTACCAGATAAAAATCTTAAACATACGCATTAAAGATGCCAAGATGCAACAAGGGGCGTGGTTGTGATGAGCATTCAATTAAATTTTTACTGCTTTGCAACACGACCCGGCAATTTATTTTTTTATGGCTTAAATGAAGCTGCCAGCTTTTTTGGGCTCAGTTTTTTTTTTATTGCGGCAAGTTCGTGCCTTTCTTTGGCTGTAGCATTTCTCTTAGCGATTTTGACTCTAACGGAACTTTTTTTATACATAAAATATCATTACACAGAATTCGAAAAATTTTTTAGGTTTTTTGTTTTTACTTTGTGAAATTTTGGTATATGTGGAATTTTGTAGAATTACTAATTTTTGTTCTTTGGAAAATTTCGAAACCAGTAACACGATCCGAAGTGTAGCAACACCACTGCAGAGAAAGACGACACAGCGACTCTTCAGTCTTTTGTAGCGCATGCTGCTACCTTAGTGGTAAATGGACACATGACGTAAACAATAATTTACAGGCGAGGCCTCCGACGCTTGTATACAATTCTCAATTACATTCGGACATGGCAGCTAAAGCACTGATGGCATCTACCTTACACAGTAAGCGACGATGGGAGTAAGTGCACTGCTTATTACGCACAAGAGAAAAAAGAACAAAAACCAAATTGAACGAAAATCCTCTCTACGCCAAAACCACAACGAAAACGAAAGAGAACATATCGAAAAGAAACAATCGCATACGAAAGCAAATGACGCCACAAATTATTTTCGCAATAATTTCTACAATTTAATGAACGGATTTACTACCTTTTTCTCTACCATATCAGAACTAATAATTAATAAATCCTTTATAATTTTATATGGGCATTTACAAACTGGCGTTACAAACGAATTGTACGAAGAAATATTTAAAAAAATGGTATCATTCAAGAATAGCGACAACTCTTTTTTTAATATTTTTTTTTTGTTGGATTATACAGATCTTCACATCCTTAATCCAAATATGGAGGCCGCTTGCATTGGGTTTAGAAGTTATAGGCCTCCAAAGTCGCAAAAATGGCCTACAAATCTTGCTGTTTTTGTTATTGTTCCTCATTATGGATATCAAAAGAAAGGTAATGCAAGTACCTATTCAACGAGGTATCAAACATGAAAATCCATTGATAACACTGTGCGGCACGAAAATCCGTATTTAATAATTTCAACGTTTTTCACTTAATTTTAATATGAGGAATCTCGTGGTAACATCCTTTTTTCCACTTTACCGAAGACTTTAGTGCAAAATTGTTTTTTTTTAATTAGTCCAGATATGCACTCATTTGCATGTTGAGAACTCTTGAACCATAAAGATTTTTTTTTTGGTTTCTTCAGAAAAGTTATTGCTATTATTCTTGCCAACAACTTTGTTGAACAAATTTATAACGAAAAATCATTTAAAATTGCCTTTAAGCCTTTAATAAGCGTCTAAATATGTCTTGCCCGCTTTCAACACTTCAAAGCAAAAAATTTTACTCATACGCAATGTTGTTTGACTTTTTGTAAGAATCACTCGATAAGACCCACTGGAGCGATTTTTTCATATTTATTTATTCAGCAAAGTTGTTGGCCAGAATTATAGAAAGAACTTTGCCGAAGAAACCAAAATGAAATCCTAATGGTTCAAGAGTTATCAACATGAAAATGAGTGCATATCTTAAGTAATTTTTGAGATATATCTTAAAAAAGAAAATTTAGTTCTAAAATGTTCGGTAAAGTGGTAAAAAAAATGTCACCACGAAATTCCTTATACCAAAATTAAGTGAAAAACGTTTAAATTATCAAATACAGAGAAAAAGATACAAAAAGCGCACAGTGTAACTTTTTAAGATATACCTATTCTTATATTTACAATTTGTCTGAAAAACTAGTAGTTTCCCTTTTGCGAAAGCACTACACTAAAAATTTTTATATATTTAAAATTTATGCATGGATTTTTATGTTAGATACCTTGTTCAATTGGTACTTTAATTACCTGTCTTATGATTTCAAAAATTTTAAAAAATAACAAGACTTATAGGCCATTTTTCCATCTTTGGCGGCCTCTAACTTCTAAACCAATTGCGAGCGACCTGAATTTTTTTCATATTTGGAGCTAGGAAGCCAAAATCCATCCAAAAAAAATGAAAAATTAGAGTTGTCGCTATTACATATTTATTATATTATTATAAAAAATTATGTAAGTTTTCAGTTTTCAATCCCGCTTTATAGAAAAAATTTCACTACGCCTTCAGTGCGTACTTTTCAATTTTTTTTAATATAAAGAAATCAATGTTTTTGATACAACTAGGGCATCCAATTTCGGGACGTTCCAATAATCCCGGGATACCGGGTCTAGTCCCGGGATTGATAAACCTTAGAAATTGAATTTTTTGGAAGACGTAATATGAAGTTCCAAAGTAGTTATGCCTTGTTTTACAACACAAAATAAAGGAGAATATTTTAAAAACTAAAAAACACAGTTTCGATTAAATGTTAGGATATTATTTATTGTTAAATTCTGAAAAACAAAGATTAATTCTTACACGAAAAATTAATTAAATGAGATCATTCGGAAGGCTCATAAAATTATTTTAAAAGCATTAAAATAGTATAATAATTTTAGTAATTCTTAGTACGAATTTTGTGATATTTACCGATATTTTGAAAAAGGCTTTTATTTAAAAATTTTTTAAATCACATTCAGGTTTTTCTTAAGTAGTTATTTTTTGTTTTTTTTTTTTGCGGTTTTTCTTAATATTGTTCCATTTTTAGAGAATTTTTCAAGGTGTCCCACAACAGGACACAATTTTTTTGGCAAAAAATTAACCCTTCATAAAATTAGTCGTAGAGTTTTTCTGGTTGACTCAATCAATATAGTTACTTCAGCTAAATCAATTGAAATTTTTGGTGGAATTTTGTGTAATTTTTTTTCACAGTGAAGGCAATCCCGGGATAACCGAAAATTCCGGGATTTTAAGCCCTGCAATCCCGGGACTGTCGGGACTAAAAACGTCCGGGATCCCGGTATTGGATGTCCTAAGTACAACAAAGTTTGTTGTATTCTAAAAGCTTGAAATGTCATTTCTAAGGCTCCGTTCATAGTGGATGCTTTAGCTGAAGCTGATTCATAAAGCAGCTTTGTCGAGCTTTTTTTGATGATGGTGAACGCTTATTCAACGTTTCACAAAGTAATTTCTTGATCATATTGATGTTATAGGGCGCGCTTTTTGCTTGTGTGAGCAAGCAAGATGGAGATATAAGTTCTGAAAATCATTTAAAAATTATCTTTATGCGGTAGTATATAACAAAAGCAATATTAGGTTCCAATTTGTTATAATATTTACGTAGATGTGAAACTTTGCAGGTAAGGTCTTGACGATGTCTTGCTCTGGGTAGCTTTCTTGGTAAACCAAAAATAGAATTTTGATTAGAGCTGTGTCCACATATGAGGCCTGGCTTCAACATATTTTGGCTCCAACTGGCATAATCTGAATAATCCTATTCTGTATTGCAATCTGTAAACGGATTAGAGCAGTGGTCTCATACGCCAAGCGTTACGGATTTGGTCTGGACTCTGAATAATCATTTTTATTTTAACAGAAGATATCATTTATCTTTAATAAAATCCAGTTTTTTAAAACGTGTAGTATTTGAAGTTTAAGATAGTTCGTAAGATTTTGGCTTGTGAACGCAGTATAAGCTCGACATTAAAAGCAGTTGCTTTTTCCCAAAGCTGCGCTCTGTAAGTCCAAATCGGCTTAATAACAGAATCGTATAACAGTACCTTTCAATCGTTCCAATCGAAGCCTTGAGTTACTGTAAAGTAACCAGTTTAGCTTAGAGCTTTTAGCTTCATTTGGGTTTTTTGGACTCAATATGCTTTCGCCAAATTAACCGCCTCACAATGGGATATTGTATGCGCTTTTCTGACAATAATTAAAAAAAATTTTTTTGAGGTACCAACTTTTTTTTTTGATACCAGTTTAAAGATAATAAAATCTTGCGTCACTAGCAACAAAAATTATTCACCTGCCATTATTGGTTGAAAAGTTATTGCGGCTAAAAATCAAAATTTTTTGCTTTCGTTCGCGCGCAGTGAAATTTTTGAAATTTTTAAGTTTCTTAATATATAATTTTATTAAAAAAAAAAATATTTGTGGAAATTTTTTTTAATAGAATCTTCAACTTCGGGTAATTGTGGTTCCTGCTGCATTCAAATTTTTTTTTGATAAATGTTTAAAAAAATTATTTTTTGTTGATTAAAAGATGCATTAAAAAATCAAGTTTATTGTTATTCAAGTGGTGTTAAAGTGTTTTCTCTTCTGCATCATTGTGCATTGTCATCTGATTCTGATTTTCTTTAAATATAGACTGTCCACAATAAGTGTTTAAAATTTGGTTGTGCCATTTTTGCCTCTTCGGAATTTATTAAGCTTTTTGTAAGAAAACTCCAGTCGCTATAATCAAAACAAGCAAGTGCAGGCACCCACCAACAATGTAATGTTTTTTTTTATTTCTTTTTGTTTTGTTATTTTTCTTAAGCTGTCGATGTTGGTGTGCGGTATAGGCTGTACAACTGACTTAAAAAATTAAT
This sequence comes from Dichetophora obliterata, assembly GCA_963920525.1. Classification (NCBI taxonomy): domain Eukaryota; kingdom Metazoa; phylum Arthropoda; class Insecta; order Diptera; family Sciomyzidae; genus Dichetophora; species Dichetophora obliterata. The sequence continues at coordinate 2,402,672 of OY986438.1, read as the reverse complement.
TATTTTTGTAATGTATTCACTGTTTAAATGAAACCCATGTAATATTACTACTTTTGAATATTCTGTCCTAATTGATATTGATCTATTCCCTTACAATATGAAATACATATTCTTTTTAATATTAAAACATAAGAGACGAATAAACTTACAAAAAAAAATATTTTTAATGTAGCGTGTATTATTTGTTTTTAATGTAAAACCATTTGAACCTTGCCGAAAAGTCATTGTTTATCATATGACTTCATCAAGAAAATTTATCATATTTGTAGGTCTGAAAATTTTTTTTTAATTACAAAAAAAAATCCGCTAAAGGATATCAACTAATTGTTGTTTTTTCTAAAAGTTTACTGCGTCTCCTAATTGAATTGTAACCATCTTTCATGGGTGAATACCCCACTGCGCCTGTCAAGATGGTAACGCTAATTGCTTGAGGAATAGAGATTTGATTAAGCATAACTGAAGAATATGTTTCCGTCCGGAAAGTAAATGTAACGTGCGTACTTTTGGGTTCATTAATTTTAATTCTCCACTTTCTAAACCATGCTTCCAGCGTTACTAAATGGTTATTTAGGTTTTTGAATGCAATAATAGGGTTTGAATGGATGCTCAAAATAGCTGTGTCATCAGCAAATGTTGAAGTGACTAATCAGTTGATAGTTGGTAGATTCCCTGTAAATACCAGATACTCGACTGGATTAAGGACGCTGGGGCTCCTGCTGAAATTGGAAATAAATGTCTAATACATTTTTTACACTTTACCCTAAACTTTCTTTTGCTTATTATAATATTGATTCTAGAATTTTATGGCAGCAACCAGATAACAAAAATTTGCCTGCCAAACCCTATTAAATGCCTGAGCTACTTTTATGAAAATCGCAGAATAATATTTTTTCCTTCGTAGGCTTTTCTTATTTCGTTTGTAATCCGATGTACTTGCTCTATAGCACCATGATTTTTTCGAAAGCCGAATTTGTGGATTGTAATAGCTCCTGTTTCTTTTATGTGTGGCTGTAACTAAGTTAGAAGCAACTTTTCAAATAGTTTTGAAAGTGTAGGCAACAAACTTATTGGTCTGTAAGATGATGTTTGGGCTAGGTCTTTTCTTGGTTTGGGAATCTTGGTTATCTGTGAAATATTCCAAGACATTAGAAAATATCCAATCTTCAATATCGCATTAAATATGTACGAAATTATTTTAATATCAATGCTTGGAAACTTCTATATAATGTTTGGAGCAATAAAATCGTATCCTGGGGCTTTCTTTGTATTAAATTGCGTTTCAGTAATACCGGAATAATACGACAGTATCGCCTGCATTAAGACAGAAATGAGGGCAGAAATGATACGACGCCTGACTGGTCTTAAGAACTTGGCTTCTTCATGCAAGGATGACATACATCCAGAATACACTGCCGTTGTGAATACAACACGAAGAAAAATATTCTATGCTTGAACTAAGCAAGAAGACTATCAGTTCTCAATCATGCATTAAATTCTTAATGAGAATTTCTTGTATCGAGAAAATATAAAATGTCTTAAGCTAAGCTGTCCAACATATCCTATGTTAAATACATATCCAACATAATTCGCAGCTATCCAAACAACAAAAGTAGCAAAAAAATAACAAATTTGTTGCTTCTACTTACTACACGTTGTCATCAGCATCGTTAAGTAGGTTTTTTGTATTTATGTGAATGCGTGAAGCTACTATGTTGCAGCAGATCACAATAATCTTTTAAAGAGATTGTGTGTAAGGTCTATCCTGCATATGTAGCAGCTTTAATTTCAAAATATTTTTTATGTGGCATATCAACTTTTTACAAAAAGCCTCATTGATCTTTTCTGAATTTCATTTAAATTTTTCTGAAATTTTAATTAAATTTTAGAATTTCAATTGATCTTTATTGAATTTCAAATGCAATGTCTAAATTTCGAATAATCTTTTCTAAAATTTCTTTCCAATTGTCTATCATCTCATTTTCGATCTTACTTAATTGATCTTTGTTAGTTTAAGCACCCGCTTTTTCTTACTAAAATTAGCTTTAAAACTTTTATTGGATCTTATGTGTTAGTTTAGTATTTCAAAAATGCTAATGAAAGATATGTTTTGCTTAAGAGAATATTGGCAAAACAGCATTAACATGTCTGCGGCTAATAAAACTACCTATAAAATGTATCCAACATATGAACAGAAATGCGTGCTGAATTTATGTTAAAAAAAAAATCGTAAAAAAATCAAGAAATTTAATGTAAACAAAAAAGTACGGTATAAATTAAGGTACAACTGAATACAGTGGTTGCCAAACATAATAAGGATCTAAGATAGTACTTCATCGAGTATTATGAAAAAATAAGTATTTAGAAAATTAAAGAGCTCCTGAAATTGGGAGTAGTTCTTATAATATCCAGTTAATAGTTATTGCAGAAATACTGGATCCATGCGATCCATATCAAAAATAATCTTATATCTTATAAACTTTTGGCAAACCCTGACGCTACACTATGCTCCAAGCTCGTTCACATCTTCACGTTCCATACATACTCAAATGCCACGCGTAATCCATAGCAAAGTAAGACTATTTAAGCAAGAACTCAAATGAAAACAAAGACTTGTACTCAATAAAAAATAATGAAGCAAGAACCATCATTGTTTCCAAAAAAAAAAAACAACCAACGATCGTGCTGACATAAAAGTTGTTGATCGCAACGAGTAGTATTTTTTTTTCATTCAATTTTTTTTATTGTGGAATCACTTGAAGACTCGGCTTAACTTCAGATGCGAATCGAAAATAACAATGAAAAAAATCGAAAACCAACAACCACAAAAACATAGCAATATATCGAGCATTCAACAGCCACGCACTGAAGGTCTTTAGCAAGAGCTTTGCGAAGGAACATTAAGTTTCTTCAAGATCGTGGCCAAACAGAAAAAAAAGAGTAAAAACGACCCATCGAATACAAAAAATACCAAACAAAAAACTTATTATGAACAAATGTATAGAAGTAGGAAAGAAAAAAACCATCCTCAGTGCAGTTATACGGAAAAAATGAGGGAGGAAAGAAGAAATCTGCCGACTCGCCAACGTAATGGTATAGAAAATAAAAATAAACACTTACTTACATATTAAAATATAGTGGCGAAGTTGCAGAAAATGTGCCTCAGATAAATATTGCCCAGATACTTAAACACTGGCAGATCTTTTTTTTAAATAGTGCTTTTAACACTTTCCCTAACAATGGTGGCAAAAGAGAACATTTGATGATAGAAAACTGAGTTTGAATGAAAAAATAAAAAAACCTTTGGTCATTTTAGCCCTTGAAAGCACTTTGATCGAGGTTTTATTGATCAATTGTATGAGATGATACTCGTATAAATAAAATCATGACATTGCATATAATTCAAGTTCTTAACTTTAAAAAACATCATCATTATCTCATAAAAAAAGTACCAGCAGTGGAACATAAGGTAAAAATACAATAATTTTTCACGGCATCTAAAAGAAAAAATAAGGTTTTCATCCACAGCCAGGATTTGAACCCAATATATTACGAATGATCTTTAAGCACGCTACCACTCGACAATAGTTTCAGTAAGATTTTCATGTGGAACTAAGAGGGTGAAAAAGGACTTTCAATACGAAGCTGAAACAAAATCGTTCTCACACTTAATCGATATTCAAGCCCCTATTGTTTACACGGTACTACTTAGGAATTGAAAACCAGAAACCATGCATAAACAATTTTGGCTTATGTCAAAAAACTTTTAAAATTTGTCAAAATATCTTAAACATTGAAGGGTTAAAGCTTAAGTATGCGTGAGTTGAATAGATGTAAGACAACAACAAAGCAATGTTGTCAATCAGCCAAATCTGCAAGTTGAGCTGGTTAACGTAGGAGTCTTTTTTTATGTGCGCATTGCATGCATTTCATTTGCGCATGCGCAGCAGTTGCACAGTTTCAAGAACTAAACCGTTACATTAGCATTTAAATAGATAGAGTTAAACACTTTACAAAGCAAGACTCAACACTAGAAAAGTTGGTGCATTATAACCAAAAAGACCTGCCTCAAAATGGACAAGTTCATTGGCCATTGCAAGTTCATGAAAATTACCCCATATATGATATATACCCGATTGTAAAAATTTGTCATTGATGATATAGTAATGCATAACTGTAATCGGAATGCGACATAAACTATTTTCTTTTTAGTTTATTTTGTATCTAAAGGTCGATAGGTTCTTATCAATATTAATACAATAGTTTGACATGCAGACATACATACTAGGGAGTCCAATCCCGGAAGCTTTTCTCGATCCCGGGACTAGTTCGGGATTGAAAATTTAAAGAAGTACATAATTCAAAACGTTTTTAATACAATTTTTTGTTATTTATTACTTGAAACTAAAAAATGTAAATTAATGCATTTGTAAAGGAACAAGAACAAAACAAAACACATTAAGGGTATTCACAATTATACCGCACTTTACCGAGCGGTTTTTATATTAATTTTTCGTTTTACATGAAATCTCTAAGAACCAAAAGTGTGGTCATTTTAAGCAGCCCAATGATATGTTTAACGAACGTGGTTTTTAAAGTTCCATAAACAACTGATCGGTTGCCAGTTATTTCCTAATTGCAAAAATAGAAGAAGCTCAAAATGCAAGTTAAACTTTTTTATACCATATATTAATAAAATACATCAAATTGCATAGTTAATTTATTTGCATAGTAACAGAAAGCAATAGTGGGAAGTTCCCAACCACAAGTTCTCCTTTAAAGGTGATCATAATTGTGGTTTTCAACTATGGCAAAAAAAAAACACAATACAACTATACCACCAATTGTGAATGCCCTTATTGTTAATAAACACAAAAATACTTAAATAATATTAATGACAAGCAAATTGCATTAATTTAACCCTTTCAGTGGATTTGCCCAATATATTGGACACATCAGAAAGTCATTTTTATATGTATTTATTTTGCAAAGCTTTTGTTTAAATCAAATCGTTTGGTTCTATAAAAAAAAGATGAACCAACATGATAAAAATTAATTTAAAGAGATATTTGACATAAAAGACAGTTGGATTTTCGATTTTGTGCCGAAGAAAAGCAAACAAAATTTTTTCGGCCTATTTTATAAGAAATTATTTACTGGACAAAAATCAAATTTATGTTTTTTTTTTTATCTTTTTTGCCTTTAATGATAAAAATATTAAGAGGTTTTAATAAACAAAACTCCAAAGAATTGAAAAAACTTTAAGGGATAAAAAAAAGACGTTGTGCCGAACAGGAGCAAAATAATACTTTCTGTGTACAAGCTTGCAAAACGTAAATAGCGCAGGTTAAGATCAAAGGTATATTTTTTTCATCTTTTAAGGACCTAAATGATAGGGATATTACCTCAAAAAATGATTTTGTTCTTAGCTTAGCCTAGCCATTGAAAGGGTTAAAGAACAAAAAATAGAAAAAAAAAATACAGAACAGTTTAAGGTATAAACTATATAAATGTTACACTTTTCTTTTTTGTGCACCGTCTTCATGATTTTTTGTGTTTAAGGCAAATTAAGGTTGGAAAAGACTTTTCTAAATTTCATTTTTTGTTTCAATTATTTTTAAAGTAATCATTAAGCTGATTTTTTCGGATTTTGTTTCGGTTTTGTTCGGATATTATTACAAATAAAACCCGCTGGTGAGAAGCACCGTTCTGATTCTATGCTAGTTGTAGAAATATTTGTACGATAATCGTAAGCAATTTGTAAATTTCGATCACGATTGCCTTCACTACAAAACAAAATTATTTCCTAAGTCAGAATATCTTACAATTTTTAAATACATTGGTGATTTCCCGATGTTGCAAATTCTTCTAAAACTTTGCAAAGTCTTTGCTCCAGTGATTTACACTCGTCGTCCTAACAATCTTATTCAGCCTCAATAAAAGGTTTTTCTAATTCTATATTCATATCAACTTAAGATAAAATGTTTGGATTTACATGAATATTTGTAATAGAATTTTTTTTATTTAAAAATCTCGGTATCCCGTAAAGACAATCCCGTGATTTAAAGAGGCTTAAATCGTCCGGGATCCTGGGATCCCGGATTTCGGGATTGACTTCCCTAATACATACAAACATAGTGTTTTCTAACAGGAAGTTTTTCTGTGGCAGTTTTTCCTAAATTTGTGAAAATTACACAGACAAGGGTTCTGAAACAAAACCAAGAGTGGTAGGTTAGGTTAGGTTTATGTGTCTGCCTCAATTGAGACGCACTTAATCCAATGAGGCCTATTGTGATACCAAGGGTTAATTTCCTTTCTCTATTTAAGCCAATTTGAGCTATTTACTTAGCCTAAGATTCGGAATACTGAAGATTCCGAGAGTTCGTCAAGGTCATGGGCCTCCACAGGGAGATAGGGGAAACTCTCCCCCCCCCCTAGGCTGTGAAAATTTTTTATATATATTCATATTAAATCAAAAAAGGAATAAGTTACAACTAAAAAATGATACAAGCCAAGCAAACATTTTTATAAATTGAAAGTTTTTGAACTTTGCTAATAAAAACGTCGGATCATGTATTTTGATAAAGTTTATCATAATCAATCAAAAAGTCGATTTTGAAGTTTTTTGTAACTTACAGCTTTTTTGATTTCATATGACGATGTTTTCATTATGTATGTAAATATATTTTGGAGACAAAACAATCATACTTTTTTAGATTTATTTAAAAATAAACCTGAGCTTAACCATACAATTTTATACCCCCACGTTAAAAAAACGTAATAGGGGTATATTGACTTTGTCACTCCGTTTGTAACGCCGATAAGGAGGCGTGGCTGGTATAGAAAAGTATATACATATATATTCTTAATCAGCATCACATCCTGAGTCGATTTAGCCATGTCCGTATGTCTGTCTGTGATCACGATAACAGCCGTAATTCAATAACTATCGTAACGAACTTCAATATATAAGCTTTTTATTAAAAAATAGAGATAAATTTCGAAAATGAGCCAAATCAGATGAAAACCACGCCTACCTCCCATACAAAGTTACTTAACCAAAACGGTAAAAACTCTTTAAATTCCACAAAAATTAATCTAATGACTTTAAATTTTGCACATTAGCTTTAACGTTTAATAAGAAATTTGAGTATGAAATTTGGAAAAATCGGATGAAAACCACGCCTAAATCCCATACAAAGTGACTTAACCAAAACGGTAAAATCTCTTTCAATTCCGTAAAAATTAATCTAATGACTTCAAATTTTACACATAAGCTTTAAGAATTAATACGTACTTTAAGTATGAAATTTGGAAAAATCTTATTAAAACCACGTCTACCTCCCATACAAAGTTGGGTTACCAAAACGGTAAAATCTCTTTAAATCTCACAAAAATTAATCTAGTGACTTCAAACTTTGCACGTATGAAATTTGTAAATGTCGAATTAAAATCAGGTCTACCTCCCTTACAAAGTGAGTTTACAAAAATGGGTAAATTTATATCAATTCCGTAAAAATTAATCTAATGACTTCAAATTTTACACATAAGCTTTAAGAATTAATACGTACTTTAAGTATGAAATTTGGAAAAATCTAATTAAAACCACGTCTACCTCCCATACAAAGTTGGGTTACCAAAACGGTAAATCTCTTTAAATCTCACAAAAATTAATCTAGTGACTTCAAACTTTGCATGTATGAAATTTGTAAATGTCGAATTTAAATCACGTCTACCTCCCATACAAAGTGAGTTTACAAAAATGGTAAAATTTATATCAATTCCGCAAAAATTAATCTAATGATTTCAAATTTTGCACATAAGCTCTAAGAATTAATACGTACTTTTAGTATGAAATTTGGAAAAATCTAATTAAAACTACGTCTACCTCCCATATAAAAAGAGGTTATCGAAACGTTAAAATATCTTTAAATCTCACAAAAATTAATCTAGTAACTTCAAATTTTGCACGTATGAAATTTGTAAAAGTCGAATTAAAATCACGTCTACCTCCCATACAAAGTGAGTGCATAAAATGGTAAAATTTATATAAATTCCGCAAAAAATTAATCTAATGACTTCAAATTTTGCACATAAGCTTTAACAATGACTATGCTCTTTAAGTATGAAATTTGGACAAATCTAAGGAAAACCATGGCTCCCTCACATACAAAGTGACTTTATGAAATCAGTAAAATCCCCTTAAATTCCACAAAAATTACTACAATGGCTTAAAATTTTTCAAAATTGAAAATTCCGCCCACCTCCTAGTGTACCTTCATTCCACTGGGAGGTGGCTTCTAGGCGGATGACTGCACAGTTCCCCTGACCTTTGAACTTTATGGAGAAGGTTGAGGTAAGTTTGTTTTTCGAATGCTTGCCGCCAGACTATACACTCTAAAAAGTTTTTGTTGAAATTTACTGCAATAGTTGTAGGCAACAGGTTAGCTACCATAACTGTAGTAAACTTATGCACTCTTATTTAATTCAACATGTTGTTTGTTTATATATGTAGTGAAATTCAACAAATAGTGTTTCATTTTGATAAAAATATATAGTAATTTATGTTGACTTTATATGATTTAAATACAAATTCTAAATGTTTGATAGTTTAAATCATACTTGATTTTAAATACAAATTCTAGTTGTTTGACAGTTTAAAATCGTTTATCGAGCTTAAGGTCAAAGTTAGAAACAATTAATTGTTCTAACGAATTTTTCTAAAGAAACAACAACAACAACAAAGTTTTTTCAATATGAAAGGAAAAAAACCACTAGCAAATTGATTTTATTGTACAATTTCTGCGTGCTAAACGCGTCATCAGAAATCTTTGTGATTGCCCGTGCAAGCGCGTAGACGCACTGCACCATCGGGGCGATGAGATTTTGAAGCTTCAATTTCTCATTTTTTCCCTTAATTTCATAATGCCACATTTGTTGTTGTATTTCTGTTTTACTTTAGTTTCTATGCCTATATTATATGTAGTCCAACAGCCTGCTGGAATTCTGCACTAACAAAGCATGTTTACTGAAGTTGTTTTTAGAATTTTTTGCTGATTTTGTTTTTCAGCTGTTTCCGTTTGGTCGAGCTCTACCATTTGATTAAAGTTTTTTCCCTAAATGACCTCTATGTTTATTATGTTGACTTTATATGATTTAAATACAAATTCTAAATGTTTGATAGTTTAAATCATACTTGATTTTAAATACAAATTCTAGTTGTTTGACAGTTTAAAATCGTTTATCGAGCTTAAGGTCAAAGTTAGAAACAATTAATTGTTCTAACGAATTTTTCTAAAGAAACAACAACAACAACAAAGTTTTTTTTTTTCAATATGAAAGGAAAAAAACCACTAGCAAATTGATTTTATTGTACAATTTCTGCGTGCTCGTTAGAACAATTCGTTAGAACAATTAATTGTTTCTAACTTTGACCTTAAGCTCGATAAACGATTTTAAACTGTCAAACAACTAGAATTTGTATTTAAAATCAAGTATGATTTAAACTATCAAACATTTAGAATTTGTATTTAAATCATATAAAGTCAACATAATAAACATAGAGGTCATTTAGGGAAAAAACTTTAATCAAATGGTAGAGCTCGACCAAACGGAAACAGCTGAAAAACAAAATCAGCAAAAAATTCTAAAAACAACTTCAGTAAACATGCTTTGTTAGTGCAGAATTCCAGCAGGCTGTTGGACTACATATAATATAGGCATAGAAACTAAAGTAAAACAGAAATACAACAACAAATGTGGCATTATGAAATTAAGGGAAAAAATGAGAAATTGAAGCTTCAAAATCTCATCGCCCCGATGGTGCAGTGCGTCTACGCGCTTGCACGGGCAATCACAAAGATTTCTGATGACGCGTTTAGCACGCAGAAATTGTACAATAAAATCAATTTGCTAGTGGTTTTTTTTCCTTTCATATTGAAAAAACTTTGTTGTTGTTGTTGTTTCTTTAGAAAAATTCGTTAGAACAATTAATTGTTTCTAACTTTGACCTTAAGCTCGATAAACGATTTTAAACTGTCAAACAACTAGAATTTGTATTTAAAATCAAGTATGATTTAAACTATCAAACATTTAGAATTTGTATTTAAATCATATAAAGTCAACATAATAAACATAGAGGTCATTTAGGGAAAAAACTTTAATATATAGTAATATTAAAGCAATAATATTGATATTGTAGCGAAATTAAACATCAATTATTTAATGTTACTATAATACATGTAGTACTATTTTAAAATTACTACCCTTATGTTAGTAAAATTCAACAAGTTTTACGTTGTTTTAATACAATTAATGTAGTATTTACAAATTTCTGCTGTTATTCAAGCGAATAAATTTTTTTTAGACATTCCTTATAACATTATGTATATATTAAAACATATTTTAATATATCTTATAACTTAATAGTTTTGGCGGTAGCGCAGAGATATATCATATTTTGATTTTTTTTTTTTTTAATGATAATTCTCAAATAATTTGGTACTTGAAATACCAAAACGCAGAACAGACACTTGCATACAGAATTTCTTCTCAATGAGTATCCTAAAGAGGTAGACAAATGAAACCCAGGCATTTTTTTTTTTTTTTTTAAAGGTCTTTATTTATTTATTAACATGTTGTTTTCATTTAACTGTTAACAACTTAACACTTAACAAACTTCTATCGAAAAACGTATTTTTACTAAACTTTTTTAATTAAAACCAGAAAATTTTTAAAGAGTGATCTTCACTCACTGACAAGCCGACTCGAATGAGCATGTGTTGAAAATATCTGCTCAATTTTAATTCAATTTATTTAGTAATATAAAACATTGCAATTGATATTGCAGTAAAGTTCAACATTTGTTGTTTAATTTTGCTAAGAATTGTGTTTAGTGGTAAAAACTCAAAGATCAATATAAAATTAATAGCAAAATTACACATTAGTTGGAATTTCAACAAAAAATTAGTATGATATTGATAGTAAGTTTGCAATTATTATTTAGAGTGTAGCTCCATATAGCAAGATTGGCCTTATAACTGGTGTATATAGCGAGTGAATAACACTTAGTTGTAAGCCCCACTTGCTATCCACCGCCTTTTTGCATGAGCGCAGGGCAATATTCGCTTTTTTGGCTCTCTCGAGCAGATGGGGCTTCCAGTTTAGTTTCCTATCCAGTATGAGGCCGAGGTACTTTGCTGGATCTGAAAAGCTAAGTCTTTTGTTTCCCAGTTTAGGAGGACTAATTAGAGGTAAATTGTGTTTTCTGGTGAAAATCACGAACTCAGTTTTATTTGGGTCCCACAGATGATAACCCAGTTGACTAGAGTATTTAGGCAGTTTTGCATAATGTCTCGAATATTGAATCTGAATCGAATAGCAGGGGTTAAAGGTATAACTAATTCTTATTCCAATAACACGGGTTTTCACAAGTCTTTTGGTGCTATTTGTTATGCTATATCTTGAAGACCAGATGGCGCTGTAGAACAAATCTCTAAAAAAGTGCAAAACACTCCTAAGCTTCTTATCTGATTTGCATAAAAGTTTGTATACACGGATGTAAAGGTGTTTCAATTGTACTAATGATATTTGTTCTACTCTATCTCGATCACCAGATGGGGCTGTGGTACGAATCCCCCAAAAAAACTACGATAAACTACCGATTAACATTTAAATTTGTCTATTGGTGTTTTCGGTTACGGTAAATCTTTTGGTGCTATTTGTTTGGTTTTTTTTTTTTTGAGGACCCCCTAGGTGCTGTTGTGAAAAATTTATTACACAATCTTGAAAAGTTTCTAAACCACTCTCTTGATTAGCTTTTCAATTTGTGTATAAGTGTTTTCGGATGTGGTTAGTCTTTTGGTGCTATTTGTTTTGCTATATAATGAATACCAGCTGTAGCTGTAGTGCAAATATCTTAAAACATCGCGAAAAGTTCTTAAACCGCTTTTTGGATAAGCATTACAATTCGTGAAAAGGTGTTTTCGAGTATATATTTATAACAAATATTTTGGTTTAATCTATTTTACCAGAGGGCGCTGTAATACCGACCATAAAATAAACTTCGAATATCTACTGAATCAATCAGCCGATTAGCATTTTAGCTTGTATGCAGGTGTTTTCTATCATGAAAAGTGTTTTGGTTCTATTTTACTAGCCCTATCTCGACTACCAGAGGGCGTTGTGGCACAAATCTTCCAAAAAAATTGCAAGTATCTACTGAAACTATCATCCAATTAGCATTTAAATTTTTATATTATTATTTCTACGTACGGAGATTTTTTTGACTTTAGCTTTATTCTGTTTCTTGAACACCAAATGACGCTGCAAAGACGCATGAAACAATTTGTAATGCCATCTATAATCTTTTTTGTTCACCGATACGTTGGGTATGAAGAAGGCTCGATCGCCCAGGTGCCTACTTTACATTTAAAGGAAAAAATCTAAAATAATATAATAAATACAATTTGTTATTAAAATATTTCTTCGAAAAGAAACAGTACTGCTAAAAATTGCTATATATTTTAAACAAAAGCGAAGAGGCGCATTTTAATTAAACAAAATTACGTTACTTTAAAATACGTTACAAAATATTTGAAATACATAAGAAACTTGAAAAAATTTATATATAAATATAAAGTTTGTTTACAACTAAAATTAACCAAAATACTACGATTACAATTACAACATATACCCATCTCTTCTACAACAAAGAATTCATCACTTTCTTCCTTAACGAAACTATTAAAAATTATTCAATTTATTTCATTTTGATGCTTCATACACATGAAGCATTGCATCGAAGCAAGTGACGAATTCTATGTAAATTTAAGCTAAGTGCGTTCTTATAATAAAATATGTGTTTAAAAAACTTTTCCCAATATATCCCAATTAAAACTATAATATCTTCCTTTCTGGTTCATCTCGAATACTTAAGATCTTGTTCGTAACGTAAAGTGACCAATTTGCTTTGCGTTCTCAAAATACTCGCTATACATTTCCGCCGTCAGTTGTTGCATTGGTTGCGTTGGTTAGCTCTTGACTTCATTTCCCTAACAATCACACTCCTCACCCAGTCTTTCGATTTCATCTAGTATAAAATCCATTTCGGTCTCTTCAAGCACGGGAAAACATGTCAAAATCATGCGCAAAAAGTTACCCACATTGCGATACGTTAGCGGAGAGTAACCAACCATCAGAGTACCGGAACGTATCATGCGTTCCTTGATCTTTGGAGCAACCTGAAAGTGAAATAAAACGCCTGAATAGTTGATAAAGGTACTAACAGTCACGCCTACTTACGCTATACAGGCGCTCACGCCACTCATCCGTCTCCGGTTGATCGCGCATCTTCTTGGGAATGTACCAGAAACATATGTTTGTGTACTGGTACAGCTCCTGCACTAAGCGAAAACGTTCCGGACCACGTTGTCGCAGCTTGGCTAACAAAAGCTGTGCCATATCTAGCGAATGATCGACCAGGCGTCCGTAACCTTGCAAACCACGCGCCTTTAACATGAGCCAAAATTTGAAGGCATCTATTTTACGACCGCATTGAACACTCTTGTTGCCCGTATCGTAGGTGATGTCGTAAAATTTATCCTGCTGGAAGAGATACGTCACCTCCAAACTGTTGCAGTGCGAGAGCAGCTCAGGATAGCGCGTCAAAAACAGAGCGCACTGCAAAGGAGCGCCTAAAGCTTTATGCGGATTCCAAGCCATGGAATCAGAACGCTCAATGCCGGCCACAAGATGCCGATGTTCTAACGAAAGCATGGTCCCACCACCCAGACAAGCCTGTGTAAAGGAAGAATGTATTTTTACGATCATTTGAGCAGAAACCAAAATCTAGCGAAGACTCTCTTACATCCACATGCATCCAAAGACCATATTTTTCGCACACATCCGCTATTTTATGCAGATCATCGAAGGCTCCTAGCACCGTTGTGCCCGCCGTGGCATTAACAAAAAATGGCTCACGTCCCTCATTCTTCACCTGAACGATCTTCGCCAAAAGATCACTGATCAACATCTGCCCGTACGCATTCGTCTTCACATTCACACAATTATCGGCGCCTAGACCCAACCAGTGAGCAGCTTTCTTAAAGCTATAGTGTGACTCCTCCGATGTGAAAAATACCAAGGGACGCATGTCAAACATGCCGCTACTCTTAATGTTTGGATAGCGTTTGTAGCGTGCCAAAACAAGGCCATACCTGACAAGAGTAGCAAGATCAACAATAAACATGAAGTGGTAAAGTTTCTAAGCAAAGTTCGGAATCAATGTTAGATCACAGATCAGACATCAGACCCTCACCTATGACGCTAATGAGGCTTGAAGCAATAATAAATCATTTTTGAGTGTGCGACTCTTTGTGCATATGTCTCAATGTCAAGCACACACCCTCGAGACATGAACTCCAACAAAAAAAAGCCGCAAGAGCGCTTTAATTGTTGTTAATTGTGCTCTTGCGCTTAGGTACTTACATGTTCGAGATGGAGCCACCTGGTGAGAAAATGCCATCGCCTTTGCCATAACCACAAACTTCACACATTTTTTGTACGATTTCCGTTTCCATCAGCGAGAAAACGGGTGCCACTTCGTAGGTGTAGCTTTGAAAAAAAAAAAAGAAAATCATATGAAACAAAATCGTGCTTTAGAAGTGATCACAACGGAGATCAGCAACTTACGCACTCGTGTTGAGCGCCTCGGTTACCCAGCTGCCAGCCAAGCCAAAAGGATCCATTTGACCAAAGAGCTGATTGTGGAAACGTTTATGACTCGTCTTTACCGAATAGTAAATGACTTTCTTGCAGATGGCGAGTATTTCATTACAGCTTCGCGTGGCCTCATCATCGATCGATAGATCAATAACTTGCTGTTAAAGAGAAAACGTAAAAAAAATTAATTGGAGAGCGATAATTATGTGTTAACAAAATATTGTCAATAACTTTATAAGCCAAAAAAACTACACTAACAAAAGCTGTCCTGTTAACACAGTTGTTAACGTGATCTTGGCGTTGTTTTGTCTTGACCCAATCATTAGACTTACATGATAAGAGACTGAATAGAAAAAAAATCAATATGCTTTTATTACACATATCCAGTGATTGTAGATAGACGGAGATTTGTTTATTTGATTTCAGAGGAAAGGCATTTGAGCGATTTTTATAATATTCATAGATCGGTGATCAATTGATGGATTCTACTCCAATTTCAAAGCATCAATAAAACAAAACCGTTGTTTACATTTTTATCTACTTGGAAGCTAACAAAGCTATGTTTATATTGCAAAAACTGCAGCAAAAAGCGTCTTCAACATAACTACATAGTTCCACAAAACTTCAATGATCGACACAAAGGATCATTATAGTTTGCTGCTTTAAAAAACTTTCTTACAAATTAAGCACTTTTTGTACTAAATGTATGTATGTTTTTTTTAGAATTTTAGCTAAACTTTCTTCATAAAAATGTTACCTTAAGTATTAATGCGAACCTTAAGAACGAGATCACTTACAGAAACTTTAAAAAAATTTAAATATTTTGAAATAAATTGCAATATTTTTACGGTTTTATTGCATATTAAAACGTTTCAAAATTACAGCAAAAACAATAAAATGAATCATTTCTACAAACTTTAGAAATGATCTTGTATCAACGAAAATAAGTTAGAATCAAAAAGTAAGTCTTCACCATTTCTAATTGTATTTCAGAAAAGATCAATTTAAATTCAAAAAAGGTCAATTGAAATTTAGAAGAGATCAAATTAATTTAAAAAATGATCAATTGAAATTCAGAAGAAATCAAAATAATTTATATACAAAAATTTAAATCTAGCATTTCCATTACCATCTGAATTTCAATTGATCTTTAATAAATTTAAATTGATTTTTTAAATTTCGACTGATATGTTCGGAAATTCAGTTGATCTTTTCTGAATTTAACTTGATCTATGCTACATTTCAATTGATCTATTCTGAATTTCAATTGATCTTTTCTGAATTTCAAATTCTATTTTCTGATTTTCAATGGATCTTTTCGTAATTTCAATTAATCTGTTTTGAATTTCAATCTATCGTCGATTTCAAGCAGAATTATGTACTTTAATTAATTAATTTTGAATTTTAATTGATTTTTTCTGAATTTTAATTGATTTTTTCTGAATCTTAAATGGAACTTCAATTGATCTATTCTGAATTTCAAATTAAAATCTAAATGGTTTTCGGAATTTTAATTGATGTTTTCTGAATTTCAAATGGAGTTTCTGAATTTCAACATATCTATTCTGAATTTAAAATTATACTTTCTTAATTTCAAATGATCTTTTCCGAATTTCTATTGATCTATTTTTATATTTAATATTCTAAACTTCAAATTATCTTTATGAAATTAATTTGATGTATTATGAATTTCAAATTGACCTATTTTGAATTTCATTGATCTATCTTCAATTTTAATTGATCTTTTTTAAATTTAAAATGGATTTTCTGAGTTTCAATTGATGTATTTTAAATTTAAATTGATCTTTACTAAATTTTGAATAGAATTTTTAATGGTATTTTGAATTTCAATTAAAGGGCTTATTGCTCTTTATGAAATTAATTTGATGTATTATGAATTTCAAATTGACCTATTTTGAATTTCATTGATCTATCTTCAATTTTAATTGATCTTTTTTAAATTTAAAATGGATTTTCTGAGTTTCAATTGATGTATTCTAAATTTAAATTGATCTTTACTAAATTTTGAATAGAATTTTTAATGGCATTTTGAATTTAAATTGAAGGGCTTAATGCAAGAACATGATAAGCCACATAAAAAATATTTTGAAATAATCGAATCTAAAGTTTTGAAAAAATGTAGTTTTGTATGAAGAAATGAAATTGAACACGGAAACTTTTACAAATATTTTAGAAAATTAATAAGAAATAGCCAAAATCTCTTCAGTGGTTGTTGGCAATGCATTAAGCAATGTATTCAGGCTTAAAATTGATTTTTTAGATCATGTGGCTTATCACGTTATTGCAATAAGCCCTTCAACTGATCTATTTTGAATTACAAATGATCTTTTTTGAATTTTAATCGATCTTTTCTTGTTGTCCATTGATCTTTGAAACTTCAAATAGAATTTCAGAATTTCAATTAATCTGTTCTGAATTTCAAATGAAATTTCTGAATTATCATTGATCTTTTCTGGATATTCATTGATCTTTTCTGGATTGCAATTGGAAATGGTGTGGTAGAGATTCGTAAAAAATCATTTAAAGGTTAAAAAAACTTCTAAATACAGGATCGTCTAAAAAATAATCTACAAAAATAAAATGATATCTACATTGACATAACATAAAAAACAAAGCAAACACAAAATCACGACAAGATCAACGTTAGCACCATTAAAAGGCTCTAAAAGCCAAAAACTGATCTTGTCACTGAAGATTAACAAAATTTGATTAGCCATATTAAATAAACAGAACATAAAGAAACACAATTTAACATTTATAAAACTACGCTAAAAAGTTAATAACTGATCTTGCTATTTATTGGTGATTGAAGATCACCGACAATTATTTGTACTAAACAAAAACAAATTTAGAAAAATATAACAATATAAGATGGCGAGATAACACATTAAAAAATTATTGTATATAAAATGCTGTAAACGTTATCTCGCCATTAAAGATCTCCACAGTTTTAAAAAATTTATAATAAAAACTGTAATATAAAAAGACAGGACATTAACGTAAAAAAAATTATAAACAATTTCTCAAAACCTGATCTCGGCATTAAAGATCACCAAAATGCACTTAAATAAAATTAATAGAACATGAAAAACAAGTTTAGGAGAAGCTTAAATCTGATCATTGCACTTAAGATCACTTTAAACTCAATTTTATACAGTTTATGGAATGTTAACTTTTCTAATTTATTTGTTGTTGAAAATCACCAACACTTGGTAATAAATATAAAATAATTACAAATGAACTTGACAATTAAACCACTTATAAAGCGGTCATAAGCCCTAAAAAAATAAAGAGTTATTCCCAAAATAAATTTTATCATAAAAAATGTATTGACCTTGTACGGAATCTTGTTATCACCATTCCAAATCTCCCATGCCGCATCTCCCAAGCGGTCAGAACCCCCATTTGGTGTTATGACCGCTGCGGTCATAATCCGCATTTGGGATTATGTCCGAAAAATTAGGGTACAAATCTGAAATTTGGAATTATTTCCTTTGAGGTTATGACCCGTAACCGAAATTGTAAAAGAAATAATTTATATTAGATATTATAAATAAACTATGAACAGAATATTGCTGGTCTCCAGAAAAATCTAGAAAATCTAGAAATTAACCTAATAAAAAATTGTAATATATAAAGACAGTTTTTCTAGAGAGATAGAAAATTTGTCTCCAGAAAATATATCAGAGAAAGAAAATCAGTCTCTAGAAAAATTATTAATAAAATTTTTTAATACCCTCACAATTGAAGATCGCCGGACCGAGTTTAAGAGGATACTAAAAAAAAAGCTGAAGAGCTTCACAAGATACTTTTAAAAGCTTTAATAATGGTTTGACCACTGAAATCACAAACACTGTATGATATTTATTACACAGAACATAGGACAAAAAACGAACCAACTAAAGTAGCATACAAAGTCTTAAAAACCGATCTTGAAACTGAAGATCATCAGAATTTAATTAAATTAAATCAAAAAAACGTTAAAAGACCACATAGAAAAACTGAAAGGCGTACAACAGCTGTTAAAAAATTAGAATCCAAAAACTAAAAAACTGATCTTACCATTAAAGATCATCAAAACAATGCCAAATTTACTTTAACAACGAAAAACAACAAATGGATCAACAGAAGCTGCATAAATACACTTAAAAACCTTAAGAGTTGATCTTGCCGCTAAAGATCACTAAAAACTAAATTATATAAAATTAATTTTTAAAAAAAAGATGCAACGTTGGCTTTTCAAAGAAATTCCAAAACTTTCCAAACTAATCTTGCCCTAAAAGTTCATTGTATAAGAACTTCAAGAAGATCATAATCTATATAAATAACAATAAAAGCAATTAATGGAAGCATAAAATAACCCAGTAGTCCAAGTCTGAAAGAAATCTTGAATGAATCATGCACGATTTTTCTTCCTCTATGACGAAACATACTGATTTGTTTATGCATTTCATTGACAAAAATCTCATACAAAAGTTCCAAATTCGTGCACTGTTTTAAAGATTTCTGTTTTCGATGAACGAAAACAAGACAGATTTGTTAAAGAATTATCGACAAATGTAGCTCACGCAGTAAGTTTCTTTAAGAAATCATCATGACATATTCGTGCACGATGTCTTGGACTGCAGGGAAGATCAGCAAACTCGAAAAAAGCTTACTAAGAAAGCTCCAATAGTTTTTAAAAAATGTATCTTGCTGCCAAAGATCATCAAAACAGTGAAAAGTATAAATCTGGAAATATGTGTTTTTAATAAAACGGAGCCAAAAGATATTTGGCTTTCAAGATTTCGCGATGTCAACAAGTCCACGAGATCATGCGATTAGAGGCCACACAATGCTTTTATCCCGTACAAAAGTTGGAAAATAAAAAAGTGAAATTGTGACCAATATAATTTTGTGTATGAGTTGGAATCGACTATGCTTTCACAGACAAAAATATTTTTAGTTTTGCCCACAACCACGCCTACCTTCAATAGCAAAAAATTTAAAATGCTGTTATTGGTTTTCTTATCGAACCTATATCCTAAAAATTTCGTCAATAATCTTAACCCTTTGAGTGGATTTTACCAATATATTAGACACGTCAGAAAGTCATTTTTATTTTTATTTTACAACGCTTTCTTTTAAATCAAATCGTTTGGTTCTATGAAAAAAGATGAACCAACATGATAAAAATAAATTTAGAGAGATATTTGATATGGTCAGTTGGACTTTCGATTTCGTGCCGAAGAAAAAAAAAATTTTTTTTGCCTGATTTATAAGAAAAAATCAAAGTAATGTTTTTTAACTTTTTATGGCTTTAATGTTAATAATATTAAGAGTGTTTAAGAGTTTTAGAGTCAAAGATCTAAAGGATTGAAAAACCTTCAAGGGTTAAAAAAAAATGTTGTGCCGAACAGGAGCAAAACAATTTTTTCTTTCCATAAGTTTGCAAAACGTAAGTAGCGCAGGTAAAAATCAAAAGTTTGTTTTTTCATCTTTTTAGTACCTAAATGATAGGAATATTACCTAAACAAAATTATTTTGTTCTTATTTTAACCTAGTCATTGAAAGGGTTAAATAAATGTATAGAATAAAAAAAGCATTGTTTCTAGCAGAAAAAAATAATAGAAACAAAGAATATAAATAAAGAATAAATATAAAGTAGAAGTAGACGTCACAGAATTGAAATTTTTTGTCATTTTCAGTATCACTGTTTTTTAAAATTAAGAAATTAAAACGTTTAAATATTTTCTGTGTCTTTCGAATTTTTGATTTTCCTACCATATTTTGGACGATTATACATCATTTCTTAAGTGTGTTAGAAGAAGTTTCGCAGCCAATTTTTTTTAAAGGTTTAACAAAATGCTATATTATAAAAAATTTAAAGATAGAAACTTTAGATCAGTTTAGCACATTACATCACTTAATTTTGGAAAAAATTTGGTCTTGATAAAAGTATTTTTTTTAAAGTGATAAATTAAAATTGATTATAATTAAAAAAATTAGTTTTAAATGCATAAAAAAACAATATAAAAAAAGAATTCATAAAATAAAATTTGTATAAAATAAAAAGATTTTAAGAAATATAGCAATATAAGATGGCGAGATAACACATTAAAAAATTATTATATTTTGAAACCTTTAAATGTTGTCTCGCCAATTAAGATCACCACATTTTTAAAAAATTTGTAATAAAAAACGTAATATAAAAAACAGGACATTAACGTAAAAAAAAAGATGATAAAAAAATTTTCAACACCTGGTATCGGCATTAAATATCACCAAAATACAATTTAATAAAATTAATAGAACATGAAAAACAAGTTTAGGAGAAGCTTAAATCTAATCATTGCACTTAAGTTTCATTTACACTCAATTTTATACAGTTGAATGGAATGTTTTCTGAATATAGACAATTAAAAGGAAGGACAATTAAAATTTATTTGTTGTTGAAGATCACCAACACATGGTAATAAATTTAAAATGAAATAATAATTACAAATGAGTTTAACAATGAAAAAAACTGGAGTTAATCCCGAAATAAATTTCGTCTTAAAAAATGTATTGGCCTTGTACATGTTGTTATCACCATTCCGTACAAGGCCGAATCTCCCAAACGGTCAGAACCCCCATTTGGTGTTATGACTGCTTAATAAGTGATCATAATCCAAAATTGCAAAAGAAATAACTTAGATATTATAAATAAACTGTTAACAGAATAGTACTGGTATCTGGAAAAATCTAGAAAATCTAGAAATTATTTATTAATCTAGTAAAAAATTTTAATATATAAAGATAATTTTTCTAGAGAGATAGAACATTTGTCTCCAGAAGAATAACACTGTGCACCAAAAGCACCTTTTTTTTGTGAGTAAGAAAACGAAAAATGTTTTCAAATATTTCCGTGGTTCTTATCACAAATATGGCAGCCAAATTTCTCCATCACGTCAGCATTTAGAAAAACCCGTGATTCAAGGTCAAAAAATTATCCTAAGAAAAATCAAATCAAAGCGTCGAAATGAAAGGTGGTACGCGATTTTTGTCTGTGGCAAAGATGTTTGTTATAAGTTTATAAAAAATTTTCATACTTCCATCCCCCCCTTTTTCACCCTTTTTCTTACGTCTTTCAAAAATACTCTATTTTAGCGTAGCCTTTGTTCTGCAAACCATTTAGAAATGCAATAGTATGTGTTGGCAAAAAATCACCCCCATATAAAAATATAATAGGGCAGTTCACGATTTCTTTGCATTGTTGCAAATGCGTTTTTGTAAGGGTAGATGATTGTAAGCACACTTTTAATATTATGATGTTGCAAATGCTGTTTTTGTTTACATTTTACTTCGGACTCCTCGAAAAAATTCAAAATTTAGCAAATTTCCTCATCCGTCCATTTTTTGTTGGTTTTTTCCCTTTTAATTTTCCTTTTTAAAACTCCCTCCATTTCTTTAGCTCTTTTTTTTTATTATAAATTAAATTTTTTGCCGCAAAAAATGTATCCAATGAAAATGACTGTTCAATAAAGACTGTTCAGAAAGTATCGGTGGTTGTGTTCAATGCAAAATGAAGACATTCGTCCATAATAGCGTTATGCAATACGATTAGATTTGCATATGCAACAGCCTTTTGTTATAGCGTATGCATGAATGTTGCAAATGCATATCAATGCTTTTTGTTTTTGTTCAAGTTGCTTATTTTGCATTTGCAACGATGCAACAAGATCGTGAACTGCCCCATAGGGTCTTCCGACAACAAAATTAGCCCAGATCCACCATATTCAAACAATAGATCCCCAAAATGCAAAATTAATTTTTTTTTCACTTATATGATGTAATATAAACTGTTGAGATATGGACAATAGAGTGGACCTTATTTTAAAAAGACCACCCCAAGGGCTCAAACTGTTGTAATTGATGTTAAAAAATTTGGTGAAAAATTTTAGCAAGATCGAATGCACATAAACCCGGCGCACACGGCTTAAAGTTTGCACAAGTGCATGAAAGAAAAAATTTTTTTAATATTTGCATATGCATTCCATTTGGAATGAGGAAACAGTAAAGGTTTTTTTGTTTTTTCCAAAAAATTTTCAGTTTAATAAGGGTATTCACCTCAAATTACTTGAATAACTCAGGTGGACAAAATTTTAATTTTTGGATTTTTCCAGTAATATTTGTATTATTTTCGACTAATCTTGGTGCGCTGATTTCAAAACTATTATTACTTTTTATTCTAGCATCACCAGTTTTTGAGATAAACATCATTGAACGATTTCACTGTTTCACGACTTCAAGTTCATTGTAAAAAGCTTTCATATCTTAAAAAGTGCTCACTGAGAAAGCTCCGATAGTTTTTAGAAAAATTTACCTTGTTGCCAAAGATCATCAAAACAGAAAAAGGCATGACTCTGGAAAAATATGTGTTTTTAATAATAAGGAGTCAAAAGCCTTTCTATAGCACAAGATTTCGCGATGTCAACTGGTCCACGAGATCATGCAATTAGAAGCCACACAATGCTTTTATCCCATACAAAAGTTGGAAAATAAACAAGTGAAATTGTGACCAATATAATTTTGTGTATGAGTTGGAACCGACTATGCTATCACAGACAAAAATATTTTTAGATTCGTCCACAACCACGCCCACCTTCAATAACAAAAAATTTAGAATGCTGCAATTCTTTTTTTTATTGAAGCTATATCCTAAAAACTTCGTCAATAAGCTTATATAAATGTGTAGAATAAAAAAAACATTATTTCTAGTAGAAAAAAAGAATAGAAATAAAGAGCAAAAATAAAGTAAAAGTATTCGTCACAGAATAGACATTTTTTGACATTTTTTTTTGGCACTGTTTTTCAAAATTAAGAAAAAGTTTAAATATTTTCTTTATCTTTGGAATTGATCTTTGATTTTTCTAACATATTTTGGACGGTTATACTTCATCTCTTTAGTTTGTTACAGTGGCGTAGATATGGGAGAGTCCGCCGGTCTGCACCCCTCCCAGAGCCATGAAATCATTACCAAATATCTCACGTTATTGTGAATTGATTCCAATATTAAGTTAAGCACTAATCCAAATGTATATGTATTTCCAAAAACTCTTTTTTTTCTTAAGAAAGTTATCAAAATTTGATTTAGTTCAGTGTTTAATTTTTTTAAAATCGGTCAACAATTGCTAGAGATATAGTGACATGTGTAGTAAGGTGGATAAAAAAAAAACATTTTATTTGACACTCATATTCTGGGAGCTGGATTAAGGTAGATCTTAAATCCAGAAAGATATCGAAATCGATGGAACCGTCATCCAGCGGTTTTGATTTAAAAAATCACTTTTTCGCCAAAAACCACCGGTTTTTTCGCCGTAATTTTTATCAATCTAAAATAACTACCCAAAAGGTAGGTGCAAATGAAAGGTACCTGGGACACCAAAGTTGTAATTAGGATGATTTTTTAGATTCTACAAAATTTTTTAAGGCAACAGTGTTCAGAATTCGGTCAACATTTTAGGTATTTTTCACAAAAATCGCTATAAATTTGCCATTTTTCAGTAAATTTGAGAAAATTAAGTATTGTTAAAGAAGACTTGATGTTCTCTATTGACTATATGTCAAAAAAATAAAAAAGTGGATTTTTTTTTTAAAATTTTTAGTGAAAAGTATTATTGAAAGGGTATTTTTCACAAAAAGCGCTATAAATCCACTAATTTTTAGTAAATTTTAGAAAATTTACTATTTTTAAAATGGTTTGGCCTCAAAGAGGCTTCACCTATCGTGGTAAACAATCAAAAATGAACATTTTCAGACTTAATTTTAATATGCAATTTTTCGCTTAGTGTATGACTTGCATTATAAAAGAGGTTACACATTAGCCAACTTCTTCTTCAAACAAAATGGCAGGTCCAACTTGTTGGAAAAAGGTAGCGTTCACATTAAGGCAACCTGTCTGTCAAAAAAAAAATTGATTAAATTTTTTCAATTTTTCCAAAATGAACTTATTTACCCGTTTAAACATTGAACATTAAAATAAATAAGTTTGTCTCTTAATTTCGGGTAGTTTTTTATAGGTGGTAAAATTATGTTTAATAACGAGATTTTGGACTCAACAAAATTACGTACAAAAAGCAATGTGCTTTAGCATATATTTTATTTGCAAATACCCTTTCAAAAGTACAAAAATTCCACTTTTTTATTTTTTTTTTTTATATATATATATATCAATAGATTACAGCAAATCTTTTTAACAATTTTTAATGTTCCCTAATTTAATTAAAAATGGCAAATTTATAGCGATTTATGTAAAAAATAACCAAATTTTTACCGAATTCTGAACACTGTTGCACAAAAAAATTTTTCGAATCTAACAATCTTCCTATTTTCAACTTTGGGGACCCAGATATCTTTCATTTGCACCCATTTTTTAGGTAGTTATTTTAGATTATGGTGATATAGGTGATTTTTGGCGAAAAAGTGATTTTTTTAAACCGATTTCGATATCCTTTTGGATTTAAGATCTACTTGAATCCAGCTCCCAGAATATGGGTCTCGAAAGTGTTTTTTACCTGTTAACAAAACGATCCACCTTACTGTGTAGTTTCCAGAAATTCGGAAACCGTTTTTCGACGTTTCAACAAAGTAGGGCTGTAAAACATGACATTCGGCTTCACAAAACAGCCATGTAAACAGGTATTCAAAAGTATGCCTTTTAAGGTTATTATACTTTTTTTGGACAACCAAAAGTTACCTACGCCACAATAGCTATTTTTTTAAAAAATACCCACATTTTGACCGAATTCTGAACACTGTTGCACTAAAAAATTTCTCATTTCAAACAATCTTCCTATTTACAACTTTGGGTTTCCAGATATCTTTCATTTGCACCCAACTTTTAGGTAGTTATTTTAGATTGATAAAAACTAACGGCGAAAAAGTGATTTTTTTTTAGACAAAACCGTTGGATGACGGTTCCACCGATTTCGATATCCTTTTGAATTTACAACCTACTTGAATCCGGCTCCCAGAATATGAGTGTCAAAAAAGTGTTTTTGACACTCCCTGAACAAAACGATCCATCTTAATGTGTAGTTTCCAGAAAATCGGTTTTGTTTTGATTCAATTCAACAAGCCCATAATTTTTTTACCTACCTACCATTTTTCGACGTTTCAACAAAGTAATGCTTGGTTTTGACTATGTAATTTTCAGTGGTCAGTTGTTGCCAATCAAATTGAAAACAACAACATGTAGACATTTTTTCTAACTTTGGCAATCTTGGAAAATTAAAAGCAATTAAATTATTAAATGCTAATTATGAAATATTAAGAGCAGAAAATGTTCTAGACTTTTATTAAGGTAATATTTCAGGTGATAAACTTTTGTGTGTCATAAAAATGACATAGTGAAAACCAAGCATAAGGCTGTAAAACATGACATTCGGCTTCACAAAACAGTCATGTAAACAGGTATTCAAAAGTATGCTTTTGTAAGGTTATTATACTTTTTACGGATCCCCCATCAACCAAAAGCTATCTAAGTCACTGGTTTGTAAGAAGAAGTTTCGCAGCTATGCGCAGCCAATTTTGCTTTTGAAGGTTCAATAAAATACTTTAGATCAGTTTATCACATTATATCTGATCCAACAAATTTTGAACGCTGGACAAATTTGCGCTTGATAAGAGTATTTTTTTTAAGTAATAAATTCTTAACTCTTTTTAAAGTAATTGTTTATAATTAAAAAAAAAATTTTAAATGCATAACAAAGCAATATGTTAAAAAGAATTCATTAAATAAAAGCCTTTCAAGGTTGTATTAAAGTAGCAGCATTCACTATAAAATGATTTACAATGGATACAATTTTAAATCTTGAGCTTTTAAAGAACAATAGGGCAGTTCACGATCTTGTTGCATCGTTGCAAATGCAAAATAAACAGCTTTTACAAAAACAAAAAGCATATGTAGCAAAAGCTTTTCAATGATTTTTGTTTTTGTAAAAGCTGTTAATTTTGCATTTGCAACGATGCAACAAGATCGTGAATTGCCCTAATATTTGTAAAGTTATACCAATCGAATTGTGCCCAAAAAACATTGAAAAATATTGATAACCTCAAAAACATCAGGTGCTGCAAACAGTTTTATAGCGGATTTATTGCAAAACTGTATCAAAAAAGTAACTAAAATACACCACTTCGTGAATTCTCCCAATTAATTTTAGTTTATAGTATAGTAAATAAATAATTCCACTACTCTGATATTACTCAAGATAACTGCCAAACTCGTTACTTTGTAAGAAAAACGTGTGACCACCAAAAATGGCAATAAACTTCAGGCATCGTGCCTCAACTTGACCCACATTTAAACGGCAACACCTTCGCCAAACGGCTCGGAATCATGCAAAGCATAAGATAAGTGTTAAAACCGGATTTTTTTTCTTAGTTTTTTTTTCCAACTACTCTCATAAAGACAACATTATTTCTAACAGCTAACGATCGATTGATCGAGCGATCAGCGCACCAACGAACAACCAATAACAATCAACCCACCTTCAATTCATGCGGCTGCACAAAATTTACAATTTTCTCATCTTTATCACAATCGGCAACAGAAAATACTTTCTCATCATGCAATAGCTTGTAAATGGATTCTAAAACTTTCCAATCATCGCCCAATTGCGCTCGTATGCTGTCCACTTTGGATTTGTTCGAGTTCGACATGCTGCAGTTTGGCCCAAAAATGCTTTTACAGTTTAAGCCAAGTTTTGAAGTTTAGTATTAAATGATAACAGGCACGCTCTTGCAATCAAACGTATTCTCTATCTCTCTTCCGTCGTTCTCTCTCTCTCTCTGTCTGCCACTCTGGCTTGTATGTGTTGACTTGGCTACACCACGATCACTTCAGTAGATCAATGTTGAATGTAGATAGATGATTCTGGGGTCAAGTTATTACGTTCTTAGACAGATTGTTAACTGAACCTAAAAGTGCAACAGTAATTATTCATAAACGCTGGATTTTTTTAAGTGCTCCTCATTACTGTAACATAGTACGTCAGTAGAATTTTCTTGGTTTTTGCTGCTAATGAATGCTCTGTTTGGATCAAAAATTAAATATTTTTATAAAAATCACTTGTATGCAAAAGTTTTAACTTTTATTTCTAATTCGATTAGAACTTGCTGTTGCTCAGTCTGTAGAACTGTGATCACTGAAACTTAAATTCTTTAAGCCACACATTTGCACTTTACAGATAGAATTACTTTTTCTTAACTTTGTTTTTTCACATTTATTATTATTGTTGTCACGGTCGATTTGCACATATTTAGCAAAACTAGCTCAAACGATCGTTACCCTCGATCGCTGTTCACTCGAACTTTGTTCGATTATAGCGACGACTTCTCTGTGCGTTTGAAATTCGAGAGCTCCTTTAAAAAACGATCGTTTGCTGCTAAATACAGAATTGTAATGATATGGTTTGACTTGTGGTAACATTAAAATTTAAAAATTCAGTAAACTCGATCGTTTTTTGCAATTAAATATTTGCCTGCACAATTGTTTTTTATTAATGTTAAGTTAACTGAGTTCAAAATAATATCAATTAAGAAAAAAATTCTTCAATCGTCCACTAAAGTATCTTTATTATGGGCAAAGGAAGAAAAAAAACCCCTAAATTGCATTGAACACATAAGTAAATGCTCGTAAAAGAGTGTCTGAACGTAAGATAAGAGTTTGCATTTGCATTGATTTCCGTTGCGCCTGCTAATCATTTCTTTGGCTGTCATGTCTGCATATCATGTAACTATAGTATGTCACTTAACGTCGACACATTGCTGATTGTAAACGTCGCAAATTTTTTTCGTCTTAAGCAACTTATTATTAGCTTAAACAGGTAAGCAATTGCTTGCGTATGATTTGAGTAGAGATAAAAAAATGTGTTGTGGCTTGTATTACACGGATGTAAACCACATTCTGCTTACTGATTGCTAATACTAAGCCATATTTTCCATCACTTGTAAAAAAGTTGCAATTTGTTTTTGATCATTAACGATACCCAATTTCGTTGGGCAGCATGATATTGCATCAAAAAATTTCTGAGTGTGAACTTTCTCAAAAATGCTTTTTCATGCTATTTATAAAATTACAATTGTTTTGTGACATTAGTATAGTTTTTTAAATGACCTTTAGCGATAAATTAAATTTTCGCTTGCTTGAATACCCCTCAAAGCAAAGTTTTTATATAAAAAACATCTAACCCAGATTTGTATCGAAACTAGAAATGATTTGTATCGAATGATTTTCAAAGTAATGTCGCAATATTTCCCAGCTTTGTTCAAGCGTATACACAACCATATTCGTTCAGCGGAAGGATAAAACTAATTATGTGTCAAATCAGACATGAGCTAAATGTTACCATTCACGAAATAAGCACTAGTTGAAAAAAAACGTTATATGGCGGACCCTGTATTAAATACAATAAAAAATAGAAAAATAGTTGAAATAGGACTGTAAATTTTTAAAGGAATAAAAATAAAAGTAAGATTTAGTAGAAAATATCTAGCTAATTAAGCATTATTAAAGTCTAAAGCTAAAGCTAAGAGTCTTAAAAGTCCAATTTTGCCCTTAAATGCACTGATTTCCAAGACAATTTGTAAGTACTCTTAAATTTAAAGAAAAATAAAATAGAATTCATAATTCAAAACAAGTTGTGACCTTATTTTGTATTAGCAACCATTTTTTTAAAAAAATTTTTAATAGGAGATATATCTGAAAGTTATCCGATTTGAAATATTTTTAGCATGACGTTTAAGTGAAGTTAAATAAACTAAATTTAATCTTTAAAAACATAAATAAGCATTTTTAGTCGGGTTCTTTTTATTAAAAAAATATGGTTTGTATGGGAGGTAGGCGATGCAGTTGACCTAGAATTCTATTTTTTTGAGCTGTTACTTTAGGCTCAAACTCATTTGTATAAAATTTCATGGCCCTAGCTTTTATAGCTTCTGAGATAATGCAAATGTCACCCTAAAATCGAAAAATCCCATACAAAGTTTGGAAAAAATAGAAGGAGTTGTCTTAGATCGATGAAATTTGGTATATAAGTTGAAATTATCTCTATTAAAAGATAATAAAAAACATTTTTAAATCTGCCCACAACCACGTCTACCTCCCATATAACAAAAAATTGTAAAACGCTATATTTTTTCGTATTAAAGTTATATCAAACCAACTCTCTCAAGAATCTTAAATATATGTATATGTATATTAAAAAAAGTTCCACCTCCCATACGTTTTATACAATATTTTTATAGCATTGAGGAGTCGGATACCAATAATTTGGTATATAAGTTCAAATGAACTATATAAAATTACTTACTTAATTAAATTAAATTACTTGATTAAAGTTTGCAAATCCACTTACAAAAACGCCTACCTCCTATATAGCACAAAAATTTAAAACGCAATCATTTTTTTCGTATTGAAGTTTTATTAAAACAACTCACTCAAGAATCTGAAATATATGTACATATACATTTACAAAAGTGCCACGCCCACTTATTCATTAAGTTCCCAAAATTTAACATTGCATATAACATTGCTAATTTGTATTGAAATTCTTCTGACATGTGTCGGAATTTTTAAAAACTTTGTTCGATGGCCGCAAACATGTGCCAACTTTTTTCACATAGAAGTTGCATGAAAATTTAAATCGATTTTTTGTTTATATTCGCCTATGACTGATTAATTTTTTCTAATAAAAAAATTAAAATATTGTTTTTAATAATTCTAACAATTATATATAAATTATATATAAGCTTAACGCCAATTAAGTTCATGAAGCAACAGGCTGCAACAACAATTAGCTCTTTGCAGAACAAACCACCAAGCAGACTAGACAGCTGTTTCGTTGATAACTACATCAACTCATCAGTAGCCTTCTGTGGTTTCTGCAGTACCATCCACTTTGATAAGCTTATACGAACACCTTCTGTTAAATTAAAACAGAACTATGTGCTGTATGTCGCCTTCAAAGCAATGTTTTTCTACTACTTTGCAAAAGCAAAGGTTTAAAAAAGCGACATTTTAATCATTTTTCAAATCATTTCAAATCATTTTAATCAAAGCATTTTTATCAAAGATATCCTCGACAATAAAATTGATTCACCTAAATTTTTAGCTCTTATCAATTTTTATGCGCCGCAGAAAACTCGAATTAGAAATTTACCTTTACCACAGTCCCATAGTTCTAACTATGGTTTTAATTAACCAATATCAAGATGTCTAACTCTGTTTAACTCAATCAACAGTCATATGAATTTTGATTTAAGCAGACATATAAAGGGTTTTTTTTTTGCTTAATGAGAAGTTTTGATGGTTGTTGTCTATGGTTTGACATTTGAGAAAGGCAAACTGTGCTGATATTTCTGTTCAGTAAGGTTTGCCAATTCCTCATGAATTGTTTAACGCCAGAACAACGCTTCCAAGTTGTGGACATTTGCTTTGAAAAAAATAAATCTGTTCGCGAAGTTCATAGAGCATTTCGTCCATTTTACGGTCAACATAACCGGCCTAGTCAGCAAGACAACCCTCAATCCATTAACGAATCACTATTACATCCATTAAAATTTACTGTTTGGTGCGGTTTACACGCTGGCGGCATCATTGGTCCTTATTTCTTTCGAAATGAGGAAGAAGCTGCCGCTACGGTGAATGGCGCTATCGAGCCATACTTACTGATTTTTTTGTTTCCAAAAATTAACCAGCTAAACATCGACGACATTTCGTTCAAACAAGACGGCGCAACTTGTCGTACAGCGCGCTTAACCATCAATTTAATTCAAAATCAGTATGGTGACGTTCTTGAATGTGCACGATTTTTTAACAATCTCCCTAATACTGCCGCGATAAGGAAGAGTGCTGCGGCTCTAGCATGAAAATTAAAAACAGTTTTATTTTTGTTTTTTCTTAATCATCTTTCTTCCATCTTTAAGAAAATAAAATAAAAATTTTTAATTTTGAATTTTTTGCTCAATTGCTTAATATTTTAACATGAAATGTCATATCTACACAAATTAAAGCAATCATTCAAACAAAAACGCAGTATCTACATAAAAAGATATAAAAAAGCGGTCAAACATAGCATATTGAATTTTTTATTGAATATCCTTGTGCAAGATATGATGGTTTTAATAATATATCATTTAAATATCATAAATATATAAACAACGTACATTTGATGTAGATACGGCTTTTTGAACTTATTTAAATTTATAGAACTTATTTAATATATAAAATCGAAAAAAATTTCACTAATATTGAAAGCAAACTGGATTTCACTATCTTGTAGAACCAAATATTTATAACCATCCAAACCCTAATCAGTGAATTTTTGATTAATTACTGTAAGTCCTTTCTCTCATAATGTTGAAATATATATATGCCGCACTCTTCCTTAAGTTATCCTACCTGGTGTAACAAAGGTGTCGCATCTGTGTAATTTATGAACTCATGTTGGTTACAACAGCTGCTGTCATTTCTTTTTTTCAGTATTTGAACACCGAACGTCAAACAAAAAGAAAACAAAATAGAGAACGTGTGTCACACACCTTGGCCGCATTCAGAGGAGTCAACTGTTATGGTAGCTATACCTCAGTGAACGATGTAAAAGCTGTAAATTATTGAATATTATTATTATTATGTAATTATATAAATAATTTACTTGCAAAGGTTTCTCACTCATGTTTTGAGTGGCTGAATGTGGCCATTGTGTATTTCTTTTGTTTGGCATTCGATGGTCGCAGCTCGTGACAAAAGCCTTGACAGCTACCTAATAATTGTATCATGATTGTTTGTATGAATTGAATTTTGACTGCAACGGTAGATTTTGATTTCAGAAAATTTAGGCGATTATATTTAGGCGAAAGAAATGCAGCTATTGTGTTTGTAAAGTTATTAAAGCTGTCCAGCTGGGTTGTCTGAGCTTTTAAGATAAATTTCCAAATTGTACACTTTGCAGCACTGTTTTACGTAAGATTTCCCAAAAACCTTTGCTTTAAAAACTTCAACCTGGCAATGCTTTGTAGTACTTGACGTTTATGTTTTTTCATATTTATTTCGTCACATAACCACATTCGAGTGATCCAAGAAATAGTCTTTTTTTTCTAACAAATTTAAATTAAATTTAAAATAGTTGTTAATCTTTAAAAAAATGTGGACACGTTTGCACAAATATCGAACAGTAGCACGGAATATTTCGACGTTGGTGTGCCAAGAACGCAATGCTGCGGTCGGACAGCTAGTGCGAACAACAAAAGTTCAACAACTGCAATATCATCGACCCGTGTATCGCGGTCTCAGAATATGTACCAGAAATCTATGCAAACAAAAAGAAGACGATGCTGAGGAGGTTGCCGAAGAAGGCGAATATATTGTTAATAAGGATCCACAGCTGCCAGCTACGGTGGCTGTGCCGGAGGTTTGGCCACATGTGCCGCTCTTAGCAACACGACGCAATCCAGTCTTTCCGCGTTTCATGAAGATTCTAGAAGTGAGTGGCTGGTCGACGATTCTGATATTATTATTTGTTTTTGATAACAATACTTATCGTCTGAACTTTTTTTATTTCGTTCTTTTATTTTTTTTTATGAACAAAAACAAGATATCGAATCCCATGCTTATTGATTTACTGCGGCGCAAAGTGAAGTTAAACCAACCTTATGTTGGTGTTTTCATGATGAAAGACAACGAAAGCGAGCAGGAAGTGGTGATGAACATAAAGGATGTCTACAGCGTTGGCACTTTTGCGCAAATTCAGGAGATGCAGGATTTGGGCGACAAGCTGCGCATGGTTGTGGTGGCGCATCGCAGAATTAAGATCACCGGGCAGATACTCGAAGATTTGGTACCACCAGCTGGTAAATACTGATAACTTATTTGATAATTTATTGTAGACGCAAGTCAAATGAGCTTAAAGTTAGATTACATTCACTTTTTTTTAATATAGAGACCAAAGATTTGGTCATAAACTAAGAATTTGTTAAACTAACTCTTGAATGCTGTAGAATCTTGTTGAGAGACCAGCACTCGAAGATTCGATTAAAATTTTTTATAATCTTTGTATTTAAGAAAACTGAAAAACGATTCCACAGCATTCAAGCTGTAATTATAAAAATTCTTATTTGTTGGACTTTTTCTTCAATTGTTGATTTTGAATTTGCGTCATTATCTCTAGAGAAAATGACAACAATACATTATCCACTCTTTAATGTAAAATTGCACATCCCAGCTGAAGAATCAACAGCAAATCAAGCCGAAAACGAACGTCGTAAGATGTCTAGAAAAAAACGCATTGGTCGTGTGAACGCTACTACTTCAAAACGCGAAACACCTCCACCTACACCGCCACCAAATACACCAGAAAGTGGCACATCCGTGGCAGAACCACCAATAACTGCAGCTACAAGAGAGGATTCAACATTAACAAAAGATGACAATGCATCCACGCAACCAGTGCTCATGGTCGAGGTGGAGAATGTCAAGCATGAGGCTTATAAACAGACGGAAGAGGTTAAAGCGCTCACGCAGGAAGTCATTAAGACGATACGCGATATTATTACAATGAATCCGCTATATCGGTAAGTAGCGTAATGAGTTAAGCTGCAACAATTTTCGTGTAACATAAGTTTTTTGTTGGTGTTAGAGAGAGCTTGCAGCAAATGTTGCATCAAAATCAGCGTGTCGTCGATAATCCCGTTTACTTGTGTGATCTAGGTGCTTCTCTGTCTGCCGCTGATCCTGAAGATTTGCAAAAAATAATGGAAGAAACAGATGTGAGTATAAATGCTGCTGCGATAGTGATAGAAAAGATAAAAGCTGCTGTTTTTTAGTTGTTTTTTTTTTAATCTTTATAGCTCTATCGTTGCCGAGTATAAAAAGTTCATGTTTAAAGATTGCACAGAGATTGCTAACATTTTGTGTTAATTGTGTAAATTGTGTTAATTTTGATTATTAAACTAAACATTCAAACTCAATTTAGATTATCTTAAAACTTTCAAACCACTCAAACCATCTAAAGATAACATTTATAGATTTTTTGTCTAAAGAAAGCTTTATTTTCCCTTTTCAAGTGATTCTGATGTTCTTAAATTGTTGCACATATATAATATACAATAAAAGTAAAATGTCCCATTTATATTCCCTCAGATTCCAAAGCGTCTGCTATTAGCCTTGGCTCTGCTTAAAAAGGAATTGGAACTCTCAAAACTACAGCAAAAAATTGGACGCGAAGTAGAGGAGAAAGTTAAGCAACAACATCGCAAATACATACTTCAGGAACAATTAAAGGTCATCAAAAAAGAGCTGGGCATCGAGAAGGATGACAAAGATGCCATTGGCGAAAAATATCGCGAAAAGCTGAAAGAGAAAAAAGTGCCAGAAAATGTTATGGCCGTCATTGATGAAGAATTAAATAAGCTGAATTTCCTAGAAAGCCACAGCTCAGAGTTTAAGTAAATACATTTTAATTTTAGCCGCAACCAAAAAATCTGAACACATTTTTGTCATTTTTAGTGTTACTCGCAATTATTTGGACTGGCTTACTTCACTCCCCTGGGGTGTGACGAGCGTTGAAAATCTAAGCCTTGACCAAGCAAGTGAAATACTCGATAACGATCACTATGGCATGGAAGATATAAAGAAACGCATACTTGAATTTATTGCGGTTAGCCATCTGAAAGGCAGCACGCAGGGCAAGATTTTGTGCTTCCACGGACCACCTGGCGTAGGCAAAACCAGTATAGGTACATAGTTTTTGGAACATTTTGTTGAAGACAACCTTTATGATCCCATTTCTTTGCAATAGCCCGTTCCATTGCACGTGCCTTAAATCGCGAATACTTTCGATTCAGCGTTGGTGGCATGACGGATGTAGCCGAAATTAAGGGTCACCGACGCACTTACGTAGGAGCCATGCCTGGCAAACTCATACAGTGTTTGAAAAAAACAAAAACAGAAAATCCTTTAGTCTTGATTGATGAAGTGGATAAAATTGGAAAGTATGTTTTTTGTGTATGTTGGAATATTTCTTCCTTTTTCTTATTTAGCAACGAAGGGAAAATAAGGCTCTCAATTTTTTAGTTTTTCTGTTTTGTGGAATTTTTTTCTATATACATATATATTCTATAAACATATTTTTGAAGAGAAGGCCCAAAAAATAACCTCAATGGAAGAATTAAATTTTGCTTTTAGATTTAATGTTCTTTGCCGATATGCTGGAGCATTTCCAAACCTTTAGTTTTCTTTACAAAATAAAAAAAACAGTATTTTTTATTTATTGCACACTATTTACGGTTTTGAAGCAAAACTTTATTTTTATTTATTTATTTTATTTTATTGATTCATGTGTAATTCAAAAGCCACAAAGGCCAATAAAGCAAATTACAAGCAGATAAAACGAGTAAGAAACTTAAAATTAGTAATAAAAAATTAATAACATTACGTTTAATTGAAATTAGAATATATATAATGAAATTTTTGTATAATCGATTCACTCACTAAGCCCTCAACAATAAATATTATAAAAGGCGGAAAATAAAGTAGTAGAAGTAGTAACTAGCCCATAGTATCTCTGTGATAGTTATAAGTAAAAGAAAGGAAAGCCAGAGTCCATTTTATGTAAGCGCTAAAAAGTTTAATTTAAATGCATTAGGCGATAAGGAAAAAGATTTGAGACTTGGATGCAGTTTATTCCAGATTCTAGCAGTACGTATTAGAAATGATCGCTCGTATAGTGACGTAGAGATTTTTGGAAACAGGATTTGAGGATTTCTGGTCGATCGAGAAAATTGTGCATAACTTTCAACACAAAATATTCTATTCCCATGGCCGAAGAAAAAGCTTTTTTAACTTTTAAAATGGAATATAAGATTTTGCAAATTTTCAATTCTTTAAAACTAAATGATCGTATTTCCTGTGCAACATTAATGAATTTTCAATATTTAAAAATAGTACTTTCTGACAAAAGTGCACGAGAGTTGAAGTTTTTAGAATTAAAATAAGATATGACATTGGAAATGCAATACCAAGCTCGTTCATTAATTGAATTTTGGCAGCTCGTTGCAGATTCAAAATATCTTTTGGAAAAAAATTTACTCGTGCTTTATATATGAACATTTTGACACAACGTAGTATTGTTGTGAATCTTTATACCCCACCATGCAAATGTTGAAGTTAAAATTTCGTTCTGATTGTTGCAACTGGCTTTTACTAAAAAGCGATAAAAATACAAATATAAAAAATTTGGTCAAAGATTAATTTAATATCATATTTTTTTAAAAATTTTGAATAAATTGTTTCTTTGTTTAATTAATTTTCTGAGCACTCCACGTTAAAGAGAAAAGTAAGATCAATTTTGGTTTTCCATTAACTATCTTTAATTTGGTAAAAAGCTAAAGCTAAATATCTGTACAAAGTTGATTATGTAGACAACACTGTTATCGGGCATTCTGTAAACTGTGGAACAAATTAATTTCTTATTTAGAAATTTTTGTATATGGAATTTTGTGTATTTTTTCTTTGAACAAATGCAAGGCACATGTCCCAGTAGTCACGCAAAAATATATAACTGTTGTTTTCGTAACCTAAAGCAACACTTTATAAATTCAATACTTCCCAGAAGTTTATAATAAACATGTGGTGTACTATTTAAAAATGTTTAAATGATTAAGACGATCATATGTGTCCCAGTGTGTCAAATGTGTTCCATTAGTCACGGTAGTAGAACAATCTAAAGAGACAAGAATTAATGAAAGTTCGCAGTAAGAAGTACTCCAAATCGAACTCACATTTTGCTATTATAAATCAGGATCAAATACAATTTGCTCATCTGGGATGTGCGTAGGCAAACGAGAGTGACGAAAAGCAAAAGCACTCGTATGCAATTGTGAGCAACGAATTATTCTGTCATAAATATTCTGTATGGGTGTTCATAAAAGAATTATTGAAAATTTAAAATCTCGCTTTGTGGAAAGAAAGTCACAATTTTTTCGGATGGTTGTGTGGTCGGCTGTTCAAATATCAATTTACATTGTCGACTCTGTGCTACTCTAAATTTAACTGGGGTGTTGAAATTGATAAATAACTACATTAAATGGGCTTTAACAAGTAATAAAATTGATTAAATAAATTATTATATCCACATATTTTTACTTGTCCCGCAAGTCACAAAGATCTGTCCCAGTAGTCACAATTTATACTAAACATACTAATTATGTATTAAAATGGAAGCGTTTAGTATATGTTGCACAACACAGAAGAAAGTGACTTGAATATTTAAATGGGGCTTGTCTAAAATTCTTCTTTGAGTATTCAAAGGTAGATGAATGGGATTTTTTAATGTCCCAGTAATCACATTCATTTAAATAATAGTAATAAAACAACACTAACTAAAAAGAAACTGTTTGGCTTTTTTTAAAGGAATATTTTACAATAGTTATTTATATCTGTTTTAAAATATATCTCATTGATGTTTAAGTTATGATGACATTGTTATAGCTCATAGTTAGTCAAATTCTGGAGTCTTAATGTCCCAGTAGTCACAATGAAATGCTCCATATATATTATTTAGGAAGTAATATTATTTATAATTATTTTATTTGTCTTTTTTTATATATTAATTTATATGATGTATTTTAGATCTATAGTGTAGACAAATTTTTAATTGTATTAGCTGCGTTCCTTTCGCCTTAATATAATCGCGATAACAAATTTTCTCAAAGGAACGGCAAGAAAAACGACTCGTAGAGGGCACTACCGTTGCAGTCAAAATTAAATTTAAACATGCAATCATGATACAATAACTATTAGGTATCATGAGAATGTATGTCGTTCAAAACTGTTGTGAACTGTTATGGTAGCGATACCTTAGTGAACGATGCTTTTCTCTGAATGTGTTTTACTCTAAATGTCAGAAAAATTGTAAATTATTTAATTTAATTTTTAATAGTATGCAATTATATAAATAATATAAGTGCAATTGTTGGCTGCGCTGAATGCGTTCAATGTGTGTGACATACGCGGTTTGTTTTGTTTTCTTTTGTTTAACATTCGATGGTGGCAACTCGTGAGAAAATAGGTAGCTGTCATGGCTTCCTAATAGTCATTGTATCAAAAAAACAAATAATTAAAAAATGAAATGACAGCTCATAAAAATATACAGGTGCGGCACCTGTGTTTCAAATTTTTTAAAGGCTATATCACAATTTTATATGGATAGCAAAAATAATCCTATTTGATATAGGATTATTATTTTTGTTTTTGCTTTTCATGTAAAAAAAAAATAATCTGGATTATTTTGAAGCGAATGGAACGCACCTATTGTCATGTTTTTATTTATTTCTAGTAATTGTTTTTTAATTTGTGTTTTTTAAGTTTTCATTAAGTTTTAATGTGAACATTTATTTGTTTTTCAGAGGCTATCAAGGAGATCCCAGCTCGGCTCTGTTGGAACTCCTGGACCCCGAACAAAATGCCAACTTCTTGGATCACTATCTAGATGTGCCCGTCGACTTATCACACGTACTTTTCATTTGCACTGCCAATGTTATCGATACAATTCCTGAACCGCTGCGCGATCGTATGGAATTGATTGAAATGTCCGGCTATGTGGGGGAGGAAAAGATTGCCATTGCACGACAGTATTTAATACCACAAGCAATGAAAGATTGCGGTCTTACCGAAAAGCAGGTCAACATTACAGACGAAGCCTTAACAACGCTCATAAGAAGCTATTGTCGCGAGTCTGGAGTGCGAAATTTGCAGAAACATATCGAAAAGGTTCGTTCAGTTGTTTTAAACTCAAAATTTTGCTTCAATTAATATTGTTGAAATGTTATTTATTTTATTGATTTAGGTTGTGCGCAAGGTGGCCTTTAAGATAGTCAAGAATGAAGGCACGGAATTCATAATAAATAATGACAATCTAACCAGTTTCCTTGGCAAATTTATCTACTCCTCTGATCGCATGTACAAAGATACACCACCCGGTGTTGTTATGGGTCTTGCTTGGACAGCAATGGGTGGCTCGTCGTTATACATAGAGACAGCGAAACGTAAGACTATCGATAAGCCCGCTAAAAGTGACGCCCCATCCGCAGGCAGCATACACATTACTGGCAATTTGGGTGACGTTATGAAGGAATCAGCACAAATTGCTTTAACGGTAGCACGCAATTTTATGCGCGATATCGATACGAAAAATCTTTTCCTCGAAGATAGGTAAAGTTTCTCGACATAAAAGTTTATACTTTTTGAGTGATGGAATTATGTTAATCTTTTCAATAGTCACATTCATCTTCATGTACCGGAAGGTGCTACACCAAAGGATGGCCCTAGCGCCGGTGTTACTATCGTTACAGCGCTCATGTCGCTAGCGTCAGACAAAGCAGTGCGTCAAAATATAGCCATGACAGGCGAGGTGTCGCTTAAAGGAAAAGTACTGCCTGTGGGCGGCATCAAGGAGAAAACAATAGCGGTAAGTTGTTGTTAAAGATGTAATTTTTATAATTTTTGACCCAACTTTTTCCTAACGCATTGTAGGCAAAACGCAGCGGCGTTACTTGTCTCATTCTGCCCGATGAGAACAAGAAAGATTTCGATGAACTACCCGCTTATATCACAGATGGCCTGGAAGTGCACTTTGCGAACAAATACGATGATGTATTTAAGATTGCTTTTAACAATTAGATGCCAAAGGATAAGCACACAAACGCCTATAAATACAAAGTAAATGCTGAGCATTATATGGAGCTTTCACTGTTTGTATTACGTTTATTCCTATTTTTATTTTCTATTTTGCGATTTTAATTAATTAAAATAATTAATCACTAGTTTTTAAAAAACTGTGTGTTCAAACCATTCACCTTCTTTAAAAAAAGGAAAGTATTTTATTAAAATAAGCCTATATTTAGTCTCAAAAGAAAAACAGAAAAAGACAAACACACTTAAATATCAGAATTCTCTATGATCCAATGCAAGAACTTGTCCAGGCGTGTATAAATACCAGGACGCATTTGGTCACCACATCCCAAACCCCAGGAGACAAGGCCAATCGTAACCCAGCGTTCGTTGGATAGTTGTATTAATAGAGGACCACCTGAATCACCTTGACAAGAATCTGGACCACCCTCTGGCCTGCCAGCACATATCATTGTATCCGGTATGCGCTCTACGTTAGCTTGTCTGCATTCCTCTTGATTCCAAACGGGCACTAGAGCCTGCATAAAAGTTATCAAAACTGAATTAAAGATAGCAATTTAAATAATTTTTTTGTTTCCTAGACCTCAAGTAAAATATCTGAGTAGGGTCCCGAAAAAGCTTGCGTGCCCCAGCCGGTAACGACAGCAATTCTGCCCTCCCAGTTCTCGTTAAGCGGCGGCATACAAACTGGCCATATATAGGTATTATAAAGAGTTGGTCGTTCGATGCGTACTATTGCAATGTCATTTTCATATGTCAATGGATTATAATCGATGTGTGTCACCATGTTACCAATACGAAAATCACGCGCACGCGTCTCATTACTCAGCACCGTATTGTACTCGCCAAGACGCACATATAGTTCAGTTTTGCTAAGTTTATGCACGCAATGAGCAGCCGTCAACACATGCCGATCGGTCACTAGAACTCCTCCACACCATACATAGTGGACTTCGGGACGCATTAAAGCCGCCATCCAAGGCCACTCATCAAGCTCAGCGGTGCCTCCACCTTGTATGCGTGAAAACTGTTTGGTCGAAACGCCGCAACCACGCTGCTCCGGACGATTGACAACACGTAATGTACCCAAGTTATTGGAATCGTCATTTGCAGCAATTTGTGGTGACAGTCGGGAGGTAATGCCTTCAGGACAGCAAATGCCAATCATGCTATTAGTGAAAAGATTAAGGAAGTGGTTACGAAAGAAGAATGAATATTCAACATAATTTTTTTTTTGAGACGTACGATTTTTCTATTACACACAGCTGCGAGACAACACGCCAGATATCGTCCTTTATGTCTGGTATTCGGCAATAGATGATGTGACGACACTGTCCAGATTGACCCTGCGGTGTACGACAGGCTCCATAGGCTTTGTTTTCCTTAAAAAAGTAAAAATTTTTGTGCAATTTTAAAACAAATATTAACACTTTTGTTTCCCAGTATAACCTTATTATCAGCAGGTAGCGAAAATTAACGCATGTGCGGCAAATTCATAGTCTTAACTCTAAAACAGCTAGTTTTCTTTTGACTTAGATTGTAAAAAAAACTAAATGGACTTTCAAAATGATAGATGATATTTATTTTTTTTTTTTTTTTTTGTAATGGACAAAAATTTAGAATTTATTACAGAATATCGCTCCTAAAATCTAAAATGCCTTGACAATTTTTATAGCTGAACACGAGAAACCGTAAAAGTTATAAAATATCAAATTTTATTGGCTTTAAAGCTAAATGAGTTTATTTTTGTTCGAAACATATCTATTTTTGTATAAAATAAAAATATGTCGCTTTTTTTTTGATAAAAAAATATCGATCAATTATTGATTTTTATTTCTGATCGCAACAAAAATCGGTAAATAATTGTATAACTAACTGATTCAAAAATTTCGATAAAAAATAATTTCTTACAAGTGATTTTTATCTTCAAACTTTTAGCGTTACATCGCAATATTTAAAAGTATATTTAAAAAAATTAAAAAATTCGAAAACAATGGTTATTTTCGGTCGCTGTTTAAAATTTATTCAATTTATAAGGAGGTAAAACCACTTTTAATCATATCTAAGTGCAATTAAGAAACTATTTAAAATTTTAAATTAAAATCAATTGAAAATCTATTTGGAATTTTGAAAATATCTATTGAAATTTAAAAGGGAATATGAAAAAACCGTATGAAATTAATCATTTGTGTTTGTAAGGAATAAATTTAGTTTATTTAACTACACTTAAACGTCATGCCAAAATTTATTTAAATCGGTTAGCTTTTAGATATATTTCACATACAATTAGATTACCAAATAACTACGTTGATGCTCTTTCCAATGTTCGCTAGTCATACTTAAATAATTGCTTGGATATTAAAAATAAAACAGAAGAAAGCAACAATTTTGTTTTAGAATTTTTTTTTTTCTATGATCAGAATCGGAACTTTCACTTAGGTATTTCGAGGATTTGAATTTCAAGACTTGGAACTTCTGCAGTTATTTTCGTTTTTATATCCACACATATAAAAAAGGTATGGGGTATATGTAACGCCGATAAGGAGGCGTGGCAGGTACAGAAAAGTATATATATTTTTCAGCGGCA
The DNA here is from genome assembly GCA_963920525.1 of Dichetophora obliterata. Taxonomy (NCBI): domain Eukaryota; kingdom Metazoa; phylum Arthropoda; class Insecta; order Diptera; family Sciomyzidae; genus Dichetophora; species Dichetophora obliterata. The sequence goes on along the minus strand of OY986438.1, from coordinate 2,359,638 downwards.
TCACCTCCTGAGTCAAAAAAAGCCAAGTCCGTCTGTCTGTCTGTGATCACGATAACAGTTGTATTTTTAAAGCTATCGTAACGAAATTCAATACACTAGTATCGCCTGTGGTAAATTCAACCAACTTTTTAAATTTTAATTTTTTTTCTCATTCTGTGGCGTTGAACTTGCCTTAAAAAATGTACTAAGAAATTCTCAAGTTTAAAATTATCGCAATAATTTTTATATTAAAATAACCGACATTTTTTTTTAAATACTATCTGTAAAAACATTACTCAAAAAAACTTTCGTATACCGTTATTTTTCTAAAAATCGAAAATGAGCAAAATCGGATGAAAACTATGCCTACCTCATACAAAGTGGTTTATCAAAACTGTTAAATCTCTTTAAATTCCAAAAAAATTGATAAACCTGTAATTTTAAAACTTTAACTATGAAATTTGTAAAAATCCAATGAAAACCACGTCTACAAAGTGTCATACAAAGTGGCTTTATGAAACCAGTAAAATCTCCTTAAATTCCACATAAATTAGTACAATGGCTTAATATTTTGCAAGTTTGTTTTAATCTTCAAACTCGATGTTTTCAATTTAAAATAAAAAAATTAAAATTCCGCCCACCTCCCATACAAAGTGACGTCATCATAAGTAAAACGTTTATAAATTTCAAAAACATGTATGTTTAAACTTAATATTGTTTACATCCTTTTATTAAAGCTTATATAAAATTCTGTTTCAAAAGTGAAATATTTGGATAAGACCACGCCTTATAAAATTGACGTCATCAAAATAATGCAATATGCAAAACTTCGAATAAACTGCAATACGATGGTGGGGGAATTTTAATTTCGGTCCAGTCGAAGATATTTCCTTACTAGTTTTATATTTATATGGTTGCCAAATGCGGTTTATGACTGGGTCAGATGATAATAGCAATCTATTATGAGCCCAATTCCGAATGATTTTTCCCGAGGAATTGGAAAAGGATTTTTAATTTTTAAGATTTTTCTGTAAAAATTACATTTTAGAACCAAATAAAATCCTTTCTAGTGCACAAGCTGTCCGCAATTTTACTTTGCAATCGACTAGACACTTGAACAGGACAAATCATAAACCAAAAGCAATTTAAAAAAAAAAATGTAATTTTGACGGGAAAACCAAATTCGAACTAGTGCGATGTTCCTTATCCTAAAATAGACTCAATTTGCTCGACTTTCTTCTTGATCTCAGCGATAAGAACTTTCGCAAAAGAAATTGATTTTTTATAACATAAGTTCGTTGTCCCACCAACCCTACTTATGATCCACCATCTTCTGACACTTCATACTTACTTGCAGCAACTCAACATTATTCGGCGCCTGACGTTTATTCAAATGATGGCGTGCAAAAAAATCAGTGTTATTTTGCTGATCCGTATTTTCAGGCAAACCCCAAAGAAATTCGTCATTATCTCGCAATTCCAGAAGATCTGAAAATGTAACGATAGCAAATTTGTTAACTCACACGCAATCAAAAACAAACGCTGTTCACCTTAACTTACCGATATGTTCTTTAAAGGAAGCTGTTGTGAGGCTTAGAAAAAATGCAACCAACACTACTAAGCGCATTGTATTGAAATACATGTTATTTCTATATTTCTAAAATTATATTTTGCACCAAAAAAAAAATAATATCAAAAATTTTTTAATATTCACTGTTCACGGTTCGCTGTTTATTCGAGAGTGACTTCAATGCGTAACTTGTATGCAATTTTTTCAAGTAATAATTTAAATTTTGTGCTCCGAAACCCAAGCTAAATTTTTATTTTTATCTACCGCTCTGGTATAAAAAACCAACATTAATCGTAAAACGGGGCTCAACTTGCGGTGGTCACTGTTTTTTCTTTTTTATCTTAAAACCGCTTTTATTCGAATTTGTTTCATGCACAAACATATAAAACAATTAAATTTCAAGTTCATGCAACGCTTTTGTATCGCGTTACGCTGCTTCTGTTCACGGATTCTACACTTTGTTGACTAAATCGTCTCTCTCAACAGCCAAAACGTTGACACTTTTTTTGTATTTGCTAGAAGAAGCTCCAGCTCATTAATAACTCAGAAGCTAGTATAAAATGTTAATTTTATGATGTCGCTGAATTAAATACATAGTTGTTTGCAACTGGGTTTTTTTTTATTCCCTCGCAATATTGTAATTGTAGCTGTTGCTGCTGATTGTTACGACTTTATTCCATGTCATTCAAGTGATTATCTTCTCGCTGTTGCTGTTGCTGATGTGAACCTTCATGTATATTCCACAAAATTAAGCTTACAGAATGCGAACCCTTTTTTATAATATAAAAAAATTAATGATAACAATTAATTGCTTTGATTTGGCTGCAGCAAGTTATATCTTGAATTTTAGCACGTTACCCATTAGGAAATTTAAGCCGGGAATAATTTGATAAATTTTTGTTAAACTTACTTATATGTAACGCGGTTTTGATGGCATTTTCTTATTTTTTTTTTTCAAAATGTGTATTTGGAGCTAAAAAAGCTAATAGTGAAAAAAGAGCCGCTCTTAAGTCGTTTAGAAGTTTATAGTGACCCAAAGTTAGAAAAAATGGAATTAAAAACAAGTGTTTTTTTTTAATTTTCCAACAAAACTAATCTTCATGGGTATCAAACGAAAGGTAATGCAAGTATCTATTCAACAAGGACATGAAAATCTATGCATACCTCTTGAAGATATAGCTCTTTTTGGAGCTATATAACTTAGAAGATGTTATGTTTGAAGTTTTTTTTTGATATGTAAGTTTTGTCCTTGAAATGGTCAAATTGATGTAAAACCGAAGTTTTTACATTAAAGCCTAGTACTCTGTTCGTTTACGTGAAATTTCGCTGGCAACATCTATTTATTTGTTGCGTGAAATTTCTGACATAAAGTTTGTTGCTAGGAATTCCTATGGCAACGTTTCTCAGAGAGACTCAGAATAAGTTGGGAGATTTTATATAATCTCTCTCTTTTCACTTCGAAATAAATAGGCAGTACAATTAAATTGTGAAAAAATGTTGCTCAGAAACATATTGCGATAATTTCACGCAGCGGAACAGAGTACTGCTCTGACGAACATGTTGTGAAAATTTACACGCTTGTTTCGCAGCTTTCACTTTTTATATGGAGATTTGAGTGGAATTTGACATGAAACTGAACAGAGTACTATGCTTAAATAAGTTTAATGTATAAATAGCATTGTGATTTAGAAAATAAGAAGTTTTTTTAACAATTGTTCTAAATTGTAATTATATTCATACATAATGTTGAGATTAATGAAATAAGCCCATGAAAAATTTTTCATGTTTTGATATACAGTGAAAGCTTTCATAAGCGGACAGCGATGGTTACCTACTAATAGTCGTAAATGCAGGGACCGAAAATAACAGTTATTTTCGAAATTTATATTCAAAAAGTCAAGTGGAAAGAGTAAGTCTATTCGATATTTGAATATAGCAATTTGATGCTTGTTAGCTAAGTTATAATAATCTTTAATGATTTTAATTTTACTGATTTTTTTTTAAAAAGTCAATAAATAATTGTTATTTTTTGGCCAATTTTATTTCGATCAAAAATAAAAGTTAAAATTTGACTTTTATTTTTTTGATCAAGTATAGTAGTTAAAATTTTACTTTTATTTTTTTTTATCATACCTACAAAACCTTAAATTTTACTTTTATTTTTTCGATCAAAAATAAAATATATATATAATAAATACTTACTTACTTACTTAGTTGGCGCTACAACCGTATGTCGGTCTTGGCCTCATCTAAGAATTTGCGCCAGCCATTTCTGTCTTTCGCTTGCTGGCGCCAGTTGGAAATTCCAAGCTTCGTCAGGTTGTCCTCTACTTGGTCTTTCCAACGAAGATGCGGTCGTCCTCTTCTGCGTTGACCGCCGCTGGGTACCGAATCGAATGTTTTCTTCACTGGAGCATCGTCTTTCATGCGCTGAACATGACCAAGCCAGCGAAGCCGCTCGATTTTAATGCGCTTGACTATGTCGATGTCAGCGTACAGCTCATACAGTTCATCATTCCACCGTATTCGGTACTCGCCATTGACGCAGATTGGTCCGTAGATCTTACGAAGAATCTTTCTCTCAAATGCTCCTAAATTCTTTTCATCTAAACTGCTCAGCGTCCAGGTTTGTGATGCGTAAAGTAGGACGGGCATGATGAGCGATTTGTAGAGCGTGATTTTCGTTCGTCGAGAGAGGGCTCTGCTTCTCAATTGCCTACGGAGCCCAAAGTAACACCTGTTGGCAAGAGTTATTCTTCGTTTGACCTCAATGCTGATGTCGTTGGTTGAATTAATGCTGGATCCCAGATAAACGAAGTTCTTCACAACCTCGAATGAGGTATTGTCAACGGTAACGTGGGTTCCAAGACGCTGGGACTGTTTGTTTGTTGACACTAAGTATTTCGTCTTATCTGCATTCACTGACAGACCCATTCGACTTGACTCTCTTTCTAATCTGGAAAATGCTGCACTGACTTCGCGCGTATTATGGCCAATGATATCGATGTCATCAGCATACGCAAGCAGATGGTGGGTGTCGACTTGTTTTTCTTGAGTCTTCTCCAAGATTTGTCGTAGCGTGAAAATCTGGTCGATGGTGGACTTTCCAGGTCTGAAGCCACACTGATAAGGTCCGATCAGTTCGTTTACAATGGGCTTCAATCTTTCACATAAAACGCTCGACAGGACCTTATATGCGATATTAAGAAGGCTTATCCCACGGTAATTGGCACAGATAGTGGGATCGCCTTTCTTGTGGATTGGGCAGAGCACACTGAGATTCCAATCGTTCGGAATGCATTCTTCCGACCATATTCTGCATAGAAGCTCGTGAATGCATTTAAGTAGAGCTTCGCCTCCGTTCTTAAACAGCTCAGCAGGTAAGCCATCAGCTCCCGCGGCTTTGTAATTTTTAAGCCGAGCTATAGCTGTCAGAACTTCATCATAGTCGGGCAGCGGAACCTCGACGCTGTCATCCGCAATTGGGGTTTCCGGAATATCTCTATTGGCGGGATTGTTGTCAGCGTCGCCATTTAGAAGTTTAGAGAAGTGTTCCCTCCATAACGTCAGTGTACTCTGGACATCTGTCACTAGATTCCCGTTTTCATCCTTGCAGGAAGAGGCCCCGGTTTTAAAACCATCGGCAAGGCGTCTTATTTTTTCGAAAAATTTTCGGGCCTCATTCCTGTCACCATACATCTCAATCTTCTCCTGCTCGCGCTTTTCTGCCTCTCTTTTTTTCCGCCTGAAAATATGTCTCTCTTCCCTCCTCTTTTCTTTGTATCGCTCCTTAGCAGCGCGCGTTACAACCGACTGCAGGGTGGCTTTGTAGGCGGCGTCTTTCTCTGCAGTGGCGTCGCGACACTCCTGGTCGTACCACTGGTTTCGGCGAGGGCGTTGGTAGCCAATCACCTCTTCAGCAGCCGCACGCATGGAGTTGGAAATGTGTGTCCACTGCGCGCATATATCATCGATTGGAGGAGTGCTTTGAAGCAGGAGTGAGAGTCGAGTGGCGAAAGCATCGGCTGTCTGTTTCGATTGCAGCTTGTCGACGTCTAGCTTTCTCTGTGTAGGGTTGCGTGTATTCTTAGCTGCGCACAGACGTGTACGGATCTTGGCTGCAACAAGATAATGATCCGAGTCAATGTTTGCACCACGGATCGTGCGTACATCCAATACACTGGAAGAGTGCCTTCCGTCGATCAAAACGTGATCAATTTGATTTTTTGTTTTTTGATCAGGGGACATCCAGGTGGCTTTATGAATATTGAGATGCTTGAATCTAGTGCTACTTACGACCATGTTTCGTGCTGCGGCGAAGTCAATCAGCCTCATTCCGTTATCGGAGGTGTTGTCGTGGAGGCTGAACTTTCCGACTGTTGGACCAAAAATATTTTCCTTGCCCACCTTAGCGTTGAAGTCACCAAGCACGATTTTAACGTCGTGGCGGGGGCAGCGCTCGTAAGCATTTTCAAGGCGCTCGTAGAAAATTTCCTTGATCTCATCGTCCTTGTCTTCTGTCGGAGCGTGCGCACATATTAGGCTTATATTGAAAAATCTAACCTTGATGCGGATTATGGCAAGTCGTTCGTTCACAGGTAAATACAGGTAAATACACAGGTAAATAATAAATACTATCAAATATAAAAGTTAAAATTTGACTTTTAAATAAAATAAAATAAAATCAATATAATATATACGATTAAATATATAAAAGTTAAAATTTGACTTTTATTTTTTCGATCAAAAATAACAGTTAAAGTTTTACTTTTATTTTTTTCGATCAAAAATAAAAGTCATATTTTAATTCCTATATCATATGTTCCAGTTGTTTGCGAAATAAATGAAAAAAGAATGTGCAATGATAAGCAACTAAGCGATGCTATGCAACGATATGAGGATCGACAGTAATGTTTTTATCTCTGTGCAAAAATGTTACTAATATAGATGTATAAGAATAAAAAATGTACTCTATTATTAATCGTTTTGAAAATTTAAACTATAATAGTTAATAAGAAATTGATCTGTAAAATTTTTAATCTCTATTTTTGATCGGAAAAATAAAAGTAAAATTTTAACTTTTATTTTTGATCAAAAAATAAAAGTCAAGTCAAAGTTAAGTCAAATTTTGATTTTGATTAATTAATAATTAATTAAATAATAATTCAATTAAATTTTTATTGGTAAGGATCAAAAATAAAAACTATTTCTTATTTCAATAAAACAGTCATTAAGCAGCATATTGATTTTTTATATCGAAAAAATAAAAGTAAAATTTTAACTTTTATTATTGATCGAAATAATAAAAGTCAAATTTTAACTTATATTTTTGATGAAAAAAATATGTCAAATTTAAACTTTTATTTTTAACGAAATAAAATTGGTCAAAAAATAACGATTATTTGTTGACTTTTTGAAAAAAATAATAACCCTTACGGTCCCTGAAAAAAAGTGAAAAAATTTAATTTTTGCTAAAAGTTAAATATGTCAAAAAGAGTAACCAAATTAAAAACTTTAATAATGGAATTATACTCTTTAGACCTTCAGAGTGTTAGATAAATGATTCTTCCTAAAAATAAACGTTCTTGCTAAATAACTAATGGGCTTTTTTTAAAAAACGACTGTAAACGACGGTTAATAGTACAAGGTGATTTTTTATGTTTTTTTTTTTTTGTTTTAATTCCAGCAGCCAAAAACCAGCTGAGAAAAATTAAAATTTTTTTTGAATACCCACAAATATACATGCAAAGATGTCTCTTTCTTATATTCTCCCATTTTCCAAAAACAAAGAATCACAATTTGTATATTTTAAAATTATCAGATATTTTTAACTAATTTGAAGGAATGGTGTTATTTTTGGCGGAAATACTGAGAGAACTTTTGAATATGGAATTATTAAAAAGTTTTATTTGAAACACTACATTTAAAATTCGAAATCACATTTACTTCGTACCAATCTAGCACAGTCCTATTGAGATATCGGCAACTTTAGAATTAGAATTAGCGCATAAGGAATTTGGCAGCGCACATTAGGATATTTGACCGATTTAGGCAGCCAAAATTATTTTATTGGTTAAAAAGTTTCTATACATCCAGCAACAAAAAAAAAACCCTCGCAGAGGAAACAATTTTTTTAATTTTTTATAAATTAGTTTTCAGTTCACGTTGCATTGTTCGGTCATTGATAAAACTGTGCGGTGAAAATACTGTTCAGAAAATTCCTGATTGCAGTAGCTTTAAAGAAGTTCATTGTTTTATCGATATACATTCAAAAAGAAAAAAGTTTAAACATATGGGTTTTGACGGGAAGCCGAGCTATGCTCGGTCGTCCAGGTACTAAAGTATGAATTCCTAAAAATCGAAAGCTTGGTTTTATCAAGCGTATCCAAAAAAGTTATGCAATTAACTTTTTTTTATTTTCTGCAAAACCTTCAAAATTCAGCTTGAGTTGATAAACTTGTTATTGTTGTGTTAAAATATATTATATTTAAAGGAACAACAGTAAAGCAACTTGTGATGATGATATCATTTTGTGATATATTATTAACTTTCTTGCATAGGTACTACTTTTTCTTGCACACAGTTTCTACACGTTAAGTGATCGCGTAAAATGCACATTTAGCGCTCATGAATAATGTTAAAAACGTTGAGCTGACAGACTACGCATTTTAATCACAGATAAAAAGATACCAGCTTGAAATACGCGTATAAGAAAAAAAAACCATACCGTCATAACTGTTAAGAAATTCTCAACTTGAATTAAATCTTTAAGTTATATACACCAAAATCCAAGAACTTTACATACTTACTAGATTTTGATAATTTTAAATCAACACTGCAAGTAATTGTAATAAAAATAGTCTTATAAAATTTTAATTAGAGAACAAAAAAGTGGGTTTTCCATGATGATTTCATTTCTGTTTTTATGTATGAAGGCCCAAACATAATAGGCTCGAGCTGGCTGCATCTATTATCAAATTTTATACGAACACATAGAAATGATGCGTGCAACCCATAGTTGCTCAAGCCAGCTTTTTTTGTCAAGTTTCGTGAACTTGATTTGGCTGCAGACAATGCGATTCAAATCGAATGTTCCGTAAGGAAGCAGCTGTTTTTTCTTTCAAACGAATTTAAGTGAAATTAACAATAACTTATTTTCGCGATTCATTCCTATTATCACAAATTCAACTGAACAAACCAAACAAAACAAATTGATATACAAATTGGCGAATTTTTTAATTACTTAAAGACAAGCTCGTTCAAGTCATTTCGGTCAAATTGAGTATTTGGCAGAACTGGAGCTAGCTTTTCGTTGTTTTTAGACATTAATATTTAGAGCTGCAGCCAGCTCGAGCCTATTATGTTTGAGCCTTTAGAAAAGAAATTTGTATTCCCTTCACAACATTGCATGTTTGTATTTGATGAAAATTTAAAAATACAATTTTCTTACGCCCTCTTTTCGAAAATTTAACGGAAACTAAATTCTAAGATTCGTTAGTACAATTAATTGTTCTAACTTTGACCTTAAGCTTAATAAACGCTTTTAAACTATCAAACAACTAGAATTTGTATTTAAAATCAAGTATGATTTAAACTATCAAACATTTAGAATTTGTATTTAAATCATATAAAATCAACATAACGAGAAACAATTTCATATTTTGTGTCAATAAAGTAGCTGATATATGTCCGGTACCCGTGTCGGTAAATGTCTGACCTCTGCACCGAAAGAAGTGCCGAACGAAGACCGAATCGGGGACCTGTCAGATTATTGTGTCCGAATATAGTCGCTCGTTTTTGAGCACTTTATTGGCATAATACAGACGAACTACGGTACTATCTCAGGTGACTATCGAGGTACATGTTGGGAATGTTTCGGGTACATTATAGTTAAGATTAAGGCCAATTTCGATACAAATCAGCTACTTTATTGACACAATATATGCATTTTTTTCTCGGGTCCTGTTCGCTGAAGCTCGTTTGCATCAATGTGCGATTCATTTTTTTCATAAACTTCGCAGTTTTTCGTTACTACTCGTAGCTTTTAAAAATAAAATTGAGTTTGGTACGGACACAAATTGTTCCTCGGCAGAGCAGCAAAATCGGTATTCATATTCAGAATTTTAAGTACAACTGAATAACTACATAAGAATGCATTCAGTTGATTTATAAATAAAATTTTTAATTCACATTCACTTTTTTAATTCACATTCAAAATGATTAATTATTAATTTTAATTATTCATTTTCGTTATTCAGAATAATAAATTATTTTCTTTATTCATTTGATTGCTATTCACAAAGAATGCAATTTACAGAGAATTTCAGAATTTTTAATTATTCCTTTTTTATTCATTCCTTCATTTTTTATTTAATATTCTTGTTTTTATCATTGATTTTTTATTCATTATTCATTTGCTATTCTTTATTAATTTTTTATTCATTTTAATCCGTATGAATAACAAATGCATAATGAATAATGAATAAAAAATGAGTAATAAATAACAAATGAATAATGAATAAAAAATAAATAATTAATAATGAATAAAAAAGAATAACTGAAAATTCTGAAATTCTTTGTGAATTGCATTCTTTGTGAATGGCATTCAAATGAATAAAAAAATTATTTATTATTCTGAATAACGAAAATGAATAATTAATCATTTTTTTTAAATAAATGTGAATTAAAAATGTTGTTTATAAATCAATTTTCCATTCATTGAATGCATTCTTATTTCGTTATTCACTGATTCAGTTTTTTGTGAAAAGAATCAAATTGAATGCATTCTCTTACAGCTCTGTTTCTCGGGAAACTTTTGTGTAGGGCGAATGGAATAAGATTAATAATAAGTGAGGTATTAAAATAATACAATGCTTTCCATTAACACATGTTTAATCCATTTTTATTCTGAACTAATTTGTTCTTATTTCTCAATTATTTTTAGGCTTGAGCTTGAGCTTGAGCTTGAGCACAAAATATACCTAAAAGTAAATAATCTTAAAAATTAATACAAACATATGAACTAAAAAATTACTGCTCCGACTTCAAAACAAATAAACAAATCTTTTCGATATCGATACACACGTTCCGATATTTTTAACTTAATGATATTATATTTTCATAAGTTTTTAAGGGTTTTTTTTTAGGTAATACAGCTAGTTCTTCAATAAAAGTTTTTATTAGCTAAACTGATCACAGTACCATTAAAACGGGGTTTATTTGCCTTACAGCACTTAAGCCTAACACTTAAAATAATTATAACAAAATTGTGCATTTTACAAAAAGAAAAAATAGTGACAAAACTCAAAATTATTACGCTTTGATACTCTAAAGAGTAACAAAGACTAAAATAAGTGGGTTCAAAATACAAATTCTATCATTTTTTAATATATGTTTTTTCCCCTTTTAAATGCTAACAATATATTTTTCAATACATAAAGAGTTGGTACAGTGTAAAAGGTTTACAAATGTTTTATTTGTGCTTTTAACTGAAGCCATTGATTCTTAAACGTCAGTACGAGTTCGTAGTTAATAGCTACGAAGTAAAAAGAGTAACATCAGTTCGTTTTGAACTCTTAACACTTGAATGCAGGCTTGGCATAACCGACAGCTGACCAATGTCTATATATTTACCAAGAGTATTTAAAAAAAATTATCGAATAAAAGAAGTTGTATTCAACTATAATTTTAAATTAGATTGATTTTTTTTTTCAAATTTACTTGAACTTTTCTGAATTTTAATGAATCTTTTTTGAATTTCGATTAGTTTTTCTGAATTACAATAAATCTTTTCTAAATGTCAGTTGATTTTTTCTGAATTTCAAATGAAATTTCTGTGTTTCAATTGATCCCTTCTGAATTCCAAATGGAATTTCCAAGTTTCAACTAGAGGTGGGTAACTCAGTGCTGTGCTGACTCTCTGTAGTGTGCCAAAGAGCAGAGCTTAGACACACTTTTGCGCGTCAAGTGGATTTTGTGTGCAGTGTTGGGATGTATAGCAGAGTGCTGTGCTAAGCTTCTTCAGTGACACTCATTGGTTATCGCTACTGTGCACCGCATTACTTACATTTTGTTAAGTTTTGGTTTAGTAAAATTGATTTTTGTTTTATTTTGGTTTACTTGCAATAATTGACAATATGCTATTTGTGAATATTGTAAGCAAATCAATAGAGAAGGGTGATAGAACTCTATTTGTTATCGACACTTTTATAATTGCTTTTTTTTTTGTCGTTTGTGGCACAATTGTGCTAGCGCAGTGTGCTGGCACACAAGGGTGCACATGTGCTAGTGAGTCAACACCTCTAGTTTCAACTGATCTTTTCTGAATTTCAATTGATCTTTGATCTAAATTTCAGTTGATCTTTTCTGAATTTATATTGATCTATTCTGAATTTAAATGGAGTTTCTAAATTTCAATTGAACTTTTCAGAACTTCAATTGATCTTTTCAAAATTTCGATTTATTTATTCAGGATTTCGATCGGTCGAGCTGATCTATTCTGAATTTCAATTGGAAATGGTTAAGTACTTTAATGTTGAAATTTTTTAAGAAAATTATGAAAAAGGTCACCAAACTGTAGGTAATAAAAACATTTTTACCTCTTTGATGTCTGTCGGCTTATAAAATCACACCTTAACGTCCTGGAAGTTTTCGCGTGAATCTTTTCCTAAAAATGCGGATTAGATTTAATTTTCATCTCGCTGAGGAAACTTTATTCCATTGAACTAGACTGAAACTGAATAAATAAAATTCGCTACAATTAATTTTTTTTTTATTTGAAGCTAACAAAGTAGCAAATCAAAGTAGCATCGTATATTTTATAGATTTTTAGCTCAATTCTGTTCCACTTTCAGCTGTCGATAATGCCTAGCATTTCAATCGCTGCATTTCAACATGAACAACAATTATTATTTCTACCTACAACTTCGCACACAACAAATGTGTTCGAAGGAATACCTACACATATTGTATATATGTACATATACATACATATGTCTATAGATTTACACTGGCATTAAGAAATTAATTTTTAGTTTTTTAATTATTTTACTAATTTATAAGTTATTGTGGCATTTTATGTGCTAGCTTTAGTATTTTAGTAATTTTATGTAAGAGTGTATTAAATTGAGTTGTGTAAAGTGTTTTCTGTTCGTGTTTGTATTTGAAAATGATTGTTCGTGATTGATTCAAGATTTGAAAAACTTGATTTGGACTATAAATAAAAACTGTTAAAAAACTACATTCGTTTGTTGTCTATTTATTTTGTTGTCGCAGTTCATAAATGATACTTGAAATTGTTTTCTGTTTGAAGTTGTCATACAACTACTTTTGAGTTTATTTGTTTTTGCTTATTTTTTTTTTTTTGCTAATTAAATGCATTGTTAATATATTCGCTTTTTATATGATTAATGCTCTTATTTATTGTGGAAAACAGCTATCTTTCAGATAGTAGTGTAGATTTTATCATGACTTACAATACAAACGGAAGTGCCAGGTTAACTTCCGGGTAACTTGTAAACCCTCTTTATATTTTTTAATTTTAAACACCTATATAAATTGTGCTGCATAGAATGTTGTTTGATTTTGAGAAAATTGTTTGTTTTATTACTGTTTCTGCTCCGCAACTTCGGCAGCCTGTTGCTTATCTTGCTCCTGAGATTGTTGTGGCTTCTCAGCTTCAGCCTGCTGTTCCTTGGCCGCTGCAGCAGCAGCAGCTCGTTTTCCACGCAACTTAATGCGTTGCGCAGGCGCTGCTGCGCTATTGGCGCAATTACAGATGGCATCAAAAATGCGCACCACTAGACCGCGTGCACGATTGACCACTTTGCCGTTCTTGAAATCTGGTATAGCGAAACCTTACAGGTGTTAATAGCAAGTTATGAGAGCAAAAAGGAAAAAACAGTAAAAGAGAAAAAATGGCAAGTGGCATAACAATCAAGCAGAAGAAAAAATTGTTGTCAAAAATACAAAAAAAGTATATACATATAATAGTGTGAAACAGAAAAGATGAAAAATATGCAAAATAGTGGAATGTAAAAAGTGAATAAAAAGAATATATTAGTGAATTATATTTATATGAGAAACATGCATTCAAAAACTGGTAACCGAAAATAACGATTATTTTAAAATTTTCGAATAAAAGAAATATGCATAAGAAGTTGTTGTAATCTATTTTAAAATATAGCGATGATTTTCAATGTAAAATCACTCTAAACAAATTATTTTTTGATCAATATTATATGGATCAGAAATAAAATAGATTTTAGCGATATTTTTATACCAGCACGCATGTAAAAATGCGAAAGGGGTATATTAACTTTGTCATTCCATTTGTAACGCCGCACAGTGGTTTTGCCCCATACAAAATATGTTAATAAATAGAAATAATAGTTGTAAAGTAATAAAATTTTGCATGTGAGTTAGATTTAAACATATAAAACCATTAAGCACAAAAAAATTTAAACCAGTCCACAACCACGCCCACCTTTCATACAATAAGAAAATTTAAAACGCCATATTTTCCTTTTTATTTGCCCAATTTTAGGTCACGCCCACCCCCCACATAAAATTTTTCTAAATTGTACTTTTTACAAATTGCAGCTTTATCGCATCTTAACGATATGAAATAGAGGTTGCCGTTGGTCTAGAAGAATATTTATTATATGTTATTTATATTTATCCCCTTTTCAACCCAAAACATAGTACTATGTTTGTTTGCGTCAAATTTTGCTGACAACATTCATTTATTTGTTGCGTAAAAATTCTGACACATATTTTGTTGCGAGGAGTTCCCTTTGCAACGTATCTCAGAGAGTCTCAAAGAGTGAGTTGGGAAATTTCATTTGATCTCTCTCTCTCTCTCTCTCTCTCTTCACTTTAAAATAAATAGGCAGTGCAATTAAATTTTCGTGAAAAAAATGTTGCCCAGAAACATGGTGCGATAATTTCACGCAGCGGAATAGAGTACTGATCTGACGAAAATTTTGTGAAAATTTCCACGATTGTTTCGCAGCTGTCATTTTATAGAGATTTGAGTAGAAGTTCACATGAAACTGAACAGCGTACCATGCTTAAGACTAAGAGCATGCTACAAAAAAATGGAATTTAAAATCAATAAAGCTCGATTTTTTTACACAAAACGCATTTAGTTTTTCATTCATAAAAACTGTTTTGGCATGTTTTGGCAGCTACCTTTTTTTAAGTTTTGGTATAAATTCAATAATGATGTTAATCTAAACTAGCGCACATCGGTCGATACCAGAAGATAGTTATTCTCCATGATACAAAGAACTACAGATAAAGTATTGCGCATGTCCGCCATCTTTGTTGTGACGTAGTTCGAGCTTGTCAAAGTGGCTAAATAAAAACGTAGTCACCATATATTTAACCCTTTTATAATTTATTTATAGCGATGAAAAATATCGACATTTTCTTATTGAAACTGAGTTTATTGAAATGAAATAAATTACATTATAAATATATTTGTAAATAAATTTAAGCAAATTTATTTTTTAGTACTATTATTGAAAAGAAATGTATATATAATAGGGGTGTTTTCACCCATTTGTTCTCCTACACAAAACAAAAATAGCTACGTTACTTGATCTGTTTGACAGCACTTTGATTGCTTCGTTATCTAAAACTTTAGTACTAATTTTAATTACATAAAATATAATTGAAAATTATAATTTACGCGTACTATAAGTGCATAATATTAGAAATTGAATTAAATGAATGCAATATTTCTTAAATGCTTGCAATTGTGTTGCTTGCTGTTTATGTTTACTTTTTGCTTTTTCACATTGTCTTTTGTGTGTATGCACCACGTGTTGCAGCTGACAAGCTCGAGTGACGTAGTGCGCAGAAGATTTCATTTTTTGCGCACGGAGTAAGCTATCTGTATATCTTTGTTTCATGGTTATTCTCTGCCAAATATGACATTAAACTGTTTGTGGAGTTTGAAATATAAAAAGTTATTTGTCTTAAAAAAAATACAATGAATTCTAAGTCTAACTATGCAAGTTTCTTACATCATATTATTTCTTTAAGACTAAAAAAATCAAACCAAATTTTTTCAGTGGTTCACATGTTATTTAATTTGAAATATACCTCTGTAAAGATTTCGCCAAGAATTTTTGGAAACATGCTAATTAGACAATTCTTATAAAATAAAAAATTTAATATCGGCCATAGGAAGTCATAAATTTTCATATTTTTTCCACTTTTAAACCGATATAGAAAAATATAAATATTCCTGATCTGCATCACGTCCTGAGTCGGTTGTCTGTCTGTATGTCTGTGAGCACGATAACAGCCATATTTTAAATGTAATTACTAAGTAATCGGCCTGTAACATGCGCCTGTAACAACTAGCCCCTAGCTCCCCTACTAATTTTTCGAAGTTCTCACAAGCGAGCTTGAGCCGTTTTTTAATTTTCTGCAGCTCGCGCTTGCTTACACGAGCCGTTTTTGTAGCTACCGCTCAAGAGCTCAAGCTTATTTTTAAACGTTTAGTGCTTCTGCTCGAAGCAGACCTCTCGGGCACGCAGACAATCAAACAATATTTTTGTTCCCTGGTTTATATTAAAAAATCATAAAAAATTATGGCAATAATGGAATCCCTACCATTACATCGCTTTATTTAAAAGTGGATGACAACAATTTTTTATGCATGATCTGAAAGTTTAAAAATAATCAATATTTTCTTCGATCGCTGAAATATGAATCTTGGGTATCTTAAAGAGCAGTTCAGAAAAAGCTCAAAAGAGCAAAATATTAGTAGCACATCACTCATACGCCGTCTTGCACACAACTGTTAGCTCAACAACCGGAATTTATTTAATTTATTTATTTAACGACAATGTGCTTGACTGAGCACCGCAGCAACCAACAGCAAAGACAAATTGCATATCAATTGCTTATTTTGGTAGGTTATCATAACAAACCGCCCTCTATTATAGCAAAGTGTTACTCCTTTGCTAACAGTAGCCGTTATTTGGCGCCTCTAACTGACACTTTAACTGCCATAAATTTGATGTACATTTGTAATATTTTATACATTTTAATTATAGACTACGCGACAGCAGACAAGCATGACTAGCTAAGTACAACGTTTAATTAATGCTTTTTTTAACAGTTAGTTTTTTCTAATAGCAAACTTATAAAAAGCGGCGTTTATGAGTTCAACAGTGAAACTCCAACACAAGTTGAAGCAGGCATAAAATAAGTGAAAGAAACTGGTGTATTAAAAAAAAATGCAGTATTATTTATTTTTACTAAAAAATTTTGCAATTTTCTATGCCTGCCTGGAAATAGCAGCTGCCGTAAGTTTCTTGTGTATGGAAAGGTATAAATGTATTGTTGTTTATCGCGACAGGTAACAATGCAACAATTCGATCAATCGCTGGACATGATGCGCAATGGCTGTGCGCCTAAATTCAAAGTGCCCGAAGATCTTCTGCACAAACTACGCCATGGGGAATTTACTGAGGGTCACGCGGACCTAAAGGTTCATACAATTTTCTAAACTTTTTCTAGAGTGCAGCTAACTTTTTTACCCTTTACAGTGCTATGTGAAATGCATTGCTCAGCTGGCGGGCACAGTAAGTGAAAACAAATGGCTATTTGCGAGTGGCGCCATATCAAATTTGACTCTTCTTCTGTTGTTTTAAGGTTACCAAGAAGGGCGAATTAAATGTGGTCAAAGCCATAGCGCAGATACCTATTATATTGCCACCTGAGTTGCAGGATAAGGCGCGGGCTGCTCTAGAACAATGCAAGGATATACGTTAGTTTTGCTTAACACTAAAAACCACACAACATATACTTTGCTTTAATGCCTAACTATTTTCCAGAAAAAAATTACAAAGAGTCCTGCGATAAAATTTTCTATGTTACCAAATGTGTGCGTGACTATGATCCGGATAGTTTTAAATTTCCATAAAACAAAAGCTGATAACATGCACAACATTACTTGGAGTTGAGCGACATAAAACTACTCACTTTGTCTGGATTTTTCCTTTGTCTGCAAAACAAAGTTATAATTTAATTAGAACTTTGTTTTTTTTTATAATACTTTTATTGAATAAATTTTTTTTTTAATATAATAAACGAACCTGTTGCGAGGATTTCCTATTACTTCCGGCTGCATCTTGTTTCTTGACAGCCTCCTTTTCAGCCTTCTGCAGTACATCGTCTATGAATTCTGTCAGTACTTCCATATTTTGCTCGTCCTGCTTGAAGTCATTGATGCGTGCCTCCAGTGGCTCCGATTCAATGACATCGCAACTGTCGCCATTAGATACCACAACATCACCAGCAAAATGTGCACGCATTTTTATAAAATTCTTGCTACTTAAAATAACTACTTGAGCACTTGAGTCTTAAAAACCGTTTAAAATTTTTGCTTTGCAAACGCTGCTTGTTGGAAAAATTATCTATGTATACTGACTGCTGCTAATACGCACAGACGAACAGACACACAAACGCACGCTGATATTAAAAACGGCCCACCCACGCCCATTTAACAAGTTGTACTGAAATGCGTTTAACTGAGTGGAACTAATCTATAGTGTTGAGTGAGCATAGATGGTGAAAAATCAATAATACCCACTAGCTCGATATGCCAAATTCTGCACATGCGTCGTTTTGCGTGTAAACGCAGTGCTATTGTTTGTTATTCTTTATTTTATTGTTGAATGGGTTTTATTTGCTAGTGTAATAAAGAAATTGCTTATTTATAATTAAAACAAATATTAGTGGTTTTGTTTAAAACTTAAAATTAACGACGTCATTCCAAGTGTGAGAGATCATCTAATTCTGGCGGTGCACGCACTTCTTCCGTTTCAATGATTATAGAATTGGAATCAACAGATGTCTGTTGGATGAAAATAAAAAAAAGAAAAGAAGAAACAAAAACCAAGTGATAAATAGAGTTTATTTCAGGTTCATGGACGTACAAAACTCACTCTTTCGTTACGATTCAATAGACTGTTGCTGCTGCTGCTGCTGCCATTTAGCTGTGTTGTTAGCAGTACGGATTGTGGAGTAGCAGGACGTTGTGTCGGCTGTGGATGCGGCTGCAGCTGGATGAGCTGTGGTGTCACTTGTGGTGGCAAAATAACGTATTTTTGGGGAGCCGCCACTTGTTGTATGGCGCGTATTTGCGGCAATGCGGCAACAACGGGGCTACTGAAAGTTTTATTAAAAAAACAGCAATTAGTAATGAGTCAAATAGGGTATATTTTTTTCGTTATGAAATGGAATTTTTATATAAATTTTGATTTTGAAACATTGATAGAGTGGTCTCCCGATGAAGTTTATTTAACCCTTTGAAACCTAGTCGATACGAACGTGAGTTTGGATTAGCTCATTAAATTCAAAAACTTTAACAACGACGTTAACTATTTGTTATACCACTGCAACAAGGTACGCATCTTTTAGTTATAGCACTGGCATCATAGATAACTAATACAATAATGAAAAAAAAGCTTTTATCAAGAGTTTATATTCAATATGACCTATCTACATTTTCCACGATATTCGATTTTTTATGGCAAAGAAATTGTTAACTCATCTGCCACCTAGAGATTTATTTCAATACAAAAAAAAATTTAGCAGAATTTTCCTCCTTAAAATGTTTGACTTATCAACAAAACATTTCTTTGGTTTGTGAATACAAAAGGACTCATCTACTCTGTTTTTCGGAAATATTCAAGAAAATTTAAAGAAATTTGTGTTAAACCACAATGGCAGGGTGAAATAGAGAAGGAAATGCATTGAAAAGCATAGCAGTAGGTTATGCATCATCAGCAGAGGATGATATTGGACAAATAACAGGTACTTTTATAATCGAATGAAATGCTCTTAAAATATTATTTCATTTTAATGCAGATTTGGACGATAACTCGGCAATAGGCCTTATCCACAGAAGGAAGAGAAATTATGACTCTAATTGCCTTATTTTGTAAAACGCACGCAATCTCTCACTTGGGGATTTTTGTCTGATAATTAAATTTTCATATGAAGCAAAACAAACCCTCTTTCTCCCACGGAAATTTTCTTATGAACTACAATTTCTTCCGGAACTTTAACGATGTTAAGCTTTTGCACTTTTCAAGTATCACTGTTTCCCAGCTTAGGTCACTGGAATATGTACCAAACGGCGAAGTTAAATTCAAGTTGGATTTTGATGAAGATTATGTGGACTTGCCAACGCATTTCAAAAGATATGCAGGATTTACAGAGCCAAAATCAAGCAAAAGCAGTGTGACCATTTTCCAGAATTTAAGGCCCCTATTATGTACAATAACTCAACAAAAGTTGACTCGATTCAACTAAATTTTTTTCATATAATGTATTACATGCATGAATGAATGTATGTTATAAGTTGTACGAAAGAAAATTAGTTGAATGTAGTCAACTTAAGATGAGTTGTTATACATAATAGGGGCCTTAAATTCTGGAAAATGGTCACACTGCTTTTGCTTGATTTTGGCTTGAATCGAGTTAGTTGAATCGAGTCAACTTTTGTTGAGTTATTGTACGTAATAGGGGCCTAACAGCCCTATTCTGGCAAATTAACAAATTGTTAACCAGTATTTTGAATATTTCTATGTGTTTGTTGTAATTTTTTTTTTTTTTTTATTTCAAAACAAAATTTCAAGCTCAAAAATAAAAAATTTTGATAAAAATTGTCAACTGCGTTTCAATTATTGACAATTTCATTAACAAATTTTGTTTTTTGAGCTTTAAATTTTGTATTGAAAACAACAAACACATAGAAATATTCAAAATACTGATTAACAATTTGTTAATTTGCCAGAATAGGGCTGTAAGTCTGTAATTCTATCAGAATATCAATGTTTTATTATAATATTGAAAAAATGTAAGCGATTAAATTAGTAGACCAACATCATTTCTTACTGCTTTTTTGATATATTTTATTTTGTTTTTGTTAATATGTATCGTTACCAACAAAATTTTCTTAAAATCTAAATAAAATCGTCTCAAAGAATTCACAAAGACCTTACATTTCCTAAGGATTAAAAAGACGTATCTACTTATTTCATTAAAGATAAAAAAAATATTCGAAATACACAACAACCTATCTACACTTAAACAAAAAGTATGACATTTCATTACATTTTTTATATTATGGAAGCATGTCATCCTTTTAATTCAATATTCTGGTACTTTGATAGGTGAATATTTGCACAGTGAAAGAATTAAACGGTTTTTTGCTCTTCTGAAAAAAAATTTTTTTTGTAGATGGGTCATATTGAATATAAGCTCTCGATATGTAACTATATTTTTTTTATTAATCCCACAATTAATTTATAAAGCAAACAAGTAAAACAATGATAACAACTAACTATAAAACTACAAATATGCAAAAGCCTTTAACTCTGCAAACCATATGAGTCTTTTAAGACTATTTTATGACTCATTTGTAGGAGCCGGAGTCATCATAATGAGCTCTTATAAGTTTCATAAAAGAGAAGTTTTTCCTTTGAAAGAGTACAAAATTATACTTTTTTGACTCTCAAAAGTAATTTTTTGGACTCTTATTAGACTCTTATATGGGTCTTATATTGGCATTTTAAAACTCATAAACGACTCTTAAAAGTTTCAAAAATGTGCTAGTTGTTTTCCTTTGAAATTGGTCGCTTTTAAGAGGCATCAATATGAGTCGTAAAATACTCTTTTATGATTCCTATTTATGCCCTCTTTTTCTTCATAAAATAATCACAAAAGTGTTGAAAATTCGCTCGTTTTCCATTGAATTTAGTCACTCTTTATGAGCATCAATAAGAATCGTAAAAGACTCTCTTATGACACTTATTTAGATTTTTATGATTTCATAAAAGACTCCTGGCAAAAAACAGCAAAGTTTCATTTAAGGTCACTCTTCACGTGCTGGAATAAAGCTGAATTTTTTAATTGTTATGTTAAAATTTTATTTTTGAAAAAAGTGTCAGAAAATGCGGATTACTCCTTGAAAACCACCGCTATTCCTTTGCTGAAATATGCATTTTTACGCATATTTAAAAACACCTTATTTAAACCGAATAAAATTTCAAGTGAATGAACAGTATTTAAAAGCATACTTTTTTCTTTAAATTTCTACTCCGAAAATACTCCCCATTCGAATGTTTTTAGCAGCTCGTTTTTTTTAAATACAGAAAATACGCAAGAAACTCATGTTCAGGAGGCTTTGCACAAAACACTCGAGTTTTTTTAGAGTACTCCAAAAACAATCCGAAATATGTTCTTTTCAGGAATGTACGTTATGAAAACACAAAAGATACTCTTTAAAAACACATAAGTAGGAGGGAACTCATAAAACCCTCTTCAATAAGGCTCTTTTTAGAGTCCGAATTATAAGCGCTCCAAACTTGGTTTAAAGGGAACCAGTCCACGATACATACAATATTTTAGTATAAGTTTATAATTTGTCAATCTCTGCAATTTCTATTTTTTTTTTTTATTTACAATATTAATGTTAAAATAAACAGCAAGAAGGAAATACAAACTGTTAAAAGTGTATATTGTTTTTGTTTTAATTATAAATTGTAAAAAAATAAAAATATGTTAAGGCTGAGTGTTACCTACTTGCCGGTCAAGCCACTATCAGTATTATATTTCTTTCTAAAGTTTTTTTAAAATACAGTGTAGTGGGTGGAGTGAACACTCGCTGAGGTAAACGCCAAATTGTTTATATTGAGTACTCTATAGTAAATGATGAATAGTGTAACCTCTGCAACGCGAAAAGAGTTATATAATTAAATTCCAACAATACAAAATAAAAACAGAAGACAAAAATGCAAGCGTTAGAAGAAAATAAATAATTTACAATACTTTTGCATCGTATTTTTGGTGGAATGCAAGCACAAATTTCAGTTCGTGTTTATATAGTTGGAATGCACTATAAGAAAAATTACTTAAAAAAGTCAACAAATTGATCTGTTTAAAAAAAGTCAAATTAATGTAAAGCTTGAAAATAGCAAAGATGTTTCAAGCTTGGCCAATTAATATGGCGTCGCAAAGTTCACAATATGTGGCATTTACATAAAGAACAGAATCTCAAACATTGTTGCAAACCTTTAATTGAGCTCACTGAAGAGAAAACTTTAAAGCATGGAGAAGGCTTTGTGGAACAACAGGTTTGTGGAGCAGCGTATCTAGTTAATTTACAAATCTAGTTAATAATATTTACCACAGACACATTGGCCAAAGTTATGCAAATCCGTTTCCAGGCGAGTGTTTGGAACACGATTAGATTAATATATTTTTCTTAAAATTCACAGTATTTCATTATTATAATAATGTTTTTTCTGATTTTGCTACAAACACTTAAACCATCAGCCAGTCATCTAGTATCATCTAGTGCATATACATCCACCAGTTGAGCAATAATCAAAACTTTTTATTTTTTAGCAACTGATTTGTAAACTGGTTGAAAAACTGCAAATTAAACCTCAACACTCGACTTATATTCAACAACAACCAACCAGTTTTTCAAACAGTTTATCGATTAGTTGCTTGTCTATAGGGAGCCTAAGAAAAACTTTTTGGTAAGCGGGAAAATTCTTAAAACCTTCAACATACAATCGAATCACATTATCCATGAGCTTCAATTGTGTTAAGATAAAATCTATATCGCCGACTAGTCAGGGCTATTTAGGAAGATGCTGTCCGAAAAATTGATAAAAGTTGATAATAAAAAAAAATTCCCACCACTTCATTAAGTCGTTTCATATACAGTACCTGAGCGGCTTCCCGCCAAAATTCGAGAGTTTAAATTTTTGTCTTTTTTAATGTATATCGATAAAACAATTAACTTCTTTAAAGCTACTGTAATCAGGAATTTTGTGAACAATATTTTCACCGCACAGTTTTATCAGTGATCGAACAATAGTGTGTTCGGTCACATAACATTTTGGTGAATAAATCGTACTTGTAGGATGTATGGTTTGGGAGTTATGACGAAAAAAAACAAGAAAAATCAAAGTGACGTATAAAATAAAAACTAAAATCATTGAAAAAAAAAATCTTTTTTTCTAAGAATGCAGTCGTGTGGGCATTGTAAATACAAACATTTTGGTGCATAAATCGTCCTTGTAGGATGTATGGTTTGGGAGTTATGAAAAACCAGATGCTCGAAAGGCGCAATTTTGTTTTTTAGCGTAATAAAGATTATTTAATTAAATCATAATTCTGAAGAAAAGTTTTGTATGTGTTTTGATTTAAAAAACTCCTTAAACTCAACTTATTTTTTTTAGTAGTTTACGACATTTTCTCAAAAAATGTTTAAACTCTGTTTCAAAGAAAATTCAAAAAGAAAAAACCCGATTTATAGTTAATGCTAAATTTAACTGCAAACATTTACAAACACAAACACTGAAAAACTAGCATCAGCCTAAGAAAAAATAAATGCAATTATTTAAGCACTCTGTAGATGCTCAAGTCAAAAGTTATTGAAATTGGTTCGATGAAAATTCTGTGTTGATGGAATTTTTAGTGTGTAATTCCATACGAATGGATTATGATCTTAAGGGGACA
This sequence comes from Dichetophora obliterata, assembly GCA_963920525.1. Classification (NCBI taxonomy): domain Eukaryota; kingdom Metazoa; phylum Arthropoda; class Insecta; order Diptera; family Sciomyzidae; genus Dichetophora; species Dichetophora obliterata. Next base: position 2,335,526 of record OY986438.1, on the reverse strand, counting down.
GTACACACCTAAATTTTCAAAAAATCTAATTTTTTTTTATGATTGATTTTTGTTCAAAAAACCGCAAAAAATCTATTTTTAATGAAATTATAGCTAGAAATTAATTTCTATGTTAAATTGCGAAGGTTTTAAACGCAGAGTGTCAAGGCCGAATAGTCGATGTTAAAAACTTTAAAGCGCTTTTTCTAGGAATCACATTTTTTGAGTTGGCGGTCGTGAGAAAAAAAACTACTATACTGATGGTTCTGAAATTTTAATATGTTATTGTACACATATAAGTCTATAGATTGAATTACGGATAGAAAGATCGGTAAAGTATTTTTGGTTTTCAAGGGATTTTTTGCAGCCAAAAAACACGCTGGAAAAATCCAAAATTTTTTTATACTGTTTTTCCATAAATACACACAGTTTTAATAAGATATCTTGTTCCTTTCTTAAAAAACTTGCATTTTAAAAATTTCATTTTTGAAAATCCGCGTGTGTACTATCCCCTTAATAGGTAAAAAATAAGGTCATTAGTTATTCGAATTTGAAGAAAACTCAATTTCAAACTCAAATTCAGGCTGGAGGGAACACAATTTCTCTTACAAAAAAAATTATCACCTGCGGCTATTGGGAAAAATAACAGCAGAACACGGGCACAGTTCTGACATTCAGTATCGTATCAATAGATTGCCGCGCTAATCCCATATCACATATTTTCCGACTTGATTCCTCCTTTGCTTTTTAAGCTATGCGCCAGTTCGTTATCGAAACCACTTACAATTATATTTAATAAGTCTCTTTCTAGTGGAATCTTCTTGGACAACTGGAAGTTTGCATTTATTTCGCCTATCTTTAAATCCGGTCCTAAGTTTCGTATAAACAACTATAGACCTATTGTTAAACAGTCGGTGATTCCAAAGATTTTAGATAAATTAGTAAGTAAAAAACTTTTTGATGAGGTCAGAAATTTTGTCATCCCCCAACAGCATGGTTTTTTTGCAGGCAGGTCCACCGCAACCAATCTGACCCTGTTTGCGAATTTTTGTGTAAAGGAGGTCGAAAAAGGGCAACAAGTCGATGTCCTTTACATAGACTTTGTGAAAGCATTTGACACTCTACCTCTCAACTTGCTTCTGTATAAGCTTGAAAAACTTGGTTGCCACTCTAGCTTTCTAAAATGGTTGGAATCATACTTGTATAATAGATTGCTCACAGTTAAAATCAATAACTGTTATTCGAAAACTATATATGCAGCGTCAGGGGTTCCTCAAGGAAGCCACCTTGGGCCTCTGCTATTTTTAATCCACACTAATGATATCAACTATAATCTTCACTCATGTAAAACCTTGTTGTATGCCGATGACTTAAAAATGTTCAAGTCTATAAGTAATGTATCTGATTGCGCTAATTTCCAAAATGATATAAATTCTCTCCTTCGATAGTGCAATATAAATGGGATGAGCCTCAATTTCTCTAAGTGCAAAATTTTTACATGCTCGCGTAAAGTGAGCACTTTAATTAGTGATTATTTTTATGGTAATAATGGTGTTTTTGATCGTGTCGATGTTATTAGGGATCTAGGCATATATTTTAATTCTAAGTTAACTTTCAACCTTCATAGAGAATATATTGTTTCTAAAGCAAATTCTCAATTTGGGTTCTTAAAACGAAACTCCAGAGAATTTAAAGACCTATTAACATTAAAAACACTTTTTCTAAGCTTAGTGAGATCCCATCTGGAATATGTAAGTCTTGTATGGAATCCTTTCTACGATAACCAAATAAACCGCATTGAAAGAATTCAAAAGCAATTTACAAGATTTGCTCTTCGTGGTTTGTTCTCTTGGGAAACTATGCCTGACTACACTACGCGTTGCAAACTCTTAAACATAGAAAGTCTTCAACTGAGAAGGCAAGCTCATAGCATTCTGTTCGTTAAGGACCTTCTGGATAGCAAAAATGACTGTGATGAGTTGTTGTCGCTCATTCCATTTTACGCTCCTTCAAGATTGCTCCGAGAAAGAAGCCTATTTTACATTAACTTTCACCGGACTAATTACGGCATCAATGAGCCTTTATCCAAATGTCTTTATTTTTGCAATCAAGCAGGTGATCATTTAGATTTCAGTTCTCCTAGAGATGCCTTTAAGCGTGATGTCTTTAAATATGTAAATTCAATTTAATTCACATTGACTTAATTTAAAAAAATTTTTTATGAATGAATCTGTTGAATGCTATATATGTAATATCATGTTATCATATATTGTAGTTTTGTATATTGTATTGTTATAACATCTGTAAGGGCCAAGCCCAGTAGATGAAATAATATAAATTGTAAATTGTAAAAATTTCTTGTTTCTTCATACACTTTGTTGTTCAGGTTAACTACCTTGAACTGGCACTTGCATTAATTATTTTTAAGAACCTCTATACATAAAATAAATATTTAAAATAAATATTTTTGTATACCATGAGCAATGAGACACTTATAATCCCTTAAATAAAATTATTCCTTTCAATAATTTTAACTTAAATGAACAGATTTTAGTACATATTACCTGGAGCATTCTCTCTCTATATATATATTTGTATGGACGAATTTTTTGGAGGTCTGGCTCAGCGAAATTCGTAAAATACATGTAATTTCAAGACTTTTTCTCCACTACAGCATATACAAATTCTGAAAAAAAGCTGTGCGGACTTTCGTAAATAGATTCATACACATTCATACATTCATATTTTATAATTGAGAACAAAATCTATTTACGAAAGTCCGCACAGCTTTTTTTCAGAATTTGTATATGCTGTAGTGGAGAAAAAGTCTTGAAATTACATGTATTTTACGAATTTCGCTGAGCCAGACCTCCAAAAAATTCGTCCATACAAATTGACCCGCCCTAATATATATATATAGTCACAGACTAACATTTTACAGTCCGACGCCGGAGGATCATTTTTATGTCCCTCAGTTACATTTTGTGTTCACCACTTTATCTTTATAAAGCAAAGCAGATTTGCTTAATTGAGGTTTTAGGCAAACCATTTTTTTAAAATAAAATTTAAATTGGTTATTGATGGAATTTCAAATCAATTCCGCTAATAATACAGATTCTACAGCGATTCAAACCCGGTGCGCCAGAGTAACTTTTAACTAACCAGAGTAACTTTAAAGGCGTTTTTCTCGAAACATACTTTTTCAAAACGGGTCACATTCCTGCAAACAAACTCATAAACCGATTTAAATAATTTTTTTTTAAATTATAATATCTAGGATAATTTGTTCTTACACGAAACAATATGGTCAAAAATAACGTAAATTTTTTAAATTATGTTTCCACGCTTCATAATTTTCTTAATTTTTCATATTTCTATTGTTGGTAATGTGTATTCAAGGGTCTACATTCGAATGCTTTTTGTTTTTTTTTTCATACGATCTGGAGCCGTGCTATGGTGTGACCCTATTTTCACCGTTTTTTAAGCACAGCAACTTCAGCGCCAACTTTATGCACAAAAACTGTTTAAAAAAATGTCTTTTATTTAAACTGATGTAAAATTCATCAAAAAAATATCTTCTAAATTATGCCTTAATTTCAATCACTTTTGCCTAAAACCTAACCTTAAGTTATAATACAATTCCTTTATACTTACGGCTGCCGTTGCGGTACAATCTGTGTTACTTGTGGTCGTCCTATAATAGAAGCTGTCTGTGCCGCCGAAGTTATGGGCGCGCTAGATATTGCAGTCGATAGCGGTAAAATTGAGGAGGATGGCGTATTGCGTGCTTTGATGACAGCCTGACAAAGCGAAGGACCAAGAAAGCCGAAATCCGCTCTACAAAATTTCGTAAAATATAATAAAAAAAAATATAATTGAAAAGATTGCATTCTTTTAAAAATGTATTCCTTACTTATAGTCTTCGGCATAGTCGGGTGGGTTGCGCATTTGTTTGAGCACTGGCGGGCAACACTTTTGCAGCATAGCTCTTATGTGACCAGCTGCCGTTTTGTCAGTATTGCTCTGCGATGTTCCCAACAAGTGGCCCTCAATGCGTTCCGAAACGAATTTTAAACGTGGTATGATAAAAACTTTTATTACTTCGCCGCCTAACTCAGAGAGACCCGCAATTGAGCCATACAAAGAGGACAGATGCGTCTTGTCGTTTTGAAGAGCTTTGCTGAAAATTCTACCAAAAAATTTCAATCAATCAAAAGTGTAATATTTCTCAAAAACAAGCTAACCTCGTAACTCGTGTCTGCAAATTATTTGTGGATGTATTGAAAGTTTTGCAAATTTGAGCCATCAGTCGTGAAGCGAAGTCACGTAATGCCCAGTGATTGTCCAATTCTGGGCGCATGCACAGCTGTTTGGACACAATGCAAGTTGTCACTGATGGTATCAACTCATGCAGCTAAAAAAAATAAATGTTAACATTTTAAATAAAGGCATTCAGCTTCTTCGAAAGCCTACATATTTTTCCAGATAGAGTGAAGGATTGTCCAGCAATGCCTTAACCATGCGCATTAGATAGATAAGCAGCGCCAGATTATTTTGCACCACATTCACTTTGACACCTTCTGCTATAAAGGTACACATACGTGGCAGCATCTCGTGAAGTCCAGGATCGGATGCCAGCGACTGCAGTGCCTCACCACGACGCGGCTCGTCGGAGCCTACACATGCCTCAGTGATTTCTTTGTAGTAAAGTTGTTGCTCCACCGAAAGCTCATGTGTGGCCAGCTGCTTAACATGCACAGTTTCCACATTCTTGAGCTTGTGTATTTTGCCCGTTGCCGGTTTGCCTGCAGTGTCTTTGGTCACACCCTGTTCAAGCTTAACGACGGGATTCACAGAGTCTATAGCTTGTGAATCCTTCGACAGTGGTGGTGGATTTTCTGGTATCGTGGGCTGTATACCATCCACGCACAGCCAATGAGAGCGCAGCGTTATATCCAGCGGCACTTTAGGTGCTCCACCCTGAACAATCTCCTGCAAGTCAACCTCTTTCTCTTCAACGAAATGCAGCTCGCGTCCACCACCCGAAGCAAAGCGAAAAGGTATGAAATCATTGGAAGTGAATCCATATTGTGGCTCAATGTTGCGCACTTTTAGAGCGTGATCAATATCGCCAAGCATCAGTCGCTCCCGCTTAGAATGGTGCATGAATTTTGCTGCATCCTGCACAATACGCTTTAGTTTAAAGGAGACATCTTCAGCCAGCTCCTTGGCTGCATCATCCGGCAGTGTACCCACACCAATGCTTTCGGCTATGACCTTCATCGATTCAGCTGATAGCGTTGTTCCATAGAGCAAGTCACCGCCACCACCACTCATCTTCTGTTTACTTTATTTATTTAATATGTGTTTAGGTTTAATTTCGTGTAGAAATACTTTTATTTACAGCGCCATCAACAAATCTTCTGCCACGGTACACTATACAAGAACGAAATGAGATTGGAACATTGACGTTTCATTTTCAGAAGCAGAGTTGCAGTGTTAGTACATACTTTTTTAAAAAATTTCTGCGCAGAGGAAAAGAAATAGTACTTTTCCCTATATAATTCCCTGGAGTACACCCAAAAAAATCCTGTAGTAAAAATAAATAAAAATGTATTTAAAAGAAATGTAAATTAGGGAATAGTTGCAGTTTACGGCCCACGCGTAAATAATTTTTTTCTTATTTTTATTTAACGTATTTGGGCCTCTTGAGTCCAAAAATATAAAAATAAAATGTCGGTCTCTAATGGCTAAGGAGATAAAATTTGTGAAAACTTGAAAAATTAAAATTTTAAGCTTGTTTTTAATACTCCGTACAAAAGCAATTAATTTTATCTGTTTAATTCCAAATTTAATGAAAAAAACTAACTGTATGCAGTTTTCTCTTTTTAGTAGGCGGCCTTCGGCCGCTGCTTAGGGATTACAACCCTCAGTAAGTGCAACACCGGCTCGCTGTCAACAGTATTTCTGCATAAAATTCTCTTTTATATAGTAGGAATTCGTATTTCATATAATTTTTTTTAATTTTGGGCTATATTTCATTTTTTATTTTGGACTTTGTTCCGCACACTTCATAATTTGCACTGAATTTTGAAATTTTTGCGAATTTTATCTCCTAAGCCATTTGAGACCGACATTTTAGTTTTGGACTAAGGAGACTAAAATACATTTAATAAAAACAAGAAAAAAATTTTTTTACGCGTGGGCTATAAACTGCACTTATGCCTAAATTAGTAACTCACCGTCCAAATAAAAATGTAATTATTTCTACTAATTTCAATTATTTACTTTTACTACATATTTTTTTTTAACATGTTGACTTTATATGATTTAAATACAAATTCTAAATGTTTGATAGTTTAAATCATAATTGATTTTAAATACAAATTCTAGTTGTTTGATAGTTTAAAATCGTTTATTGAGCTTAAGGTCAAAGTTAGAACAATTAATTGTTCTAACGAATTTTTCCAAAGAAACAACAACAACAACAAAGTTTTTCAATATGAAAGGAAAAAAATCACTAGCATTTGATTTTATTGTACAATTTCTGCGCTGCTAAACGCGTCATCAGAAATCTTTGTGATTGCCCGTGCAAGCGCGCGCTAACGCAATGCACCATCGGGGCGATGAGATTTTGAAGCGTCAATTTCTCATTTTTTCCTCAACTTCATAATGTCACATTTGTTGTTGTATTTCTGTTTTACTTTAGTTTCTATGCTTATGTTATTATATGTAGTCCAACAGCCTGCTGGAAGTCTGCACTAACATGCTTTGTTAGTTAGTAATTGTTAGCGCGCGCTTGCACGGGCAATCACAAAGATTTCTGATGACGCGTTTAGCAGCGCAGAAATTGTACAATAAAATCAAATGCTAGTGATGTTTTTCCTTTCATATTGAAAAACTTTGTTGTTGTTGTTGTTGTTGTTGTTGTTGTTTCTTTGGAAAAATTCGTTAGAACAATTAATTGTTCTTACTTTGACCTTAAACTCAATAAACGATTTTAAACTATCAAACAACTAGAATTTGTATTTAAAATCAAATATGATTTAAACTATCAAACATTTAGAATTTGTATTTAAATCATATAAAGTCAACATAATAAATATAGAGGTCATTTAGAAAACACTTTATTTTTTTAACTACAGAAAATAAATACATCTACATTAAAGTTAAATGTTTTTTCATTTATTAATTACAAAAACTGCAAAACGTTTTCAGTTACAGTACAAAGATTGCTTTTATTATAAGAAAATAAATTAATTTTTGTATTAAAAAAATACATTTTAGGAAGTATACTTACCACAGTTCTTTATCACGAACCTTTTATAATTATATTAGTTGAAATACAATTGCTATCGAAAACATGTGCAATTTATTTTAATGTAGATATTCTTTATTTAAATAAATATATGTAAACAACTATTTACTACATGCAACTACTTCGTGTAGTATTAATTATTTAAATGTAAATTCAGTAAAAATATATTGAATAACTAAATATGTATTTAAAAATAAATAAAACATATATACGAAGTAAATACACATGTAGTAAATTTTACTACAGTATTTTTTTGAGTGTATATATGTTAAATTTGTGCATTTATATGAGAATTCCATATAAGGTTTTGTATGAGAATTCCATATTTTATCCTCTTTCACGACGTTTATTATTTTCATTTTCTAAAAGCTGAAAGAGCTGTTATTTTTAAAAGAATTCTGTGGTAAAAAGGAACCTATGTCCCGACTAGAGACGTAAGGAACGCCCAGAAATTTTCACATCCTTCAAAATGTTCAGCGCAGAAAAAATTTCCAAATCAGAGGGATTTTGAAATACACTACGAAAAGTAACGGAGGGACTGCTAAAAATCGGCAATGTAGTTTATGAACGACACCTAAGGTGTTTGGTGTTTTTAGAGCGCAGAAAACGCTCAAGATAGTATGGCTAAAGAACCACGCTTATTTTTGAGAATATAAAAGATTGTTTGTATTAGTTTAAGAGCTAAGTTTACATTCAGATAGATTCTGATTTTTTATTTGTAAAACCTCATATACTTATACTAAAAATAACGTTAATTTTCTTAACTAAGTTTAACTATTATTTCCAAGACTCCTCCTTAATTTCCAATATATTCCAAATAAAAATAAAAAATCTATTAGTGACCAATAATTATTAATATGACAAAAATTTTTAGATTTCCCCTCTAATTCTTAATTATTACCAATAATAATTGGTTGACCACATTTATGGCCTTGAATTCAAAATGTCATTAGGGCTGTTCACATTTCAAATCGCTCATCAAATCGATCATCAAATGATTTGAGAAATGATTTGACCAACAGAATTTGTATGGATTTGATGGCGATTTGCAAGTGTAAACATTCATTAAATCGTTGGTCAAATCGTTTGATGAAAATCACAATTTTTTTTTTATTTTTCTGCTGACTTGACTAATGATTTGACCTGTGTGAACACTCGTCAAATTGTGTAGTACGATTTTGTCAGTTCAAAAAAGCTTTCAACCTGAGCACATCGCGGCAAAAGAAAGAGCGAAAGAAAATAATAACATAATAATAAATAACTGTTGCAAATAATTTATAAAATAATATCTTCTTCCAATATGAATTTAATAACAAGTGGTATTGAAAATTTTCCGTCATCGCGATGTGCTTACTTCGGTGTTCAATATAAATGAAAAATGACGAAAAATTTTATGAGTCTGAACACTTTTGTGTGATAAGCGGTTTGAAATGTGAACTGCCCTATTGTGCCAGCTTACACTAGCTTCATTCAATCGACTCACCGAATGTCAAATAAAAGTGAGTCGCAAAAATTTAAAAATTTTTAATACTCTTGCCTCACTTTATTTACCTTCCCACTTCCTCATCTCTTCTGTAGACGTCAAAATGAGTCGGTTGAGTAAAGCTAGTATAAACTAGCACATTGGCACTAGTTTAATTCATAAGCTTGTTGTTGTGCGGTTCTTTTCGTTGTGTATGTGCTGGCAATATATAAGGGATCGCTGATTTCGAATCTTATGTAAGAATTTCAAAAAGTTGTTTTTACATAAAGGTGGATTCTAAAAGTGTGTTTTTTTGTCAATAGTGTAAAAAAAACTTTTTGAAATTTTTACTTCAGATTCTGCTAGAACATACCTAGTATAAAAAAAAAACCCATTTTAGGGTCCACCCTAGTTCTCTATACAAAGATAATTGGCATGAAAGCGATCAAACAAATGTATCAGCACAAAGCATAAAAGCAAAACAGGCTGCTACGACTGCTGAAAAACTGATGCTGCTTTGACTTGCAAAACTTGAACTGTTGCTGTTGCTTCGACTTTCGATTTTGTTCACAGTTTCAGTCAATCAAAACAAAAACATTTTACTGAAACTGTCGACTGCTAAAAAGCTTCGCAGTCTATCAGATATTTTGCTTTTGCTCTGACTGCGACTGTTTGATTTTTCTCAAGTACAAGTTTAAGCAGTAGTAAGTTGTGAATTTATGGTAACAGTTATTGCTTTAAAAAGCAATAATTTTACGACTTTTGCTACTTTGGCTGCAGCAATTTAATCGCTGATTAACATTGGCGTCCTGTGTGTACTTTCTCCTTTAAATTAATATTTAATTTATTTTGTTATTAAAGCACTTTTCATGAAAATAATCGGCACGATTACGATTTCTGGGGCACCGCGATTTAAAAGTGTTTTCTGGCAGAGAACAAGAAAGAAAAATCGATTACTCAACTAGTTATCGAGTTATCGATTTTTTGCTACGAGATCTTTAAAAAACAGCCATTTCTTTGCCATTATCTAATGGTTCTAAAAGATTGGTATGTCATTTGAAAGATAATTAAATTACCTTTTCAATGATATACAATACTTATATCATTACAAGCGTATATGTAATTTTATAAGTAAAACTATATCATATTTGAAATTTGTAAATAAAAAACCGTTATTTTCTTCTCAATTTGCGTTATTAAGGAACTAAAATTATATTTTATTTTTAAAGCTTACAATTTGATCTTTCATTTGATATATATATATTCTTTACAATTTACACTATATTACATAAAATTAATAAAAACTGCTATTTGCTATTTGCATTGTCCAAAACTGATCAACTAGAAATTTAAAAATTTTTTCGCTGGCTAGAAAATCTTATTCATTCAAACAAATATTACAGCTACAATGTTGCCTTAAGAATAGTTATTTATTGTAATGGTGATATAAGAAAATATGGAATAATACAAATCAACTAAGGTAAATATGCTTGAATTAACAACTTTCCGTACAAGGGCAAATCATTTCATCATTAAAAAACACATAAAAAGTCAAATAAATCATTTGTATTATATACCAAACGAAAGATAAATGTTCAGGCTTCAATAATTTACCTATCATATTCCATAGTAATAATATTGTAGTAGTTTTTAAGATATTAATGGTTTATATAAGCAAATGTTTTAATTTTGCATACAAATAGCTATAAAATATTAAATACTCAACGGATTTGATTAATTTTAAATTAATATAAAAGCTTAATGTATTATCTTTCAAATAACACTCTAATCAGCAATATCGGTTATACACTTAGAAAAATGTAGATAGTTTTCTTAAAAAATCTAAAAAAATTTTCTTAAAAATCGATAACTTTAAAACAAATCGATTAATCGATTTTTCCTTTCGATATTCTTATTTTTTTGTCAAAGTCCTTCCTGAATCCATTGTCAAATCGCGGCGCCACGGAAATCGTAATCTCTCCAAATAATCAAATGATTCGGTACAATTTTCTAAACTTTTTATGCTACTTAAATTTTCCATATGTGGCAGCGCTATCGACTATTAATAACTGACGTTTGTTGTAAATGGTATGTTCAATGACCCGAAATATTTGATAGTTTTTGCAGTTGCTGCATCTTCATTCCATACGTTTCGCAATTGCAGTGTTTTTCTTTCGTTTATTATTTTCGTGTGTGATTTTTCAGAATTTTAATTTAAAGAGGGTTTTTAAGTAATAAAACCGTATAAATAATTTTAAAATTACTTATTAACTGTGTATAAAGTCTTTAAGCGTTTAACTGAATAGTTATTTAAATGAAAAATGCACGAAAATATGCTAGAAAATCGTTTTCAAAGGAAGTTTAGCGAAGTGAAAATTTGTGCTGTCGACGCTTATAAAACGGCGCCATTTTAGAATGTGAATGAATGGGAAAATAGAATAAGGCGCTGCAAAAGAGAAATTCCATAAAAAGAAAATAAAATATTTTTGGCTGACGAACAAATGCAAAGCAACAACGACGACGACAGCAAAGCAAATAATTTAGTTATTTGTGTGAATTAAATTAAAGGCAAATTAAAAGAAATAACTGCAAAAAAGTTGTGCAAAAAAGTCCTGAACATAAAATTGTGCGCGTAAGTGAATTTGTTACTTAAGTCGACGACACGGCTATGTTAGTAAAATTTTATTTTGTTTCGAGAAATAGGTACTCAAGGTGTTCCCATTACGTTTGTCTTTCGATGAGGTGAAAAACGCAGTGCCTCCCACGGCAGCTACGCAGCTGACTAGCTGATTTTGTGTCTGTGGATTCGCTGTTGGGGTTTTGTGGAGTTTTGGGAGGGGAGCAGCGTGAGCCAGCTTAAGTTGACTGCGACACTTTAAATTTTTTACATATTTTTTATGCTGTTTTAATGCTTTGACGACTGCATTTGATGAATACCTGAGTGAAATGTGTGCAGCTTGACCCAGTTAACTGCATTTTGGATCGTTTTGTGCTGTGAGAATGTTTTGCTACGTTGTTGAAAGTGACGATGACGAAATTAAACCATGCTAAATTTTTTACGGCATTGGAAATAATTTTTTTCTTTATTGCTGCTTGACTAATTCCTGTATGTGTTGCCAGCAGGTGCAAGGATACGCAGTGGCAACCAGTTAAAACGGTTAAAAATAATGCGCGCCTTCTTCAGCAAACTAGCAAGCAATAGAGAAGTGAGCGACGTTGAAGTTGACTTCAATTTCTTCGCTCCGCACACGTAGACACTTTGGCACAAGTGAAAGACGGACAACGACGAAAGGCAGCTATAACAGGCATTACAGCGCACAGCCCCTTTTTTTAGTTGAAACACTTTTTTACCTTTTTGCCTCGGCTACCTTTGTTTGTTGCTTGCGCCTGCTGTCCGTGGCAAAAAGTCGTGCTGCGTCTCAACAGCAAAAAACCAGTTTGTTGCGCGCTTATCAATTTTTTTTATGAATATTCAAATTTTTGGCTGCAATTGAATGGTTTTTTATATATTCTTTTTGTTTTATTGACTACTTCATACTCTCGAAATTGCCACATCTTTGCAATTTCCTCCAAAAACATCCCTTCACGGAATCTATTGCCGTTTTTCTTTGTCATGTTTGAAATAATTCTTTAAATATTCTCTTTGTATTAGTTTTTTATTAAAATAATTTAAGTTATTTATGAGCCCAAGCTCACAGTTATTGTGTGAAATCGGTACTTAAATATACACTGAAATGTTCTTTGCCTCCTTTGTGTCTTTAGAATTTAACCAGAGCTCTAATTTTTTAAGTCTTCTCTACAGTAAATAATGCGTAAGGAGCGCAATGAAGCCGAAAAGTCGACAGCACCGGCTGCTACAGCAGCAGAAAAAGTTTTGGTCGCCCAACAAGAATCCATTAGCGAAAATGAGGTAAAAACTAAAGACGCACACTTAAAATATTCCCTAAAATTAATCTATATTTGGTTTTTCAGGAATCCGATACGATTACTGATCACTCAAGTTCCATGTCGGAGCACAAAAAACGTCACAGCGGTGTCGCAACACAATTTAGCGTGCAACGCTCGGACACAGATTGTTTGCGCATGAGAATCTCTGCCATACGACCTACAGTTAGCGCTCGAGCTGAAACAAAATGCAAATCTTCCACACAAAAAACTCACACAACCACACCACACCACACTACAGAAAAAACAGCAACAAAAATTCTTGGTGACAAAGTCAATAATAATACTCTGGATTCTTTGAGAATTAAATTGAACCAGCAACAAGCTAAAAAGCAGACTTCCAGCAATATGTCCGGGCGCAGTGGACGCGAGCGTTCTGTGCCCATTGATTCCAAAACGCTTACCATGTCGCTAGCTCAGAGCGCACCGTGCCTAAGTGATGCTACCGAATCTGGCTGTTCCGAGGCTACAGTCACAACTATTGCCGCCGTCAACGAGAAGACAACCAAGAAAGTCAAAGTGAAACGAAAAAAAGTAAAACTAAAACTAAAAAAAAAAAAATCCCTTCTAAATACTTTTTCGCTATTCTTTTAGGCTCCCGCGAAATGCAGCGACGCAAAACATAAAACCAGCAAAAAGTCACATCACCTACCCGCAGCCGCAGTTGCCGTCGCTGCTGCTATCACAAATAACTTTTCTTCCGATTCCGATGATGAGCCGCTACAAAAGCTACAACAACAACAACAGCAGCAACGTGCTCCACGATTACTTCTAACCGCCATTAATTCAAAAAATTCGCAGGTTAAGACTCTCAACTCATTGGCTCCAAGTGCGGCCAATGAAAATATTGGTCTCTCTTCCAGCGATAATGAGCTGCCGGATTTAGTCAGCGCTGCTATAAAGCGCGTAGAAAGTGACAACGATGACACCGGCGGTGAGTGTTCCTCACGGTTAAGTACAAAATCTAAGCATCTGCCACAATACCAGTCAACGCTGCTGCAGGATTTTGTAGAAAAAACACAAATGTTGGGACAGACGCCTGCCGTAACGCCGGCACACGTTCCATCACCTGAACCTACGCCACCGACAATCACAACACCGTCGCCGCAGGCATCAACACCCAAACATTCGAATAGCAACAAAATTCCTGCTACCAATTCGAATCAAAAAAAGCGTCGTGGAAGACCCAAGAAAAGCATCAACACAGCGCAGGCGACCATGGAAACAGAGACTGCAGTCAGCACAACAGCTACGGCGTCAACCAACACAACGACCACTGCGCCGACGTCGTCGATCAATGAATCGGCCGACTCAGGTGTCATTTCCACAACCAGCACTGCGCAAAGCTCTTCGCCCTCACCCAGACTCTCTGCGGCCGTCATGACGGCCACCAAAGCCGAAAGTTGTGAATCACCTACAAAATGTTTAGCAGACGTTATTGTGGTCGCCTCCTCCTCCAGCGCCAAGCCGAAAATTGATTTTGTTAATCTCGATAAACGCATGTATGCTACGGAGCGTGTGCTCTATCCGCCACCGCGCAACAAGCGGCGCCAATCCACTAGTACTGGAGTCTCACAACAATCCCCGGAGAAAAAGTCCGCAAGCAGCACTGCAGCGGCCACAGCAAAAATAACAAAAGAAGAGCTGCAGCTTGACCCAGTCTGGCGTAAAATCGATGTGAATAAAAAGTTTCGACGCCCCAGCGTGAGCGGCTATAAAAGCGATGGTGGCGGTGGCAACACAACCATATGCAGCAAGATTTTGGCAGCACAAAGTGGCTACGTCTCTGACTATGGTTCGGCACATCCACGTGCACATCATCACAACTACAACTCTGGCTATAAAAGTGATGCCAGCGCCAAGAGTCGCTATAGCACACGCAGCTGCATGAGCACCAGACGCAGCCGCGCTAAGAGCTGCGGTTATCGTAGCGATTGCAAAGATGCCGACAAAGCTGCTCTTAAATCCAGCAAATTTCGGCGGAAACGTCGCACCAGTTCCCTCATGCAGCAACATCATTCCAAGTCAGTGGGCAATCTTAATGACGATCAGGACATCCTTCAACTCGCAGGGCTAACTCTAGGACAGAGCAGCGAAGAGAGCAACGAGTACGTGTGTAAGCCCAGCCTCAAGTGTTTGCCTACGACAAGTGTGTCAAAGAAATATGGCGAAATCAATCGATTTGTGGCTACGGGTGAATATTTTGGACGTGGCACAGCTGGTGGCAGTTTCTCCAAACGACTGCTCTTTGAGTCGACTACACAGGATGAAGCCGGATCGCAAGATGGTTTTCGCAGCTTTAGCGGTAAGCTTAACTTGTTACGCAAGAATTCCATGGGCTCTGAGTTGGCTGCCGATATGCTGTCGCATGCTTCGCGTAAGATAAAATCAAGACGTTCATCGGCGGCCAGTTACTGCAGCAGCTACTACTCCGGTGTGTCGAAAGTAAAGCGACGACGCAGACGCAAAAGTTTTCGCTTCCCGATCACTAGCAAATCGGCTATAGTCGATTCAAAACTGCTAACCGAAATAGATATCATAACGAATACATTTGCGACGTTATGTCGCATACAACACGGCGATAAAGTGGCGACCGGTGTTGTTGCGCTAAAAGATAAAGACAAATTATTTGCGGAGACAAGCAGTGGCAGCAGCAACAAGTTGCCGCTTCTAGCCAGCATTGGTAAACGTGAGACGCGCGACAAACGTTCGCTCAAAAAACGTAAACTGAGTGAAAATCTGGATTTTGCCCTACTATCTGCCAGTGCTGGCGGAAGCGGTGGTTCGCTTACGCCCAGCAGCGGTTCAACAAAGCGGCGCCACAAGAAAGCCAACAGCTCCAGTCCCGATGATCATAAATTACCACTCAAGAAACGTCACTATCTACTTACACCAGGCGAGAAATCAACGGAGGCTGCTGCTATGGCCGTCAAGCTGTTTGCTAACAATGCAGAGGCCCTAGCAGCAGCAGCAGCTGCTGCAAAATCTTCAGCCAGCTCCTTAGCAATTTCTTATACGGCGCAGCCAAAAACCAGTGCAAAAAGCTCCAAACCAGCCATAACACCAAAGAAACGCCATTTGCTACAAACCGCCATATTAGCGGATGAAGGCTCTGGCAGTATTAAAGGAGGCAGCAACCATTCTTCACCGTTGCGTATCAGCGTAGAAGCTGCAGCTACTATAACTGGCAGCAAGCTTCTAGATATCAGTCCTTCGCTATCCACCAGCTCAGTCTCAAAGCAAAACAATGATGCGCAGGTGCACAAGAAGCGCACACGCCTGGAGGGATTGGTCTCGAAAATTGCCAATCATAGTGATGCGCAACCACAAAACTCATGCCTCAAGCTTGCCGCTCACTTGCCGCAAGTTGACTCGGAGAACTCCTCCTGTCCGCCGCCGGGTGTTTTTGAGCCTACAGTCGAGCTAGAGATACAAATCCCACCCATAACAAAGCTAACTGAGGCTGCGGCAATCATAACCAAGTCTGAGGTGGATTCGCCGCTGCTGTTGGAGCTGAACAAAACATTTCCGCTACCATCGACCAAAGTGGAAAGCGGACGCGTTGTTGAGTCGTTGCTGAATAAAACAGGCGGCAACTTGTTGCTGAAACGTAAGCGCAAAAAGATCAATCGCACTGGTTTTCCGACAGTGCGTCGCAAGAAACGAAAAATAAACGAAAACTTGCTGCTGGACGTTACGCCCGATATAATTGAACAAGTAGAGCTGGCTGTAGAACAAGCTAGATCAACGCCAACCACTGCATTGTTGCTGCCTAAAATGAAAGCTTCTCCTGCGGCATTATGCGATCGTGTGCCGCAAGCTGGCGAAGCTAGTGATAGCTTCTTGGAGCGCGCAAATCGTGCACCACCACGTCTATCAGTCGTCAGTTTGGAACGCTTACAAGGTACAAGTACGAAGAAGGAAGCATCCAGTGCTAAAAGACAACAAAAGAAGCAGGAAAGGCTACTAATGGAAAAGCCTATAGAGTCGCCTAAAACCCCAAAGCCCGCAGAGTCACCGAAAACTGTTAAGCCAGCAGAGTCGCCAAAAACTGTTAAGTCCGCAGAGCCGCCGAAAACTGTTAAGCCTGTAGAGCCGCCTAAAATCGTTAAGCCAGCAGAGTCGCCTAAAACTGTTAAGCCCGCAGAGCCGCCCAAAGTCGTTAAGCCTGCAGAGCCGCCTAAAATCATTAAGGCCGTAGAGCCTCCTAAAATCGTTAAGCCCGCAGAGTCGCTTAAAATCCTTAAGCCAGAAGAGTCCAAAGTCCCTAAAGAGTCAACTAAAACTACTAAGCAGACAGCTAAAACTAAAGCTATTCTCTTGTCGGCTGCAGCACCGAAACTCGGCAAACGTGAAGTGCGTAAAACAGCCAAAGCTTTGGAGATGACTGCCTCCGTAGCTAAGAAAACTAAAAAAGCGGCACTCTTGGATAAACCGTCTAAAAACGTCGATCAGTCTTGCGCTGCTAGCCTAGCAAGCGAATCCAACGGCGTCGTGACCCAAAAAGGCCTGAAAGCAAAGCGTTTGCTACCTGCTGGCATTGATCCGAAAATGAATTTCAGCTGTAAAATACGTCTCAAACGGCGCAGTTCGCTACATGGCATAGCAGTTGCAGCCGCCAAGGAGTCTAAAGACTGCTCATTGGAAGCGCTGGCCAAAGATCCACACTGTGAACAGCTAGAACACGACGTTTTGCCGATGAGCGATGTAGGTGGTGGCGCGGAATCAGAAGCGGCGAGCGATACAAGCGATGAAAAGTCCTCTGCTGCTTCCACAATAGGCGGACGCAAAAATTCACGTTGGAAGAAAAATTATCTGACAGCTGGACTTTTTTCGGACTACTACAAAAGCCTGGAACCACCACCCACGACATTGAGCAAAAGGCAACAGAAAAAATTAGCCAACAGCAAAGAAGCTTCGCCACCTTCCGCTGCTACAGCTACAACAGCAACATTCGTCGAAACAGCACCTACTACACCACAACTACCGCTGTTGGCACCGCCGCCCTACTGCGAAAAGTTCTTTCGTCGCACAGAGCTGGATTTTGAGCTGCCCTACGACATTTGGTGGGCTTATAAAAATGACAAACTACCAGCACGCGTCACAGTGCCCTCTTGGAACTATCGCAAAATACGCACCAACATCTACGCCGAATCGGTGCGCCCCAATATGGCGGGTTTCGATCATCCCACCTGCAACTGCAAGCCCGATATTGGCTGTGGTGATGATTGCCTCAATCGTCTGGTCTATACCGAATGTTCGGCGACTTGTTGCCCAACACGTGAAAAATGTCGCAATCAGAAAATTTATCGTCACGAAGTAGCACCTGGCGTCGAACGTTTCATGACCGAGAACAAAGGTTGGGGTGTGCGCACCAAGCTGCCCATTCAAAAAGGCACCTATATACTAGAGTATGTTGGCGAAGTTGTCACTGAACGCGAGTTCAAAGATCGCATGGGCACCATATATTTAAATGATACACATCACTATTGTCTACATCTGGATGGCGGTCTAGTCATCGATGGACACCGCATGGGCAGCGATGGGCGTTTTGTCAATCATTCGTGTCAGCCGAATTGCGAAATGCAGAAATGGTCCGTCAATGGCTTGTCGCGCATGGCGCTTTTTGCAGCGCGTAACATCATCGCAGATGAGGAGATAACGTATGATTATAATTTTTCACTATTTAATCCATCGGAGGGCCAACCATGTCGCTGCAATACACCGCAATGCCGTGGCGTTATAGGCGGAAAATCGCAACGCATTAAGCCTTTGCCCATGATCGAGCTAAATGTAGGATGTGCTTTAAGTTTTTGATGCAGTTTAAAACTTATTGATTAAAATTTACTTTCAGCCAATTGAGCCACCAGACAAAGAAGCAGTCAAAAGCAATGTTCGTCAACGCAAGCGTATAGCCAAGAAACACTCAGTGCTGCTGCAATCGAAAGACATAGTTGTGGCGCGCGTTCAACAGCTTTCAGAGAAGGATAAAAAGTATATAAAACAGCATGCAGTGTTTCTGCTTAGGAACTTTGAAAAGGTAAGCAGCATGCGGTATTCGGTGGAAATCACTGAAGACTACTGAAGAATTGCTGTAGCGGGCTGTAAAGATGCAGTCTGATTGAGATTTGATCTTTAATAGACTTTTTGTTACTAGCTGTTTCTTCAAAAGTATAGAATCATTAGTATAAATAATTCTTTAAGAAATAGTTTATTGAAAGGGAAAAAACAGCAATTTTATTTCTTTGAGTCACTTTCTCATCGATTTTTGCAATATAAGTGAAATGAATACACATTTTTTTTTTCTCAATTTATGCATATTGTACTCCAAATAAGCCTGAAATAATGGCACTAAGTGGTTCGCGGGTGAGAGAGTAAATGAGTTCTCCCTTCATGGCGGTATCGCTTTATTTATTCACGCTAAACTACTTAGAATGTTTTTTTATGATTTTTTGAGTAAATTGTCTTTATATGAAAACATATTCAATGCCTAATTTCGTTATTTTCATATCCTTCAAGGACCGAAAGTTGGCACTAAAATAATTTTTTTACATCAAAAAACAACTCATTTAAAAAAATAAAATATATGTGACCCGAGAATTTCGTGAAAATTTAAGAAACGGCAAAACAAACAGCAAAACAATATGCGAGGCAAACATAAACAATAATCAGCGCGATCGATGCATATAAATTTGTTTTACATTCGTGAAATTGAAGATAAGATATTCAATCTGAAAGTAGCCCGCACAATCGATGCGTTCCGGTCTGAAAGGGGAAGCGTAATCCGAACAGGTGACACTAGGTGACAAATTAAAAAAAATAAATACTGTGTTCTGGTAGCCAATATTCAGTGGCTCACAGCTTATTTTGTGCTGGTACTGTGTCAAACTTTAAAATGCTAGAACTTGGTTAATAATACCGATATTGAAAAAATGTTTGCATTTTATATAGAGTAACATTTTATATAGAGTATATATATAGAGTAACTTCAATTTCTTAACGTGCAAGTGTATTAAAAAGATTAATTAAGAAAAACCTTAAATTTTAGCATAACTAAACATCACAGCTTATTTCGTGCACTGCATTGTATCTTAAAAAATGGTCATATGTACGCTTTTTTTAATATTTTGTGTGACCGTTTTTTTTATTACATCTTCAAGCCGGCTAGTCATGTCTTTCATCTATTTTTTTTGTAGTCGCTGGGGAAATTTTTTGCCATTCCTCCATCAGGGCAGTTTTTAAATCAGTTTTATTGGAAATATTCCTTTTGCGAACGCCACTCTTCAAAAGTGCCCCCAAATTTTCAAAAACGTTTAAGAATGGTGACTGTGCCGGCGGATTCATAAGATTTCTGCAGTTTCAAAGCAACCATGATTGACGATTCCCGATTTATGTTTCGGGTCGTTGTCCTGGTAGAACCAAAATCTCTGTCGTACACCCAAGGTATCGGCGCTTGGAAGTAAATTTTCCTTTATAATGGTCAGACATATAGGCTTATTACGGTTCACAGCAATACACTGTTGTGTCTTATTTTAAGTATTAGCAATGTACACAATAAAATCAGAAATTACTGTTGTGTTGTGAACCGTAATAGGCCTAATAGTGTCTTGTCCATACATCCATCGATAAAAACCTTTTTTTCAACGCTCGATGCAGCCATACAGAGTCAAACCATTATGCTGACGTCACCATGTTTTGTTGTAGGCTTAAGGTGTTTGTTGTTTAGCTCGGTATTATGTCTTATGCCACAGTATTACATTGTATTAGAACTCGTCCAAATGTAACAGGATCGACAACAATCTGTTTGGTGGAGTGCAGTCAACATAGCTAATATTTTTTGTTGTTTCGGCGCAGCATTTCTTGCCCATCTCTTTCTCAACCTCTATGGTCAATTTGGGAGCCGATAGCTTCATATTTTGCTTTGTTTTACGCAGAAAAAGTGGCTAGTCCGCTTTAGTAAATATTTTATTAGGAGCATTTCTGCCCTTATAGCCAACACGATTTTTGTACAAAAAGTGCTGCAGTTTTAAAAGTTTTTGTTTTGCACATTATTTTAAAAAATAACATAAAACTATGATGAAATCTTCTTGTTTAGGTATTTAGCAACACAAAATCAATTTTTTATTTTTGTGAAATAGTGTTTATATATATTTTTTTTAATTTTAATTCACCTTAAAAAATGTGTTTTTTACTATGTTAATTAAAATATAGTTGTGAATTAAGCAGAATTTAGGAAAACTGTTTTGATTATAGTAAACTAGGGACATTCTCATTGCCGTTCACTTTCGCGGTATTTAAATTTTTTTACTATTACTTCGTGTCCTTGATTTCCTTGAAAAAATAAAAACAAATAAAAAGTACAAAATAGATTTTGTATTTTACAAATTTTTATTGAATATTAAAAATCAAAACTTATATGCAGAATTTCAAGTCTATTTTTTAATTTTTGTGGATTTAAATTTCGAAAGAAGTATCAAATTTTTCGAATAATGTCCAATTTTGGAAATAAGCAAAATAATGAATAATTGTGAAGTCACAGAAATTATCAAATTTTGAAATTTGTCCAATTATTTAAAAAAGTTTCAAATTTCAAAAAGTGTCAAATATCGAACAAAGTGTAAAATGTGGATTGGAAATTTAAATCGAAATTTTCAATTAAGAAATCTTGAAAAACCTCAATTTTTAATTAAGAAATCCGCGCGCGCGAATTAAAGAATACATTCTATGCGTAGGTTTTTCAAGATTTTGAGTTTCAAGATTTTTTTTTTCAAGACTTTCGTTTCAAGATCTTTTTTTTTCAATATTTAGTTTTCAAGATTTTTTTTCAAGATTTTGATTTGAAGATTTTGAAATTCTGCGAAAAGGACCCAACACCAAAAAAGTCCTCGTCGTTTGTCTGGATGACGCTAAGTGTGGGACCATAAATATATAAAAAATTTATAATTTTGCCTAAATTTGATATATTTGTTTTCGAAATTAGACACATTTCAGTTTTTTCTCAAAATTATACATTTTATTCGAAAGAACAAAATTTCTTAAAATTTGAAGACTTTTTTCAAGATTTTTTTCAAGATTTAGGCATATTTTGTATTTTCTGGATTGTTTTATATATATATATATGAATATATATATATATATATATATATATATATATATATATATATATATATATATATGAATTATAAATGGACGTTTTACCTTTAAAATTGTACTAATATTTCTTCATTTGGAATAAAGACATTTTTTATTTTTAACTGATCCCAAATTCTGGTATATGTGGATTAAGTTTAGATGATCTTCAGATGAATTATAAAGAAAACAAAACAAGTTGTCAATTATTCTTGATTAGATCCAAAGTTATAATGTTTTTCCACTCATTTCGTGTTCCGATTTTTCGGTTTACTCCTTGTTTAATAAAGTGTCCTTAAAAAATAAATTATAATAAAAAATAAAGTGTCTCAGTAAATTTAACTTGTTTTGCACTCAACAGATACGTAAATATAAAGCAAAACATGGTCTCACTAAAACTCCACCACACAACGAAGTCAAGCCTCAAACACCTGTTCCACCAACTTTAACACCATGCTCAGGATCACCTGCAACCATATTAAATCGACGATCATCAACGCCGGCATCTCTAGCTGCCCAAATATCAGCATTGCGTTCACCGCGCAACATGAAGACACGCGGTCTTGCCCTTGCAAATTCCGATCCCGAGCTGGAGAAGATGGCCAAAATGGCTGTCATTTTGCGTGATATCTGTGCCGCTCTGGAGGCTGTAAAAGATTCAAAAGACAATAAAATCTCACTCACCAACACCGTTCTCGCTGCAATACCTTCAGCCAATACATCCGGCACAAGAAAAAAGAAGATAGCAAGAGCTGCTCAACAAAAAGAAGAAGCCCTTAATTTCTCCACAATACAGGCAAACATTGAGAAAGGTTTCTACAAACAGCCAACAGAGTTTGATGCTGATATGCAACTGGTGCTGAAGCAGGCAAAACAGCTGCATAACACGGATTCGCTTAAATTGAGCGCTGTAGAAACGCTAACGCAAACCTATGCAAAAAAGAAGCATGAAGCCTTTAAGCAATTGCTTGAAGTAGCTAGTGCAGAGGCCTGCCAAACATTTATTGGTGCTTCCAATTCAACAGATAAAAAACAAAACGAGTCAGCAGCTACTCCAACAAAGTTGGAAACTGCCGCAACTTCAGAAACTAGCAGCGAAACAACCACTCCAAGTACCGCCAAATCTGCAGACAATGTTTTTGAATTTAATGGTTTGCCTACCGAGGACATTATACGCTGCATCTGTGGTCTATACAAAGATGAAGGCCTAATGATTCAATGTGCGCGCTGCATGGTTTGGCAGCACACCGAATGCACGAAGGCTGACATTAATGCAGACAATTATCTCTGTGAACGTTGTGAACCACGTCAGGTCAATCGTGAAATTCCCTTGGAGGATTTTACCGAAGATGGTCATCGCTACTACTTGTCACTGCTGCGCGGTGAACTGCATATACGTCAAGGCGATACCGTCTATGTGCTGCGAGATATACCCGTGAGAGATGCAGCAGGCAAAATTATACCGTCTAAAAAACACACCTACGAAACAATCGGTGATATCGAGTATTCCGAATGCGACATCTTTCGCGTGGAACGCCTGTGGAAGAATAAGGAAGGCAAACGTTTTATATTTGGGCATCACTTTTTACGTCCGCACGAAACTTTTCATGAGCCAACGAGACGCTTTTATCCAAATGAAGTTGTGCGTGTACCGCTTTACGAGGTGGTACCCATTGAGCTGGTCATTGGACGCTGCTGGGTCTTGGATCGTACCACTTTCTGCAAAGGCCGACCCACGGAGTGTAATGAAGAAGCACACTGCTACATCTGTGAGTTGCGTGTGGACAAATCGGCACGCTTCTTCTCTAAGGCCAAAATAAACTATCCGACTTGTACCAAAAATTATGCCTTTCGCAAGTTTGCCGCTAAGCTTAAGATTTCCAAAACCTATGCGGTAAAATATTGCGTGTCTCAAAAAATTTCTAAAACTAATTATTTCATTTTTTTAAGCCGCATGACGTGGATCCATCGATGTTAAAGACGAAAAAGCAAAAGACTGATTTGGAGCTGGAGTTGACGAGTGTCGCCGCGCCGACAGTACCTACTACAGCTAGAAATGAGGTCAACAAAACACCACCAATTGTGAAAAAACGCCAGAGCAGCAACAGTCCATCAACAGTGCAAATACTAATGCCCGTTGCGCCCACTGTGCAGGTATTTATTAAAAATACATTTTTTTTTTAACTCTAATTTTGCTATAAACACCATCGCCTACTTCTTGCCAGATCATAAAAGCCAAGCGTTCACATTTGGAGCAGGTACTCAAAACCATGAAGCTCAAAACACAGAAGAATACTCAATTGGCCAACGAGCCACCGCTGGACCTTAGCTACTTACTGTCCGGCCGCGGTGCCAGACAACGTAAAACCACTGCGTCCGCCTCAGCATCGTCGGTCAATGTGCCTGTTTAGAAAATAATATTAATAAAAAAAAAAAAAAATAAAAAAATCAATCTAATGAATTTATATAATAACAATTATTACAGCATGAACTTTGTTATTAATCATACAATATTAATATAAATACCGTATTGCTAGCATAAGCTGAAATCTAGGTACATTTGTTATTTTTCTGTTATGAACAATTATTTTGCTTATTTATTTAACACCAACAAATAGTAGACAATTTTTTTACACCCACTACTATATAAATACTATTCTTCTTAACATATTTGTCACTATCTTTACACAAATTGGGTTTCTGAATAATAATCGAAGGCATGAGTGGATGAAGGTGATATGCCGCATTTTCGGATTTTCGCTTTTCTATGCATATCTGAAGATGTAATGTACATACAAACAATATTACACCTTAAAATAGCCATGTTTGTAGCTATTTGAGAAAATAACTTCTTCACAAAGTTTGATTTAATATAGATTTCAGTACAAATGCGAAACTTTGAATTAAGTTTTCTCGAAATCAGAATTTTGCGACATATCACCTTCATCCACTCATGTCTTCAATTATCTTAGTTTGCTTTCTTTTTTAAAAACATTGAATATTTTTACACAATTGTTTCTACCCTAATTTTAAGTTTATTTCGTATTTTCTAAAATTACTTTTTATTTATTTTCTACGCTGTTTTTTATTTTTTTGCCTATGTAAAAGTTTACAAATCCTTTTTGTAAAACATGGTTTTATGCATTGTTGTTTCAAATTAACAGTTATTTTTCTTGTATCGTAAATACATACATCAAATAAATATATTTTTCATGACAAAGTGTTGATTTTGGAAAAATAGGTTTTTAGCGTTCGGAATTTGAGCCGATGTTATTCTTAATGCAACCGGCATCAATCCATAGTTTTCAAATAAAAAAATTTCTGAGGTATTTTAAATTTTTGGCGTCACGAAAAACTTTCAAAATCTCAGGGGCGGACTGTGAATTTGTGGAGCCCCAGGTTAATACTACTTAGGGACGTACCTAATTACTCCAAATTAAATTTCCAAAATTATCTTGAATTTTGTCTTAAAAATTAAAACTCCCTTTTCCGATTCCCCGAGAAAAATTATTCAGAATTGGGCTGAAAGTCATTTTGTCAAAAAACTGTTTGTTCATACTGATGGCATCCGGTATAGGAAAAAATAGGACGAAAAATATTTTATTTATTGAATATAAAAATATAATTGAATGCTAGTAATCAAGATCTTGCATATTTTCATCACTTGTATTTTTTCCTTGTTTTGCAATTTTCTGCTGCCTTTGTTTAGATTATCTTCGGATAAGATCCCTTTCTTTTCGCTTGTTAATGGATTTGCAGCTATTTCATTCTTGTTTTTATGTTATAATTAAAAATAAGTTGAGATTTTTGCACATTTATTTCTTTATTTTTCTCGATGTTACTGTAATTTTCGTTTTCCAGCTTCACTTTTTACACGACTACGGCGAAGGCTACTACGACGTGGCTTATCGGTAGGCAACAATTTGTTTACCAATTGAATTTTGTACGGAAACAAATTCAAATCATCACGTAAAATGCGTTGTAAAGTGGATCGGGGAATGCCGAGCTGCTGAGAACGGCGATTTTGGGATGTTGTTGGTGACTGCTCAATACTGGCTCGTACGGCTGCAATATTCTCGTCCGATCGCTTTGGTCGCTTTTTATTTGGCCTCTTTGGGTTACCAAGAGTATTACCAGTTGTAAATCTTTCATACAAACGATAAATTGTTTTCTTGGAAGGCGCACTTTTCACTTTATTTATTTTTTTGAAAGCACGTTGAGTTTTCACTATTGATTTGTTTTGTTGAATGTAAATTTCAACAATTTTAGAGCGTTCGAGTGGCGTGTACTGTTCCATTGTAAACATTTGCTTGGAATGACGCTTCAAACGCGGTATGTCATTAGTCGATTTGGCATCACTGCGGAAAGTTACAGTGTTGCCAGATGGGCGCTTCGAATAAGGGCTACCCTATATGTGTTTGACCGGTATGTATGAATGTGTGCATGTATGTGCGTATGTATGTTAATCTGTTCCACTCTCCCTTCTAAGCTACTTATCATAATTTGACACATTAGGTATCGTTGGTTGATAGTCTTCTGGTTAATGGCTATGTGACGTCACATTTAATTTAATATAGCGCCCTCTAGCGGACATAAAGTCAGGAACAAAAAAATTTTTTTGTGACATAAGCAAATGAGGTATCGTTAGAAGCGTTTTGATTGTCCTATTAAGGAAAAGTTATATGACGTCACATAAAGTTTAATATAGTGCCCTCTAGAGGACAAAAAGTCAACTAAACCTATAACTTCTAAACTACCCTAACTTCTAAACTACTAAACATAATTTGACAATCGGGAATAATTTTTCAAGCGAATTCGGAAAAGGTACTTTTAATTTTTAAGATAAAGCCTAAGAACAGTTTCAAAATTTTTAATGTAAATTTGTTCATCTACGGTTGATAAACAAATTTGCACTAAAAATTTTCAAAATGTATTTGAGCTTTATCTCAAAATAAAAACTCCCTTTTCCGATTCCGCGTGAAAAAGTATTTCCGATAGGGCTAAATACATATGTGTAAGTTGTTTATTTAATAGACAAAAAAAAATTAACAGTTTGTACATAACATACAAACATATACATATGTTTCATACTTTTTAGAGAGCGCTTTTTAGTAGTCGGGTTTTAGTTTTTACCTTATTTTTTTGTTTTCTAGCAGACATATTGGAAAATAAGATTTTCATATTTTCTGAAAAAACAAAGAACTTTATAAATATGAAAATAAACAGAGAAAATAAACGGGATAATCGATGTAATTTTTTCCCTCTCGTCACATTTTAATACTTTCTAATGAATGCAGAAATTCACAAAGTAACATTAAAAATAGATTAAAGAGTTCATTCAGTATTAAAAAATAAAAAAAAAAAACATAGTTCTAACAAGTCTGTTTGTCTAACAGTCTGTTTGTCACTTTGAGAACGAGAACAGAAGTGCAGAAAATAAAACTGCTTCGGTCGATAAGCGGCGGGAAGTCCCCCGTAATAGACGCACGCTTGTTCGATAGACTCGCATTAGATTTGTGGGGCTCTTTGTATCTACGGGGCCGTGGGATGCAGCCCTAAGAGTCCTTAAGTTGATCCGCCCCTGCAAAATCTTTAAAAAAATGCGTCAAACATTTGTCCATCAAAAAGCAAAAGTTTCATTTGTTTCCTCTACTCCTTGATTTGTCTGCAACACAGTTAATCGATTATATTTTGGGCAATATCATATTAAAACTAGACATGGTAGTGTTAGGGCGGATAGCCGGTGACCGAAACTGTCAAAAAAATTTTACAGCTCATACAAAATCTGCAACTAATGAGAAACGAAAAATAGCAAAATGGCTGAGTTTGACAGCTATGGTCACTAAGAAAGAGAGCACATTTCATAGCTGCCAACAAATTTCGCGACAAAAATACCTTTTTCTCACATCAAAAATAAAAATTACCACAGAAACTCCCACAGCATATTTTGAATTAAAAAATACCACAAAAATTCCCAATCATTAAAAAATACCACGAAACTCCCACATATATTCAAAAAATTATACTTTCATCGCACAATACCACAAAAAATCCCACAGTTTTGAATTAAATAATACTAAAGCCAGTGTTGCCATGAATAAAATTTTTCATATCGTAACTTTTGCACTCGTCGGACTCTTGTCGGATTTGTGAAACTCTGAAAAAAAAACAACCACGTTGATTTTACTTCGAGTATATTAAAGCGGGATTAGCTGATGACCTTCAGGAAGTTTTCTGCTAAAATTGAAAAATATTTTAATCAAGTCAAAGAGCGTGCAGCAAGTTTTTGTTACTCTCTCATTAGTGTGGAGAGAGATAAAGCTCAAAAACGTCAAATAAAAAAACTTGATGGCGATTTGATGAGTGTTCAGACTTTTGGAATCATTTAATGAAAATACAAATATATTGATTTTTCTGTTGATTTGACGAACGATTTGACCAATGTGTGTACTTGTCAAATTGTGTAGAACGTTTTTTTTCAATCTGAGCACATCGCGGCAAAAGAAGGAACGGAAAAAATAATAACTGGAAAATAATTTATAATTTATAAAAAAAATGTTTTCTTCCAATTCGAGTTTAATAACAAAAAGCCAGTTTACTCAATCGACTCATCGAATGTCAAATCAAAGTGTGTCGCAAAATTTTTAATACTCTTGCCTCACTTTATTCACCTTCCGACTTCCTCATCTCATCAGTAGACGTCAAAGTGAGTCAGTTGAGTGAAGCTAGTGTATACTGGCACAAATGCTACTAAAAATTTTTCGTTATAGCAATGTGCTAACTTTGGTGTTCAAGAAAAAATTAAATTTGACGAAAAATTTTATGAGTATGAACACTTTTGTGGTCAAACGATTTGACAAACGATTCCATGAGCGATTTGAAGTGTGACATAGGCTAATCAGGGGGTTTCGGACTATCCTAAGGCAAGTAAGATCGACATGTTGGACGGCATAATAACGGGAAAGTCTGTTCCAGCTTACGAATGTTGGATGGACTTCATTATTTCTCAGCGTTCAAGAAGTTTACTTCTATAAAGTTTAATGAACTCCTTCTAAAACACAGTATGCGAATCATATGCGACGAAAGGGAGAAAAAGTTGACGGTACCGGTGTCTCTGTACCGTCAACTTTTTCGTGTTCCTTTTGTGCTTTTCTCATTTTTTGCAGATTGCTTCATTTACTTTTTTGTGTATCGGCGTGCGTTTAATGTACTGAAACTTGAAAACAAGTTATTTTGTTGAATTATTTTCGATATTTATTTATAATAAGCATATATCCATCGCTTATGAATTATAATTAATATTTTACGAACAATTTTAAGGTGTTGACGCAATCGCTTTTGTTTTTAAGAAAGCAAGCATAGATGACAAACAATTGGATTCAATTCTTGACACGTGAAAGCTTTCGTAAAGTCCAAAAGAGAACGTCAAAAAAAATTTAATTCAATTCTTGAACAATGTGAAAGGGGACATATTCAAGATAGCACGTCAGTCGGCTGTATCGAGCGTTCGAACGGTCAAATACGAGGCTTGTCCTACAATGCGTGACAACATGTAGGACCATGTGAACCCCGCTAATGAGAAAATGTATGAAGTCGGATGAGTGTGCGTTCACACATACTACATGTAGGAGGAACGGCACAAAAAATCAAAAGTTTTTAATTTTCATCCTACATGTAGGACGGGCCGCAGTATCCGCTTTCGCACATCCTACATGTCCGTCCGATCTGTCAAATCCGTCCTACATGTAGAACGGCACTTCTATTGTCAAATTACAGTGCAGCGTTGCCACTTTGCTGTAAATTTTGTGATATGAACTGTCTGAAACTGTCATTTAGTGTAGTTTGGCTGGCAACGCTACACGTGTGGTTCCTCTGTCCGTTGGTGTCGTTGATGACGATTTTCTTTTAGTTTTTGGGGAAGAAAAAGTGGAAAAAACACCACAAATACTAAAAGAATTAAAGCAGATAAGGTCGTCGATTAGTGGAAAATTTTATAAATAGCAATATTTATAAAGTTTTGTGCAAAGATCAGCAAAAGCTGGAGCAGTGTGGTGCATCACAAGTGAAGTGCGGTTTGTATATTTGCGAAATTGACATCGAGGGCGCTGCTGGTAGCACCTAAGCAGAACTAATTAAAAAGCAAGTGGAAACATATTTTTGCAGTATTTAAAAGAGATTGAAAATCTTAATTAGCGAGAGCAACAGTAGCACACAATAGTAATGAGTCAGTTCACGGATATCTTGCGGCGCGAGTTCCCTGCGATGGACAACGAGCTGAAGGATTACGTGGAAGGTAAGGAAGGAAGAAACTTCTATAGCTGACATGTGGTATTGGTTAAATAAAAAAATTGCAGGTGTGCTACGCGGTAGCATTGATGACTTCGAGACCTGTGATGATATTTACGAAGCTGTCGGTGACATTCTGCAGAGCATCAGCAGCGAGAAGACGGAGGACAACATAAGGTAGGTTATTGTAATGAATTTCGTTGCAAGCTCACACAATTTCATTAATTTAAACAGAGAGTTGTGCGATCAATTCTACAACATCATCAAATTATCGAGCAAAAATGAGGAACGCAAGGTTTTAAATGCGCCGGTAAACATTGCAGAGATGGCACGTAATATGGAGCTAGTTGACAAAGATGTCTCAAGCATATGGGTCGTCAACAAGGATGGGGGAAATGTGAGTGGAGGCTTTTTAATAAAATTAAAGATTGTAATTTAATTCTACCTGCAGAAAGTTGACACACGCAAACTGGAGAAGGCCGAAGCCAAGCTGCAGCAAAAGCAGGAAAAACGTCAGGATGCCATACGTGCTCCCCTTGCTCCAGTCAAGCTGCAGAGTGCCACCGCTTCGCAGGTAATGAGCAAGAAGAATACAAAAATGGAGGCCAAGGGCACTAATCGTTCCATGGACATAAAAATAGAAAACTTTGACTTGGCCTTCGGCGATAAGTGAGTACTAGCCTGTTTAAGCTTTTAAGTAATCTCAAATTCATATCACTTAATTTTCTTAGGGTTTTACTGCAAAATGCCAATTTGTTGCTTTCTTTTGGACGGCGATATGGTTTGGTGGGACGCAATGGTTTGGGGAAAACCACTCTGCTACGCATGATTTCCGAAAAACAGTTGGCCATACCATCGCATATCTCGGTGCTGCATGTGGAACAGGAAGTTGTTGGCGATGATACATCCGCTGTGGAGAGTGTGCTTGAGTGCGATTTTGTGCGCACAGCATTGTTGACGCGTGAAAAAGAAATACTCGCTCAGCTAAACAGCGGAGTGCAGGATGCTGCTTTGAGTGCTGAGCTCAGTGAAACTTATGCACAGCTTCAGAATATAGAGGCCGATAAGGCTGTGGCACGAGCTTCTGTGATACTTAAAGGTCTTGGTTTCGACTCTGATATGCAGCTGCGTCCTACCAAATCTTTCTCAGGTGGCTGGCGCATGCGTTTGGCTCTGGCACGTGCACTCTTCTCAAAACCCGATCTATTGTTGCTCGATGAACCTACCAACATGTTGGACATTAAAGCCATTATATGGCTGGAAACCTATTTGCAGACATGGCCCACGACTATCCTGGTGGTGTCTCACGATCGAAATTTCCTGGACACCGTGCCGACAGACATCATACATTTACATTCCCAGATATTGGAGGCATACAAGTTAGTTGCGCGAGCTAAATAAATTAAAAAAAATTTTATTTAATATATTCTTCGGTAATATTTTTTTAGAGGCAACTATGAGCAGTTTGAGAAGACCAAAAACGAAAAACTCAAAGCTCAACGTCGAGAGTATGAGGCTCAAATGGCACATCGTGCTCATGTGCAGGAGTTCATTGATCGTTTTCGCTACAATGCTAATCGTGCTTCTTCGGTGCAGTCAAAAATTAAAATGCTGGAAAAATTGTAAGTATCACAAATTTTTATAAAATTGAAATTTTAATAAAAATACTAAACTTTATAATAAAATTATATATAAAATTGTGACGAGAATATAATTGGGAATAATTGATAAAGAGCACATTTAAATTAATGTATGTATGTATTTATTTATTTAGTTAATATAACTATTACTAAATAAATAAATACATACATACATACATACATAAAAAATTAATGATAAAAAACCCACTTTGATAAAATAAACGAATACAAAAATTAACTTTTCTTCCGCTCCCCAGACCGGAGTTGAAACCTATTGAGAAGGATGTGGAAGTAAAGCTCAAATTTCCCGATGTTGAGCCACTCAATCCACCTGTTTTAGCTATTTCCGAAATAGAGTTTCGCTATAGTGAAAACGATGTGCTGCCAGTATTTGCGAGTGTTAGCCTCTCTGCCACCTCAGATTCTAGAATTTGCATTGTAAGTTTTTGACACAAAATAATTTGTGTAAATAACATAAATTTACTTTAATTATTTGTGAACAGGTAGGTGAAAATGGTGCCGGTAAATCGACGCTATTGAAAATCATTGTTGGCCAGTTAAGCACAATACACGGCAACATTGTGCTCCATCGTGGCTTGCGAATAGGCTACTTTGCTCAACATCATGTGGATCACTTGAATATGAATGTCACTTGTGTGGGCGTATTGGCTGAGTTGTTCCCAGGCAAACCTGATGAAGAGTATAGACGTCAATTGGGCAGCTTTGGTATATCGGGCACTTTGGCTTTACAGAGTATTGCCAGCTTGTCGGGAGGACAAAAGTCACGTGTGGCACTGGCCAAAATGTGCATGGGTAGGTTTAACCAACTTCATTAATACTTAAAAATTACTATTATTGAAAATCTGATTTCTAAAAGCATTAAGTGAAGAAGTTACTAGTAATCAGGAAACAATTTAAAACTCGTAACTAATTGCTTGTATCCATTCAAAACAATTTCGAAGAAGGTAGGCTCGAACAATAGGCTTAGGAGGATGTTTTTTTTTGCACCCATGAATGACCAAATTAGTCTAATGGCAGCGGCCCAAACGATACAGAGAAAGCGTAGGAGTGAGAAAATAAATTAGTTAATAAATTTTTTATAAGATGAGGCACTGATGGTTTTGAGATCGGGTTAAGAACAAATCTTCTAACATAGGCTATATTTCGGGAACACAAGACACAGATGACAGCGTTAAGGTTAAACTCAGGGTTCGCAAAAACTGAATTGAAGAGAAAAGTTGCACTCCTCCTTATCAATATTATTCAATTGACGAACGATTCAATTTGCTTTCCTCATTCGTGAAGAAAAAAACTTGATCGCTCTTTTGTTAAATATTATTCAGAGTGATCAAAACTTCTTCGCTTTTTAATAGTATTCGTTTGTAGATTGTGGTCCTAAAAAAACTGAGTTGAAGAACGCCTTCTCCTTGTTATAGAGGCTTAGCTTTTCACCATCATTTTGTCGGTTCAGGGAAATAACGCCCATTGAAATAATGCCCAAAATAAAAAAGGAAATAAAGCCCAAAATATTTTGGGAATAAAAAAATTAAATAACGCCCAAAATTTAAAATAAAATAAAGCCCGAAGAAATGAAATGACGCCCAAACTGAAAATGAAATAAGACCCAAAATATTTTGGGATTACAAAAATTAAGTAACGCCTAAAATTAAAAACGAAATAAAGCCCAAAAAATGAAAATAAATAAGATCCAAAATCTTTTTGGGAAAAAATAGGTAACATTTTACCTTCAGCTAAAATGGTTTTTTTTCAAAATGTATATTTGGAGCTACCGAATGTGTACGCCCAAACCGAAAATAAAATAAGATCCAAAATCTTTTTGGGAAAAAGTAGGGAACATTTTACCTTTAGCTAAAATGGCTTTTTTTAAAATTGGTATTTGGAGCTAAAAAAGCTAACCGCTGCTTAGGGATAACAATCCTCAGTAAGTCCAACACCGGCTTCGCTGTCTACAGTACTTCTGAATTGAATTGGAAATTGATCCAACATTTTGTTGCAAAATAAATAGTTCACATAAAAAGAGTCATATTTTAGAAAGTAATTAGCGGAATTTCATGGTAAAAATCTTAATGGGTAGGTAAAAACATAGCCTTTCTTCCATTTTCTAATACCTATTTTGCTAAATTTTGATTATATGTAGCAAAGATATAGCAACTTTTTGCGAGCCCATTTTTTCAACCATGTACCCTTATAACTTCTAAACTAGATGAGAGCCAACCATTAGTTTTTCAGATTTGGAATTAGAAGACCTTAGTTCATATCGCTAATTTGCTCGAATAACGACATAACTCAAAAAACAAGATTTTGGGTTAAGGATGCAGAATTGTTCTTTATATCAGGCTTCATATTTTGTAAAAATTTCATGTTATTATTTTGAATATTCTTCGCATAAGAAGAGAAAATGTCTCTATCTCTTCTTACAAGGTGTGAGGCAATTGAAAACTTTAAATGCGCTTTATGCAAAATGGCTTTTTTACATAAGTCTTTAAAAAAAACTTAAAAAATTAATTTTAGCTAAAAGTAAAATATGCCAGAAATAGGTAACGTTACAAAAAAAAAATTAAACAAAGCAAAAAAAAAAAAATATAAAATAGCGCCCAAAACATAAAAAGTAAAAAAATATAAAATGGTTGAGAATTATTTCTCTTTAGAAGAAGCAGATATTAAAACACAATCAAATTAGTTTTTAAGTTTTTTAGAATAAAATGGTTCTTTTATAATTTTATTTTTTCTTTAATTAAATTTTAGAATTCAACATAAAAAAACTATCAAAAACTATAACTACATAAAGTATGTCTACTCTTACTGGCTCTCTGCAATATGTGTTAAAATGGTTTACCCTCGTACGGAATTTCATGCATGAAATAACATCCAAAATAAAAAAATATGTGTTAAAATGGTTTGCTCTTGTAAACAAAATGTTGTTTTTAACATTCCGTACAAGGCTCATGAATGAAATAACGCCCAAAATCAAAAAAATTAAATAAAACCCAATTAAAATGAAATAACGCCCAAATTTTTGTTAAAATTTTTGGGTTTTACTTTATTTTTCATTATGAAAAAAAATGCCCAAAATAGCAAAATGAAATAAAGCCCAAAATGTTTGGCCTTATTTCATTATGAAATAACCGCACCAACAAATATTGACAGAATTAATAAAGTAGATTTTTCGAATTTTTGCAAACATACAAAATAACCGAAAAAGCACTGCTTTGTGCAGTGAACGCGACTATAATAAGACACATTGGTTTTGCAAAAGTTTTACATTTTTCAAAGCTGGTGGTTGGACTAAAGAAATCACAGAAAACTACTGATTACTTTATATAGCGACTAACGTAAAATCTGTATACACCATTTCCAAATTCAACATCATTTCAAATTCAATAAAGATCAGTGGAAATTCGAAATTCTTTTTGAAATTGACAATATATCAAATGCAATTCAGAAAAGATCAATTAAAGTTTAGAATAGATTAAAAACTCAGAAATGGTAATATTAATAGTAATGATGATTTTTTAAAAATTTCATTAAAGATTTTGAGTTTAATTCGGGCTCAAGGTCACTTTTTGAATAAAAAACAATCTTATATTTGTTTTTTAGTCTTGGTTTTATTGCGTCCAATATCCTCAAACACATTTTGGAAATTTTTAATTCAAGCTTGCTCATCAACGTTTTATCAACAAACTTGCATTTAAATTTTCCAAAATGTTTTTGAGCTTTCTTGAAGATTAAAACTTCCTTTTTCGATTCCGCGTGAAAAATTATTCATGATATGGCTGAATATTTGCTATGGTTAAAATAATCAACGGTTTATCAACAAATTTGCATTAATAATTTTCAAAAAGTTCTTGAGCTTTTTGTTTAAAATTACAACTCTCTTTTGACAGGTCGTCAGGCTCAGAGAAGAAGAATGACCCCAGATATTTATGCCTTCTTCTAGTAAGCGCGGGACAGGAACATAGAAGTTGGGAGATGATTTCTTCCTCCTCCTCGTCCATGCAGCTTCTGCAGAAGTCATTTGTGATGACTCCCAGTCTGGAGGCATGTCTGCCTATTAAGCACTGCCCTGTGATAACGGCCACTGGCGTGGCTTCCTCTGGTCTTCCCAACGAGAGAAGGGCTCTCGATCACTTTGGGTTTAGATTCGGCCACATAACTCTTGTTATGCATGTTGAGAGTTCAGCCCATCTTGAGTTGGCTTTAGATGTGGTGTATTCATTAAGCAGCATTTTGACAGTTGCCATCGGGATGCTCGGTGAGTTCCGAACCATTGAAGTCATCGATGTACCTTTGCTAGCTAGCTCGTCAGCCTTTTTCATTTCCACGTATGCCCTTATGCCCAGGTACCCATATTAAACTTATGTCAAAAAACTTTGACATTTCGCCTAATGCAGCACGGCATTCTTTGGCTACATTAGAGTTGATGGATACTTGATCCATCGATTTGATCGCTGCTTGACTATCCGAGAAAATATATATTTCTCGTTTAGAGATAACATTCTCTGAGAGCCATGATGCAACTTCCTTAATCGCCATCATTTCGGCTTGGTAAACACTACAGTGTTTGGCAGCCTACGAACCAAGGATACCCCTAATTCTGTTGAGTAGACCCCATACCTGACCTTGTGATTTAATTTTGTCCCATCTGTATAGAAGTGTAGACACCCTGGTTTCCACGGCGCACCTTTATTCCAGTATGTTCTAGGTGTAATAAGCGTGCCGTAGTTTCCATCAAAGGAAAGCAGTGTTTTACAGTAATCAGTCCTTGGTGGAATGACGTTGAATTTGTAGAGTATGGATGCGTGTCCTGAACCCAGGTTTTTCCATATTCCAGTTTCACTTAGTCTGACCGCCGAACAGGCTGCATGTTGCCTAGCAACCAAGGCGAGCGCCAGAAGGTGAAGTAAGGTCTCTAAAGCTGCAGTCGGTGTTGTTCTCAGAGCACCGCTGATGCAAAAGATGCCATTTTTTGGACTTTTTGAAGCTGATTTAAATATGTGACCTTGTCCAAGGCTGGCCACCATATCGTTGCTCCGTATAGAAGTAAAGGTCTGATGACAACTGTATACAGCCAGTGAACGATATTGGGGAAAAACCCCCATCTTGTCCCTATAGCTTTTTTACAAGTATACAAAGACTTATTATAACCAACTATTTTTTCTTAATTACGAGAAAAAAATGTTTAACATAGAGTGAAAAATTGACGAAAATCTAAGAATAAACCAAACATTTTTTCGAACACCTTTTTCTAGCTGAACCCAATTTTCTAGTACTCGATGAACCGACCAATCACTTGGATATTGAAACAATCGATGCTTTGGGTAAAGCCATTAATGCATTTAAGGTTTGTGACAATCTAAAATTAACTATATTTAAATATAAAAAAAATTCTTTTAACTTTCTCTAGGGTGGCGTTATTTTGGTTTCCCACGACGAGCGTCTCATCAAAGTCGTGTGCAAAGAACTCTGGGTTTGTGGTAATCGTACTGTGCGCGCCATTGAAGGTGGTCTAGATGAATACAAACGCGAGGTTTATAAGGAAATTGAAGCAAATAGTTAAAGTTCTTTAGCCGAATTTCATGTCCGTAATAAGTCGTTTATAATATTTAGCAATATTAAAAAAAATAATCTTATTTTTGTTATGAGAGAAAATATGTAGTTCAACTATAAAAAAATTGCAGAAAATCACAAAAACAAGTGCGCAAAGAAATTAAAAAATAAAATTATTTTAAAAACTACTCTATTTTACAAAAATAAATCTATGAATTTCATATTTAAAATTATTAACATAAAACAAAGTCTTTTTTATTTGCCAATCACCAAGGTTTGGAAGAACCAAAGGGTATGAAAGCTTGATTTTATTCCAATATATAAAGTACGTAGTATTGCATAAACAAAAATAACAAACTAACATTGTTACATATTCATAAATGGTATAGCATAAATTCAGAAGATCTACATTTACAATCAGCTACATGTTGAAATGTATTCTTTACATCATAAGAAAAAGCTTAGATTTTACAGATGCCTATGACACCGCAGCCAATACGTGCGCCAGCATTGCCAGTGGACTTGCTCAACTCGTGTCCACCCTTGCCCAAATCATCGGGATCAGCGTGCACAACAATAGTGCGTCCAACGATGCTGTTGGCACCGAATAAAGTGATTTTGCTGTCGCAAATGTCAACCTGAGATGATGGATGGAAGAACAAGGTAAAATAAAGGCACATTTAAAAGTTTCATGTTAGGAACACACCTTAGTTGGTCCGCTGGCGGAAGCTTCAATGTTGCCCAAATCACCCAAGTGACGATTCTCATCACTGGGTGCACCATGTTCCTTGCCATGGGGATTAAAGTGAGGGCCGGCTGAGGTGCATCCATTGGTGTTGTCACCAAATTCGTGCACATGGAAACCATGTAGACCCTTGGCGAGACCTTTAACTTCACCGCTCACCTTAACAGGAGCGTCGGCATTCTGTAAAAAACAATGAGTGGTTTTATCAGCAAATGAAATATATAAATATGCAATTCAAATATATAAAAGTTCAGCCAAGTAATATGCCTTTTGTATATTTAACTTTTAGCAAAAATTAATTTTTTCTTTTTTTTTGTAGAACGTATGTATTTAGGGCTTCTAATTACAAATCTCAAAAATTAATGGCCGCTCATCTGGTTTAGAAGTTACAGGGGTCCAAAGTAAAAAAAATGGGCTCCTAAAACGCTATATCTTTGCTATATATATATATAAACAAAACTAAACAAAATGGGTATTAAAAGAAAGGCTATGCTATTACCTATTTTATAAGCTATTAATTTTAAGATTCCATAAATTACTTTTTAAGATTTTTATGCACCAACTATTAAATAAAAGTTTGTTTTATTTAATTTGGTTTTTCAGCGTTATATATCAAAAAATGAAAAATTGTGATAAAAAATCGCGGGGTTTTTAATTTTGACTTCCATCTTAATATCTTTGGCGTTAGGTACAAAGGACTTAAGTAAAATATAGTTTTTAGTAAATTTAAATTTAAGAGTGTTTTATTAATTGCAAATCCGGGTGAAGTATTTTTTAATTTATTAATTAAAACGGGATGCACTTGTACTATACCAAAGTTGTTAACAGCAATCGAAAGAGGAAAAATAACTGATTAGAACCCAATCAAAAGCCCAAATGCCAATTTTTTGACTTAGGAAGTCTTTTGTACCTAACGCCAAAGATATATCAAAACATGAAACATTTTTTACGTGCGGTGCTTATTTCGTTAATCTCAAAATTACGTATGATAAATAATTACTTCGTATAAAATTTTTACAAAATATCGCGTGATTTTTTATACAAATTTTCCCCCTATTCCGCTTATTTCATTAATCACAACACTACGTATGAATATAATTACTTTGAAACATTTTTAGAAAAAATAGACTAATTAAAAATAACACTTCTCATTTTCTAAATCACTATGCTATTTATACACTCACCTTATTAAATGTAAAAACTTCGGGCTTACATCAATTTAGGACCATTTTAAGGACAAAAATTTTATATCACAAAAACATCTTCAAACGTAAAATTTTCTTAGTCCAAAAAGAGCGGTATTTTCAAGAGCTATGCATGGATTTTCAAGTTTTTGTACTTCGTTGAATAGATACTTGCATTGCCTTTCTTTTGATACCCATAAATATTAGTTTTGTTAAAAATTTAACAAAAAATCACATGTCCATTTTTTTTCAACTCTGGACCCATATAACTTCTGAACGACTTGAGAGCGGCCTTTAATTTTCACTATTAGCCTTTTTAGCTCTTAATACACATTTTGAAAAAAAAAATTAAAAAACATTTTGAAAAAAATTTTAAAAAACATTGTTGCTAAAGGTAAAATGTTCCATCAAGGTTGCCAGTAATGTGGGAAAAATTCCATTCGTGGTAATTTTTAATTGTTCTTGGGAATTTTTTTTGGGAATTCCATGGTATTTTTTAGTTCAGCGTGGTATTTTTTAATAGGCGTGGGAATTCAGCGTGGTATTTTTTAATTGCATGGGAATTCGGGAATTTTCTTAAACATTTTTTTCATTTTTATTAAGCAAAAATTTAATAATGATATTCGATGAACGACGTATATATACAGAAGCGTAAAGCTTTAAGTTTACACTGTACATTTTCTCGAATTTACCCTTAATAAAAACGATTAAATTGCATATTTTTTTTAAGACCAAGTTGCCATCATAAAATTGCATGAAACTAAATAGACATTTTTTGACATATGGCAATACTATCCTAAATTTTTGATTTATTTGTAAACGTCAAGTTGTTGCAATATACGCTTCAGTTAATATATCGCTCTTAATATCACAAATACGCCGTTCATTGAATACCACTATTATTTCTTTGTGGCATTTCTATTTTTTTTTAATTTATTATTTATATGGGAATTATTTATTTTCATTTCTTTTTATCTACTAGGCTTGACTTAGCATAAAATTAGAAATTTTTTTCTTAAAACTATCTCTTTTGATGCAATACTCTATATGATCTGGTGCTATATTACAATTAGATAAGCATTTAGAAATTGGCTCATTATTGCCCCAGTTAGTTCTATGAAATGTTACAAAAATTAAGCTTCTTTCTCTAAGAGTTCTTGTTGGAGCATAGAATGGAATAAGTTCAAGTAGTTCGGGCGAATTTATCTGGTTATCTACAATGTCTTTAATAAAAATAACACTGTGCTTTTCTTCTCTGAAATAAATTTTTAATATTTAACAATTGGCACCGCACTTCGTACGTTAGCATATTTTCGAAATTAAATAAACGGCGTAGACCCAATCTAGTAAATCTCTTTTGGATTATTTCAATGCGAATGCTATCACGGTCGTATATCAGATCTCCTATTATATTCAAGTATTCCGAAAGAGATCGTACCGGACTAATAAATAACGTTTTTAACTCATCTAAAAAGTCTTTGGAATTGCGTTTTAAAAAACCGAAAAATGAGGTTCGCTTTAGATATAGTGTCTTCTCTATGTATTAAAAGAAAATGTTATATCAAAATAGATGCCTAAATCTTTAATAACTTAACTCGGGAAAATACATTGTTGCCAAAGCAGTAATCATAGATAATTTGAGAATTTT
Organism: Dichetophora obliterata; assembly: GCA_963920525.1. NCBI lineage: Eukaryota > Metazoa > Arthropoda > Insecta > Diptera > Sciomyzidae > Dichetophora > Dichetophora obliterata. The sequence continues at coordinate 2,294,622 of OY986438.1, read as the reverse complement.
TTCGAGAATACGTTAACACATTGCGTTTATTAAAATTAGGCTGCAGTCCGTTAATGCTGCACCAATGAATAAAGGCATCAATATCTTATTGAAGCATTCGGATAAACTTCAGACAGGCACGACTTGAGGTATTTTTTAATGCGTATGGGATTTTTTGTGGGATTTTTTAATGCATATGGGATTTTTGATGGTATTTTTAAAACGAGTGGTAGTTTTGTAGTAGTTATTAATAGTCGTGGGATTTTTTGGTATTTTGACCCTTATCATGGGAAAAGGGTAATTTTCGTGGCAATTGTTCCGAATTTTAACTGGCAACCCTGTGTTCCATGCCTTTTGTGCTGTTAGCTGATAAGCTATTTATCTATTTTTTTAAGCATATAAAGTGCAAATCACTGTTAGAGTAGATCAATACTATGAAAATGCAATCTTCCAGACACCTTCAGATAGCACAATCAACATTTCGATGATTTTCACGCAGTGTTCTGCTTACATAATGCTTTAATTCCAATTTAATTCTGGCCACAAATAAAACAAAAACAACTATCGTGTGTTCAACAATTGAAGAAACCGATCCCAACCCACTGCAGGGCAAAGTGCGAAGCACACTCGGACGTCCACACATTTTGTGCCACCAAATCGACAGCGAAATTAATGCAAATTATTGAATTGAAATTTAAGTCAGCTCTATTTCATCAAATTATTGAATTGAAATTTAAGTCAGCTCTATTTCATCCATATGGAAATGGGTTGTAGCGGTGCGGAGAACTCCAGCGAAGTCGCAGTGCAAGTTCACATTCACAATGGCGGCGGCAGCCGGCACCTGGCTGCCCACACCCACAAGAAAATTAATTGCAACTCTTCCATGAACTTCTTATCTAAGACCTTTTGAGGTTTAAGCCACACTCACCTCTTGTTCGAAAAAAACAGTGCCACAAGCATCGCCATTGATAACGCAGACAGCTTTAGCAGGCATATTTCTTTATTTTTATACTATGTATTCAGGAATGACTACAAATTTAACAAATAATTATCAACTTTTCTTGGCCCGAGCTCACGTTGGAATGTGACTTATTTCAATCGTCGTTTCAATTTCGTTCGTTTTTCCACTATCCCAGAGTTGCAGTTTATTAATTTCAATTGCGATAAATTGTAATAGATTAACTGGCGATAATTTGCTGTAAAAAATACTCTATTTCCCATAGCGTGGGAAAAAATTCCCACAGCAATGTAAATTCCCACAAAATTCTCAGCCATTAAGAAAATCCCACAAAAATTCCCAGTCATAAAAAATCCCACAAACCATAAGAAATACAATTAAATTAAATTTAAACAATCAAGAAGTTACAATATAAAGGTTATAGAACATACGTAAACATAAGCATTTAATTATCAAACACTGTACATAGCTTTTATCTATCTTTTCTTTATTTAATTTAGCTACTTTCTTGCGTTAACTAATTCTTGCGTTTTATCTTATTGTTTTTAATTTCCATTTTTCGCAATTTTACTAACAAAAGAAGCAACAAAAATGTTAATAAGATATTAAAGAGTCCAACTCAACTCGATGTTATGCATGGAAACGCTTTCGAGTTAGCAGCACCACCAAATTAACAGATTGCAAGAATTTCGCTTTATAAGATTGAATTCTAAAAGTGAAAAAACATTAAAACGGCAAAATTTATATATATATATATATATATAATTTTATGGGACCTTTTTTTCCAAAGTGAGATTTTTCCCACACATTTTTGTTTCCTCATATATATATATACATATATATATATATATATTTATATAGATATATATATATATATGAGGAAACAAAAATGTGTGGGAAAAATCTCACTTTGGAAAAAAAGGTCCCATAAAATTAAAAATTCCAATGGGAATTCCCATTTCCCACAGCAACTAAAATTTCCCACAAATGGGAAATTTCCCAAAAAACTGGCAACTATGAGTCGCACATTTAGGTTTACAGAAACACTTTGTCTATCGAGTTCCTTTTGAAAGTAGAATTAAAATAAGCAAGACAAGTCACCGATTTTTCTCATTTTATTACAAAGACAGTGCAAGTGAGAATTGCCCTGTTCACACTCATCAAATCGTTTGTCAATTCCAATAGAACAACGCGGGAATTCCATGGAAATTTCATGTTGTTCTATTGTATTTGACAAACGATTTGATGATAGATTTGAAATGTGAACACTCCTAATTGCCCTGTTCACACTCATAATATCGTTTGTCAAATCCAATAGGACAACGTGGGAATTCCATGGAAATTTCACGTTGTTCTATTGTATTTGACAAAATATTTGATGAGTAGTTTGAAATGTGAACACCCCTTTTGACAAACGATTTGATGAGCGGCTTGAAATGTGAACACCCTTAATTGCCCTTTGAAGAACCCTAATGTAGCAAGGTATAGGGGTGCGCACATTTCAAACCGCTCATCAAATCGTTTGTCAAATACAGTAGAACAACGTGAAATTTCCATGGAATTCCCACGCTGTTCTTTTAGATTTGACAAACGATTTGATGAGTGTGAACAGAGCAAAATACAATAGAACAACATGAAATTGTTAATAGGCGTGTTCACATTTCAAGCCGCTCATCAAATCTTTTGTCAAACACAATAGAACAACATGAAATTTCCATGCCCACGTTGTTCTATTGGATTTGACAAACGTTTTGATGAGTGGTTTGAAATGTGAGCACCCTAATTGTCCTGTTCACACTCATCAAATTATGACTTTCATATGCGAAAAAAATATATGCGAATATGTAAAAAATATTATGACTTTCAAAGTGAATTGCGGGTAAACGGTAAAATGTTTTTCAACTATTTTTCACCTAGTGATGCAGAATTTTATCATCTTTAGGGCTGTTCACATTTCAAACCGCTCATCAAATCGATCATCAAATGATTTGACAATTGATTTGACCAACAGAATTTGTATGGATTTGATGGCGATTTGACAAATGCACTTATCGAGTGTGAACACTTATCAAATCGTTTGATGAAAATCAAAATTTTTTGATTTTTCTGCTGATTTGACCATGGTACAATTACTGACAAGGTAGTAGCGTTGACTGGCTTTTTTCTCACGAGCGGCGATGGGTAGTTGTCAAAATTAGCTGTTCATGCAATTAATCAAAGAAATGTGAGAAAATAAGCAACGTCTTAAACATATCTAGTCAATCGCAGCAAACTAAAAACATTCCAATAAACTTCGCGAACAAATTTAATGAATCAAAGAAAAGTTAAAAATAAGCCCATAGCTAGTCAACAGCAGCAAACTACAATTCCTTTAGCTATTTTTGACAACTACCAATCGCCAAAAAACTGTCACGACTACCTTGTCAAATAATTATACCATGGATTTGATGAACGATTTGACCAGTGTGAACACTCGTCAAATTGTGTAGTACGATTTTGTCAGTTCAAAAAGTTTTCGACCTGAGCACATTGCGGCAAAAGGGGGAGTGGAAGAAAATAATAACAAAATTATAATAAATAATTGTTGCAAACAATTTATAAAATAATTTCTTCTTCTTCCGATACGATTTTAATACCAAGTGGTATTAAAATTTTTCCATCATCGCGATGTGCTTACTTCGGTGCTCAAGATAAAATGAAATTTGACGAAAAATTTGATAGTGTGAACACTTCTGTGGTCAAGCGATTTGACAAATAATTTGATGAGCGGTTTGAAATCTGAACAGCCCTTTTCATAGGGCACCAAACACTACTATGTACCTTTAAATGTTTTTCTTAATTAATGCTCACTTTTGCCATAAAATGCCCCAATGTGGGGCGTGCAAAAAATCATGAAATTATAACTAATAAGTAAAAAATGCATTTGTATTTTAAAAAAGGTTTTTTATTATAGTTTTTTAATTTCACTTTGATTTGTATTTTGTGTCTGTTTTTGATTATAGCTGGTTAAACGATTGAGAGCGCCTTTATCCTTCTATGCCAATAAACTGGGAGCTTCTGAGTAAAAATCCTTTTTGAAACATAAAACTTTTTAATGAAAATAATTTTTCTCATCTACCTGTAGATAATGGTTAAGTGATATTTCCGGCGGTATACAAAATCTTAAAATAAATTAAAATATCACCCAAAATGTTGCCATACAAAATTTGGCAATTTTTCATATTGGTGGGTGATTTTGAGTGTAGCTTTTGGTTTTGGGTCATTTTTAGTATGAATAGATAGCCAAAAAAACAAAGGAAAAATCGCCCAAATATATAAAACGAAAAGTCACATAAAAGGTGTCCCCTAAAAATTATTTCCCCCTAAAGTTCTATTGATCTATTCTGAATTTTAAATGGAATCCTGCGTTATAATTAATCTATTTTGAATTTCAATTGATCTATTCCGAATTTCAATTGATCTATTCTGAATTACAATTGGAAATGCTGTATTTTACGAAAAACTTTTCTGGTCTCTTCGGAATTCGCTAAAGAAAAGTTAATTCAAATAATAAATTTGTTGCTAGAAAATGTTTTTCCGTTTTTTTTTTCGTTTTCGATATAATAAGCTTACCAAAAATAAAAAAAAACTATTTTAAACGATTTACTAAACCCTTCCCGTCACGTGACAAATCGTGACGATCCATCGAACTCTCCCTCTTAATTTATAGCGTCACGAGATTTATGTACGTTCCCTTAGCAATTCATTTGGTATTTTTTAAGTGCTTGTGGGTTGAAGAAAATCCTAACGGTTATAAAGATTATTAATGAATGTACGAATAAAATTTTCTTTTTATTACCCGCAACTCTCGGAAACCTGGAAAGTATCTTCAGTCGAATTGCAATTGTTTGATGCTTGAAGATTATATTGTGGTTGTTAATTGAATATCAACACTAAGTCCACCGCACTCAATGGTTATTTTCAATCAACGACTTGATTTTCAGTCACATTGACTGCTTTCTCTGATAATCATGAGTATCAGATATCGACAGTGATCCCGATCATGCTCAGTGAATATTTCTAACATTCTACCAAGAGTCCAACTGCAAGATGTGCGCATAAATTTTTATAACATGTAATTATTTGCTATACAAGTGATGACAGCCGCTAGGTAATCGTTTCCTCTTTATACAGGGACAACCAACCAGATTGCTGATCTCTAATACGAAGGTGTTGAAGAAGTCCAGAGGAAAAAAGTCTCATTCAAAGTAGCTTGAACAAAGCTTGTTGACTTCTTTTAAGCATGTTGACTTGTTTTAAGCATGTTGAAGTGATGTTTTAATCATGTCAAAAATAAATGTAATCATAATCGTGTTGAGCTAAAGAAAAACAGACCCTAAGTAAACTCTTCAAAAAGCCATCACTTTAATATAACCACAAATAATTGAGTAATTTTACATACGCGCGCCTGACGCACCGTAGAATGTTGCAAGGTAAGGTACGTAGGGGCTCGAGGCATGCTCTTAAGCTTAGGAGTTAGAATCCAGTTTTTCAGCAACAAAGTTTCAGACTCTTCAGCTGCGATGAAATGTTGGAAAACTGGTTCTGAGGCATCGTTGTGTTGTAAAAGAATCATTGTTTAGTTGTTGTTACTGTTGGTAAATCGTTGCAACAAGCAGCAAACGTTCAACTAAGCTTTAACAACTTGACAAGCATTTAAAAAGGTTTTATTTACACCAAGCAATCAACCGTGGCTACCTTGAGTCTGAACCTAAGTTTTTGCAGTACAACCTTGTGCCCGGGTCTGTGATGAGTGCCACTTAAGCACTCTACCACTCCTGCCGTTGGTAGCCTACGATTAGACAATTAAGCTAGCCAGCAACAACTAGGGAAAAAAAAAATCGCAACATTGAAATTATGTAATTATAATGTAGAAAACGTGGAAAATCACTTTTAAAATGATTTTCTACTTGCAACTCGTTTTCTCAACCAACAAGTTTTCTATTGTTGGTGGCATTTACCTAATATATGCGATAAAATGTGCTAAGTATAGCTTGTAAGTAGATAGTCCCGTAGCAAATGTGTCTTTGGAAGAACATTCTTCCCACAAGATTATGTGTGTGATTAATATCACATTTATTGCTTCAAACTAACCAAAGACACTTGCGTCCATTGAATTCATTTTCACTTTATTTATTTTGTACAAAGGGTATTTATTTTGTACTTAATCGGCATTCCTTGAATATCCCTGATCTTCCTCTGAGTTAGCCCTGCCGCCAAGGGGAAATTTTTGGGGTTGAAACCCCCCTAGGTTCCGAATATATACCAAAACTATGGATTCAAGCAGACAGTTAAAAGTAAAGAATTATAATTTTTAAATAAGAACTAAACAAATTTTGAAACTACATTAAAAAAGAACATTGGATGTTTAGAAATTCAATCTCCAAATCAATAGTGGTATTCACTATGTTGTGTATTTGCCCTTGTATTATGTATTTTTGATATTTGTAGTACAGTGTTAAAAATACAACCATGTGATCGCAAAAGCATTTCTACTCAGCATAGAGGAAGCTACCGGCTAAGCTACGAGTTTTTTAAAAATTACTATAATATAGTTCTTCGTGTAAATTTTTTTCAGCCCAATTCTGAATGATTTTTCCCGGGGGATTGGAAAAAGGAGTTTTAATTTTTAAGACATCGGATAAGGATATCACATTTTTTTGTTTACAATAATGAATATTGACGGTCGTTGATTAAATTGGCATTGAAATTTCCAAAATGATTAAATTGGCATTGAAATTTCCAAATGTTTTCAAAAATGAAAACTCCCTTTTCCCATTCCCCGGAAAAAATCATTCAGAATTGGGCTGTTTATGATTTCCTTTAGTTTAATGATTTTAATTAATATTTCCAAGCAAAAGTACATACACAAATCCGCTGATTTTAAAAATACAATAGGGGTATTCACGGTGTGGTGTAGTTTGGATAAATTTTTACAAAGTTTACAATACTTACAACTTATTGTGAACGAGCCTTTTCTTAAGTATTGTATTGTTAAAATAAATTTATTTTTGTATGTACTTTTGTTTGGAAATATTCATTGTGTTGTAAAATTTTAATTCATTGAAAATGAAATTAGAGCAGTTGAAATAGAGCTAAAGCTAAAATTTAAATAGTGTGAGTGTATACGCATATAGTACGAATTGTATAGTACAAAAAAAATGAGCGACGGACAGCATTTTCAATGCATTGTTTTTGACGTTTCTATCAATTCTTTCGTCGTTAAGCTTCGATCAAATATTAAGTGTCAAAAACAAGCTTGAGCTCTTTCTTCCGTAGCCAAGAAGAACAGAGAGATAAAATAGTCACGTTGCGGAGATGTATAAAAGTGGCACGATGCATGTTTTCATCCTTTTCCAACAATATATATCTGTCTAGCTCACGCGCCACTTGTTTTCAGATTTTGAAATTGGACAAAACAATGAAGTATCATACGGGCTTAAGGAAATCATATAAAAATTGAAATGAAACACAAAATTATATAAATTTTTATTAAATAAACTCACAGCTTTGCCGGTTGCTGAGTAGAAATGCTGTTGCGTTCAGCTAAAAAACAACGAAATTTACAAATAACACAATTGATTTTCATCGTTGTATTTTTGCCACAGGGTTGTATTTTAATCACTGTGCATTTTGTTTTTGTAATTTTACAAAATTTACTACAAATATCAAATTTATCAAAAATACACAATACAAGGTCAAATACATCACATCGTGAATACCCTAATACTTAATTGAAGAATCGTTCACAATAAGTTCTATGTATTGTACATTTTGTAAAAATTTATCACGAATACACCACATCGTGAATACCCCTAATATTTCAGAAAATTGTATGAGCTTTGAAAAAGTTTTCGATTATCTCAAATCTAATTTATGCTAAATTTGGAAATGAAAATTTATTTAGTTCCTTGTAGAAAACTATGTGGACAACTTCTTAAAACAAGTATTGATTACACTAGGCAACACTCAGTAGGATGACCAGATGACATGATAAATCAAAAAATTTAATGTTACAAAACCCAAAAAAATGTTTATGGGCACTTCCAAGCTGGCGTTAAGTACGATTTGTAAGAAAAAAATATTTAAACAAAGAATAGGGGTATTCACGATTCAGTGCATTTGCCTGTGCAGTTGAGGTCTTGTGCACTTTACAACAACAAAAGAAACGTAAGTCAAAAATCTGCACAAGTGCTTTTCTACTGTAGCCTAAAACTTGCGCACTTGAGAAGTTTTGTACTTGTGCATATTGGAAATTTTGACAGCTTTGTAAAAAAGATAGTGGTGTGTTTACGAAAACTTAACTGCACAAGTCCTCAAGTCCTCAACTGCACAGGTCAGTGCACTGAATCGTGAATACCCCCAATAAAAATGTCTAATTTTTGATAAGGCTTTTTTATATTTAAGTACTTTATTAAGTAAAAACAATGACAACAATCGACCCTAAGGATTTATAATTGGGCAAGGCTTTTTGTATACAACTTTTTTTAGTAGGGTTTGAAATAACACCAGTTTATTTTCCAAGTGTTCAAATTTAAAAATCTTCTCTGGTTTTTTTATTAGTAGACTTTTTGATCTGCCGTTACGTTACTTAAATTTCCACTGTAGTTTAATTGGGTATTTAAGTAATTAGGTAGTTAAGTAATTATGTAATTTAGTAATAAAAAAATTTTATATATTGTCCTTTTCTTGCATCAACCAGTTTTTCATTATCTTTAGCCATTGCCTTCCATTTTTACTAAAACAAAAAAGTTTACGAAACATTTACAAAAAAGAAAAACTAAATTTGTGAAACAATACAGATGATTTGATCATCATGGTTAATTAATTATTGCAGAATTGCTTAAAATAATAAAATTTAAATGTTTCTCTTAGATTATATCCTCAAATAATAAGTTTTAATTTTTTGGTCACGGTGGACATTTCTGTGGAAAGTCCCATATCATAAGTTAGATAATACTTTCACTAAGAAGAACCCACATTTTCATTGCTTTGACTGTCAAATTTAACGCAGAAACCGAACATTGACCATTATATCTCTTCGTGAACTGTTACTTTGACTGTTTAATTTCACGCACCAGCATCCGAACACCGATTACGATAGCTCTTCGTGAACTGCTGCTTTGACTGCTGAATTTTACACAGCAGCAGGCGAACATCGACTTCGACAGCTGAGTATATGCTGTTGCTATAGCTGCTAATCGTTTTTACTGTTATCGCAGCCACAGCACAAATTTCGGTGTTGTTGCTATTTATTGCGCAGCAATTTAAACACTGTTTCCAACACTTTGCACGGTGGCGCAATTTGAGCACGCCATCAGTTTGTCAGCGGCATTCAATTCGTAAAGTGTTATAGTGCGGAAAGTGTGTAGAATTTTTCCTAAGCCTACGGTTAGTCGAACGGTATCAAAAACGACGAGTGTTGTTGCAGTTGTTGAGGAAAAACGGGTTTTTTTGTTTGTGCGTTAAGGCAAGGAAAAAATATTAAAAATGCATTAAAAATGTAAAAACTTTTGTGGAAAATTAATGAAAAAACCAAGAAAATGTGAAGATTTGTAAAAAATAGATATTTTTGGTGATGGAATGTAAGCAAAAGAGAAGTGTGATAATTTGAAAGTGTGCTACAGCTGTTTTTAGTTTTTTTTTTGTCTGTGCCATGACGAAAACAAAATGCCGGCGCTTATAAAGAAAAATTCGAATTTTTTTATTTTTAAGACTAAAACTAATAGTGGCGCATGGATCTTTAAACATATAATTAAATTATTAATTGTTAAATATATAAAAAATAAAAATATTAATATTCCTTAAAATATAAAAAGCAAAAATGTTGTCTTTAATGAAAATGTGAGTCAATAGAAGAAAAAAAAATGGTTATTAAAAAAAAATGTAGCAACAAAAAATTTAAAGTTTGCCAAATAACAAATGAAATCAAGTTATGTTGAAAATTAAAGAATAATTTTAAAGAATAAAACATGAAAAGTGATTTTGTGTGAAATTTTTGTAATTCGGTGGTGAAACTTTGTGTGTCGCGCAAAATATGACTTCGTCTGCGGCAGCTCCTATGCACGCACAGCTGTCGCGAGTTACGACGCGTAAAAACTAGGCTGGTGCCGAGGTTCCAAATCGGAATTATGGATTCGTTTGTCCAATGCAGTTAAAGACACCACAAAGCATGGGATACTCGCTGTCCGTTGGTGGCAAGGTAAGTGGTATCACCAATAAGTAATATGGGAAAGTTTTGGGGAGCAAATTTCCGAAAATATTATAATAGCTCAGTTGCAACCTTAGATTGCAAACAGAGTTAGGCTGCCAGCAGAGTAAACACCGAAGCAGACAGGCAGGCAGACAGGCGCAGGAAAACTATGTGGACAAGAGAGAAAAAAGTAATTTCTATCTTGTTTCTTCGCAGGGCAGTGCCTGTGCCTGCCTGCCTGCCTGCTTTGGCGCTTACTCAGTGGGCAGCCTAAGGTTGCCCGCAGAGTAAGCGCCGAAGCAGACAGGCAGGCAGACAGGCACAGAAAAACTATGTGAACAAGAGAGAAAAAAGTTATTTCTATCTCGTATCTTCGCAGGGCCTGCCTGCCTGCCTGCCTGCCTGCTTCGGCGCTTACTATGCGGGCAGCCTAAGCGCCGAAGTGGACAGGCAGGCGCAGGAAAACTATGTGAACAAGCGCGAAAAAAGTTATTTCTATCTTTTTTCTTCGCAGGTTACTGCCTGCGCCTGTCTGCCTGCCTGCCTGCTTCTGCGTTTACTCTGTCCGCAGACTTCAAGTCAACGCTTTTTATGAAATTTTATTTTTGTGAACTTTTCAATTTAATGCATTAACCAAACACAAAATGCTCTTAGCACATTTTTTTTTACACTATTCTAGTGAATTTTTTTTTTAATTCATAAAAAATTATGAATCAAAGAAAGGTTTTATTTTATATATGAATAAACGTTAAAAATAATTGATTAAAAATATGTTTTTGCTGTTTTTAGCAGCAAATTAAAAAAAATAATACTACCAGTCCTATTCCAGAATCCGCCGTAGCGTAAATTTACTTTCGGATTCGTAATGTTTTATTCTGCATTCCGAATCAATTCATCGTATTCGAACATTCGTAGCATTGCTATTCCACAATCCAAACGCATCAACTTTTGACAGCTGTTTTTCGGATTTTTTCACGAAAGCTTTGCCTCGACGGATTTGTTTACGACAAAAGAAAACAATTGAATTTTTGTAGAACTAGGCCGCAAAATAATTATTATAATTAATTTTTGAGAAATGTAGGGAAAATATTTTTTTTTAGAACTGTGAATATATTAGTTGAAATTTATTAATTGCATTTCCTACATTTCGTAATCCATTTCCAAAGTGTTGATGGAATCTCGCAATATTTTCGTTGAACTTTCATAGATTAACTTTGTGAGAAATCTTCCTCTTATTGTGTGTAAATTGCAATTGCAATGAAATCCATTAAAAATCACAGCTAAAAATAAAATGTTGATCAAAAACACCTCAGTTTTTTCAATTTTTTTTCTTATTTATTTGTTTGCTGTTGAAATCAGTTGTTCTCGAATTCCCGAAAGTAAATTCGAAAAGGGGAAGTTTTGTTCGGAATTCAGATTAGCAAATTTGTCGTATTTGTAGCGTAGCCTTACGTTGGGAAATTCATTACGACGGATTCTGGAATGGGGCTGTACAGAACACCTCATTAATTTTCACTTATGTTAGGTGTGCAGTGTCTATTAATCTTCAAGAATTTAAAAAATTTTTCTCACTATTCTTTTGAAAAATGGTCTAAAAAATATATTGTTCATGTGTCCCAGGAAGGGACTCCGAAAAACTAGTCGATTTGAACCATTTTAAGTACACATCAATTACTGTATATTGTAAGCTTTCTGAGTTTTGTTAAGATTGGTACATTTTTGTGTGTACCTCCCATACAAAATTTTGTAAAAAAATTAATATAGGTATAGTATTCCTAAAAACTAACCAACTCCAACCATTTACGATACACAAATAATTTTATATTGTAAGCTGTAATGGAACCGATAAATCAAAAACGCAATTATTTTATTTAAAGTGGACTGTATTATTATTTTTATGAAAACTAGAACAATTGATACGTAAATCTTTTTACTTGATGTGTACGAAACAGAGATCTGCAACGAATACTTAAAAATAAATAGTACTCGTTCACAACTCAGTGATTCAAATCAGAGATTTGCAATGAATCACATTTTTGAATAATGAGTCACTTAAACAAAAATGAGTATGAATGAGTATAGGTAGCAGGGATGAAAAATTAAAATTTAAACATGTACCTAGTTTCCCAAAAAATATGTACCTTTTTGGGCACAAATGTACCTAAAATTATTTACCACTAATAATTATTAAAAACATAAATTCAATATATATCAATATACATAGCAATAACAAAAAATTAGTGCCATGCGCTACTTATAGTACATTATTCATTCTTTTCGTTGAGATCACTATGTTATTTTAGTCTTAAAACAAAGCTGTAAAACGATATAATTGCATACTTACAATTTTAAGTGCTTGCATTGTTTAAAAAATAGTTACCCAGTTAATTGGTTTTCATTTAGGTCATTCTTTAGAAAAGCATATTTGTTTAAATTTTCAGCATCAAAACTGTAACAGCTGCTTTCGTTGCATCTAATTAAATCTTTCGTTTGAATAAAAGCTGCACAAGTTCTCAATAGTAATTTAATTCTGATTTTGATTTAATAGTATTTTTAATCGAAAAAATTCGCTAAACACAAGCGGAAGAATGTGACACTTTAACATTAACTTATTCATTTTGTTTTTAATTTGAATTACTTCAGCCCAAAACTCTGAAATAGACAAATTTGCAATTTTTATCATTTCCGAATAATCATCTAATGCTCTATTCTCAGTATTAATTATTTCTGCTTTTTTAAACACATATTCCGAAAATAATTTTAAAAGGGTTTGCAAAATACTGATAGTTTTTCCATAAACCACTTCTTTAGGTGTAAAAGCCGGAAGCTCTTTTGTTATTTCATTTTCTTCTTTTTATACTTTAATGGTGTGGAATTGAAACAGAATAGAATACTTAGTGGAAAATTCGTTCAACAAAGGTGGAATGTACCTAAAATGAAGCAATTGTACCTAATGTACCTTTACGGCCAAAAACGTCGGAAAAAGGTACAAATGTACCTACAATTTCATCCCTGATAGGTAGTTTCCTAATGCCGTGGTTAGGCTAGCCAAACATGTTTGAAGAACATTTTTTGTTGATATTGTTTCACGTATAAAATGAAAAATGAACTTTTTGTCATATTCTCTCGCTCTCAGGCCGAACATTTTTTGTTGCTGATTAAAACACTAAACATGCCGAACTTTCCGGTGTTGCCTTTAGTCATTTTGCATAATAGCATAAAAAAAAATAGCAAAAAGTATTAGAAAGATAAAGTAATTGTGTGCTCTAGCAACCCTTAACACAAACAGCAATAATTGGTTTGTTGAACTAATTTTAATAACAAGAAATCGTGTTAATTGAAGTAATCTAATAATATTTTGAAATAAAAACAAAAAGTTCATATACACTAACTGCATATCTATTGAAACTAAAACTAAACTAAAAAAAAAATGAAAAATAAATAATTAAAAGTTGAATACAAAAAAATAATGCCGCTTGCATAACCAATTCCAATATGAATTAATTTGCTAATTTCGTTTTACATTTTATAGTAAATATGAATAATATGCCTAAAATTGTATATAAAAAATGCAAAAAGGGTTTTTCTTATTCGTGTTTTGACTTATTTTTACATAATATGCAACTGTGCGACAAACATATCATAACCACCAAACAAACATTTCAGCAAAGAGAATAAATTAACGAAAATGAACACCGAACACGTTTGGCTATAGCCTAAGTAATATAATAAATATGTGATTGTTTAAAAAAAGTGTCTCAAATAACTATAGAATAAATTATATATTAAGGGTTGTCACCTATTAATATGTATTTTTAAGAATTTTAAACATATTTTTTAACAGTGTTAAAGAGTCGCTGATTTCGAATTCGAAGTCAGAATTATAAAATTCAATATGTATAATAGGGTTGCCACCTTCATTTTTTTATTTTTACGAATTCGGTGCTGGCACGAAAACAAGGTAAAAATGGGTCACTGAAGCCAGGTTGCTAAAGTGGATTGTGAATAGGGTTGCTTTTACTTTTCAAAATACATATTATTAGGTGGCAATCCAATTATTATAACATTTTATAATTTTGAAATTCTGACAACGCATTCGCATTCAGTGACCCATTTTTACCTTTTAGTTAGCGCCAGCCCCGAATTCATAAAAATAAAAAAATTAAGGTGGCAACCCTACCCACCATTTGAATTTAAAATTCTGACTTCAGATTCGAAATCAGCGACCCTTAACTCTGTTAAATGATTTTTAAAATTCTTAAAAATACATATCATAAGGTGGCAACCCTATTATAATAAATTGCATAATTTTGAAATTCTGACAATGGATTCAGATTAAGCGACCCATTTTTACCAAGTGTTCGCACCAGTACCGAATTCGTAAAAAAATTTAGGTGGCAGCCCCCATTAACCATAATGAATTTTAAAATTCCGACTTCAGATTCAAAATCAGCGACCCCTAACATTGTTAAATGATATTTAAAATTCTTAAAAATACATATAATTAGGTGGCAACCCTTAATATTTAATTAATTCTATACTTATTTGATTCACTTTGTTTTGAATCAATCACATATGAATACTACTTTTGAAACTTCTTATACTTATTCATACTCATTTTTGAGTAAGTCACTCATTGATTCGAAAATGTGATTCGTTGCAGATCTCCAGTACGAAACATGAAACAAACTCAAACTCCAGCAAGAAATTCAAAGTAAAGTAAAATGAAAGAATACAGAAAAGTGTCAGAGTTGCATTTTTTACGAAAAGATTAAACAAGTATGTGATTGTGAACAGTAAGCCGTCTGACCAAGTTTTGTTAAGATCGGTAAATTTTTGTGTGTACCTCCAATGGAGGTCCTCCATACAAAATTATGTAATATATGAATGTTTATCCAAGGGAGGTACCCTTAGGGATTGGCCGATTTCGAGCATTTTTGGTATGTTTCTTAGATAGCTTAAACTTACTAAGCATACAAAATCGAACGACTGTGCGACAACCAAAATTTGTATTGGTTGCCACTATAAATTTCTGGGTTACTTAGGGCCAATTTTTCAGTTCGAGTTTAAACTCTAGTCAAATTAAACCGAGCCTAACTCACCAAAGTTGAACGTTTAAACTAGGTTTAACTAGATGTTTTAGCATTCGCTAAAGTTAAATTGACTTTAATTATCATATAATGTGTTTCTTTTTTGCCTAAACCGAGTTTAAACGTCCAATTATGGTGAATTAAGCTAGATTTAATTTAACTAGAGTTTAAACTCGCACTGAAAAATTGGCCCTTAGTCCTCTTAAATAAATATGAAAATACTTAGACACAAATTGTATCTACATAAGCTTTAAAAATCCTTATATGCACTCTAACAAAAATTCACGAGAATTAACTACAATAATTGCTGGCAACTGATTGCCTACATTAATTATCGTTAAATCCCATAGGGTAAAATTATAAATATTTATCGTTAAAAATGCGTGAATCCTCTCACCTACAATTATTTCTTTCGCTCTCTTGTAAAAACTCTCTTCTAAAATTATTTCTTCCAATCTTGTCTGTGCTAATAAAAAAAAAAAGCTAGAAATGGGTGAAGTCTCTCAAGTAAGTTTTGAACATGGCAACAACAACAACTTTGTATAGAGTCAATGCCTGCATTCAGCGGAAAGAACTGTTCCACAACTTTCGGGCTGAATGGTATGCTCTCACAGAACATGTTCCTTGAGATGTCACAATTTATATAGCGAAAATATTTTATGCTACTTCGCTACTTGAGCACTTTTTCGGCTAGAATGCGGCCAATAACTCAGCAGAAGGCGCTACTCTTTCCTACTTCAGTAGGCTTGAGTAATTAAGCTGTGACCAATCTACTATTTAAGTTGTATATCATTTGACACTTGTTCGAATAAATTCTTTGAAATCTTATGACGTTAAAGCAGAGATGTTTATTTTAGGACAAGCGCAAAAAAAACCGCTGCTGGAGCGTTTTTAGAACTATCTGAGCGAGAACACGATGAAATAGTGTGAAAAGTAGGAAAAATATACATATTTTAAGACTCTCTGAGCGAAAACACGCTAGAATAGCGTAAAAAGTAGAGAATATATATATTTTAGGGCTCTCTGAGCAAAAACACGCTAAAATAGCGTGAAAAGTAGAGAGATATACATATTTTAAGACTCTCTGAGCAAAAACACGGTCAAATAGCGTGAATAGTAGAATAAATATACATATTTTGGAAAAAGACGCCGATTTTCAGAACAAAATTGAAAAACTCGCTGCATAGCGTGGTTTTTTTTCCAAAATCGCCAATAAATGTCGTGAAATTTCACAGCATTTATTGTAGAGATTTTTCAATCAGTTTTTAGAGTGTGGGCAAATCAACAGATAAGTCAGCCGTGACCGAAAAATTAAAACTTATTAAAAACGTATTATTTATGATATAATATAAGATAAATATTTTAATTTTATTAATTTAAGCAATTTATACATAAATTCATTTACCTTGTAGACCAAATCGTCTACACTTTTAAA
This sequence comes from Dichetophora obliterata, assembly GCA_963920525.1. NCBI lineage: Eukaryota > Metazoa > Arthropoda > Insecta > Diptera > Sciomyzidae > Dichetophora > Dichetophora obliterata. The sequence continues at coordinate 2,277,928 of OY986438.1, read as the reverse complement.
AAAATGTAGTTTTTCCTTTTCGTAAATGTTTAGTAAATGTTTCGTAAGCTTTTTGTTTTAGTAAAAATGGAAGGCATTGGCTAAAGATAATGAAAAAATGGTTGAGGCAAGGAAAGGACAATATATTAAATTTGTTTTTTAATTACTAATTTTCATAATTACTTAGCGATCTTATTACTTTTAATTACCAGCCAGATACACGTTCGAGTTTCTGTTCAAGTTTCCTTTCAAGTTCTTTTCCTTTCAACACTCATACATTTTTGCTGTGTTTACACTAAAATAATGTGAGTGTGGTAACGTCTAAACAAATAAAATTGTTAGCTTTGACTTCAGATGGTGTTGGCCTTATTTGAATCTTCTTTAAGGGGATGGTACTGTTTTAAAAAAATTTTGGGACATTTTCTTTATATTTTTCTGAATGTACAATATTTCAAGAGTATTTTGTAAAAATTTCAAGTAAATCGTGATAAAACCAACGAAGACACAAAAAATAAATAAAAAAATTGATAAAAAAACTTTAAATCGATTTTCTGGAAAACAACATTTTTGAAGTCGGTGAACACGATGCCGCAAAATCTACTTGACCGATTGTTTTGAAATTTTTACACTATTCTTGCACATAAATCAACAGGTAATGCCGAATCGTTTTTTTCTTTTTCCTTTTTTAAAATAATAAAAGAACCTCAATTTTTCAGCGAAAATCGCGTTTTTGACTTCAAAACGCTACAAAAAAAAATTCTTCGGTATTACCTCGGAAAACATATTACCTTTTAAACTAATTTTCAAGTTTTTTTTTCAGATTATCCGCTCATCTTTAATCGTGTTCACCGCAAAACCATTTTTTTTTTCGAGGCGCCTCCGGAGAATCGCTGATATCACGATTTATTTATCGTGATAGAATCACGGATTTATTTATCGATAATTTTTAAAATTTTTTTCAAATATACTGAAGAAGTCAAACTTTATATATATAAAGTAAATACACCAACATTATTAATTTCTCAAAAAAAAAAAAAAATCATGAAACATGCCTTTTTTGGCTTTAAAACAGTACCATCCCCTTAATTTGCAATTTTTTGTTCCTTTTGACTTTTGAGGTGCGATCGACCATATCTCCGAAATATTCTAAGTTCGAGTGTAAGTCTCACAAGAACTCGAATTTAATTTTTTAGTAATGTCTGAACACACGAAAAAAATAAGAAATTTTAGCTAAACTGCGGTAAGATACCGGATGTTATAATTATTATAAATTATACTCAAGAAGAGCTATTTAACCAGATACATCTTAATTGAAGAACTGTTGATAAAATTTGCGAAATTTATGAAAAAATGTATGCAAATGTAACGTCCGAACGCCAGAACCTTACCCATATACAAAAAATTGTTTTTTAATAAAGTTTAAAAATTTAACAATATGTTGGTTAGTATATAATATGGCTATATTATTGTTATAAATAGCCTTTTCAGAAAAATTCTTAAAAACTTTTTTTTTCTATTTCTTAACTGCTTTAACGGCTTTGTAAGAATTTGTTAAAAGAAATTTGAAAAATAATCTTTAAATTATTTCCTACAATAACGTTTTTCAATTAAAAAATTGTAAACTTGGATAATTTGATAGGAAATCATAGGCTTATTTTCAAAATTTACTCGACGGAAACAAATATATTTATAAATGAAAAAAATAAAAATCTTATTTAATAATACTTCGAGATTTGCAATGAATCTAAATTGAAAATGTCCTAAATCCTCACTTTAAAAATAATATTGATATCAATCCATTTTTGTAAATAAAATCTCCTTCCCAGCATGGAAAATCCTGACTGTGTTAAGCCTGATCTAAGTTAAGCACATTTTTTTTTCCTTAAAAATCAGTGTTTTTTATGCATTCGGCCGGTGTTGTCTCTTTATTCTACCCCATACAAAGTCTGTTAATTACTTCAGGATGTTATTTGAGCACAAATTGATATTGATGAACAAGGCATTGCGCAGTAACGACAGCCTGCCAGGTTATTAAAAATATTACAAATTGATTAAAAGCCATTAACAACAGCCAGCCTACATCTTATGGGACATCTTCTTCAGGCAACTCCATGGGGAACCGTTAAAACTTACATGAAATTTTGTACTAAATCTTAAAATCAACAACAAGAAAGTAAGAAGAAAGTTAAATAACTTTCAAAGGAAACTCTTCATATTTTAAATCATTTATTGTGTTGTCTATCGTTGAAGCCATAACAGACAGACAGTTTGTAAGCTATCGCATACAACAACTATCGCATCATGTTTGGGATTTTCGTTACTTGTTGTGATAACTACGTGTTCAAGTTGATAAGTTGTCGAGTTGTATGACGTTCTAATGAGACCCATAAATAACACGCGTCTATCTAAGCAATTTGCTGTTATGATGTACTGGCAACTACCATTGACTCAGTTTATCAATTATTTCTTCCCGAGGGTGAGAAGCAGTCTATCATAGAGTAAGTATTTTTATTTTGTTTTGGTGTATGAAGCCAAATTTATCACATTCGCTTAATTGGGCAGCAATAAAAGAACTCAGTTGTAAGATCTGCATCTCCTGCCCGCTTCTTGTTAGCAGGTTAGCATGACTTAGCAAATGTAGTGAATACCCTTAATATATGTGTAAACTCGTTAGAAAATTTATTGAATAAACTTAATAAAAAAGAAACTCCTTTGTTATAAATTTTAACAATTTAAAAATATAAAATATTTTTTAAGACCATGTCAAAAACAAAACAAAAAAGAGATATTCACAACAGCCAGTCCACAGCTTATGGGACAACTTCTTCAGACAATTCCATGGAGAGTCGTTAAAACTTACATGAAATTTTGTACTAAATCTTAAAATCAACAACAAGAAAATAAGAAAAAAATTAGATAGCTTTCAAAGACCATGCCAAAAACAAAACAAAAAAAGAGAGATTAACTTCTATTTAAACAACAAGTTATAAGATCTCTAAAATAATAAATGTAATAGGGTATTTTAAAAGCGTTAGAAATATCACTCAATGAAGAATCACCTAAATGCAGGGTGTGCCGCGATAGAGTGCAACTATTTAAAAAGGTGAAGGGTGATGTTGAGCTGAGCAAAAAATTGTATAGGCGGGGCGGTCTATTATCACACCCTTAGGAGTTACAGGGTTAATTATTATTTCATGACTTTGATGCATATTACTGTTTTAAGCAAAAAAACTAGCTCACAGAAAACTTATTTTAAGAAATCATTGTAAAGGCAATGAATTGAGCTTTCTAACTATGTATCAACGAACTCACCCGACTTATCCATTCCTGAGCTGTGCTTGTGTGAAAATGAAATCCGTTGAAACTACTAAATTTTAAGCTTGAACGCAGTTTTCTCTGAATTTTGCGAAAAAAATAATAGGGGTATTCAAACTGACTTGGGTATGGGTAGATTGAGTACTTTTGGTTATTGCGAGCACCCTAAATTTCAATTGATTACTTTGTAGAATAGTTTTGGGCAGTGCTGCATGTTTGTTTAAACTCCCCGGGGAAGTGGGTTGCCACCAAATCATTTTTTGTCATTTTATGTGCGAAAAATGTAGGCCATTAATTGGGCGTAAAAAAAGTTATTTTATATACGAGCTATTTTTAACGTGAACTTCTTATCATTTACTAGTAATCCAGTGAAAAACGTTTTCCTGTCACAGACCGGCTTACTGCCACATAAGAATTTTCATGCCAATCGGAAAAAAATTTTAATTTTTTGTATATCTGAACTGGCATAACTGTAGTGCAACTACGCCCATTTTTGATCCAGTTTCCGAACTATATGCATTAATTTACCAAATTTTTGTCCAATACGACCAAAACCGTCTAAAATATAGCATTTTTATTGATTTGTAGGCGGTTTGCCAAAATTTTCCTTAACTATCTCGTAGGCGAAACAAATCGATTGCCAAAATTTTAGCGCTATCGGCCCACTAGTCAATTTTAATGATTTATAAAAAAGTTGGGGTTGCTATAGAGTGCTAACCACGCCCATTTGTAGTACTGTTCCCGAATGTAACCATACAAACTAAATTACCAAATTTTAGTCTAATACGAACAAAACCGTCTGCAATACATAATTTTTATTGATTTGTGGGTGGTAAAAGGGGGTGTGGTTTTTTTTATTAACCGAGATATTAACTTTATTAACCGAGATATTAACAGATATTGTAAATTTGGTTGCCTTAGGTGTTACCGTTCCTGAGATCTTAAGAGACACCGCCCGAACGATTTTATGTATATAGAAGGGCGGTAAAAGTAGGCGTGGAAAATTTATATATCTTGTGACCACCACTTGGTCTCATAGGAAATATAAACCAAGTTTTATTATAAAAACATGCACAACTCAGGAATTATCATTTCTGAAGAGTTTTCGGCCACGACCATTTTTTGTTGAATTGTCGATAGAAGTCGTACGAAATAAATTACAAATATTTGGTCCAATACAACCGAATTCGTCTGACATATAGCGTTTTTATTAACTTGTGGGCGGAAATAGGGGGTGTAAAAATATTTTGGGTGTATTATTCGAGATATTAGCCTTGACAACATATATTGTAAATTTGATGCCCTTAGGCCAATTATTACCTATTTTTGGGTAACACATAGAAAAAGTACTCAGCAAGAAAACAATCTACCCAAACAAGTCAGGGGGTCAGCTAGAGTAGATTGGTAGATGGGTACTTGAGTAGAATGGCACTTTACAAAAACAAAATGTACGGCATTTGCCAATCTACCCAACTACCCAAGTCAGTGTGAATACCCCTAATATGTTTTTCCCACCAAATTTATATTTCTGATTTGAACACACGTCCTCTAATGTGCTGGTCCAACACCTTGTCTACTCGTCCAACTCAGTTGCTAAAAATATAAGATTTCAGAAACGTGGGTTCGAGACCCAGCTAAATTAAACTAAAGTAGGGTTTAAAAAATAGTGCTTTTTGGATTAAAAATTCTTTTAAACCAAAGTTTGGATTAAAAAGTAGTCCATAATTTTTAACCGTGTATACATGAAATTTTTAATATACTAAATAAAGTTAACAAAAACTAAAACTTATGTGCCTTATATACATAAATGTAATGTAGTAATCTTTTATATGAATACATGTGATTCTTAATGTGAAATTTTACTTATTATTAAAGATCAAAAAACTATTTATTTTTATCAAAATACGAATATAAATATATCATTTTATCCGCAGGACACCTTGTCTAATAATCTGATTGCTGCCAACTTGCATTAAAGCAAAAAAAAAAAAATATATATATATATCGCCAAAAAGATAAGAATTCTTAAATGTTTATATACATTATTGATTTATCACTTCAACATAAAAATGTCCAACATTTTGTAGACACAAGTTTGTGCACGTTTAAAAACGTTACAGTTTCGGTTTTTTTTAAATGTTCGGTTTTAGGTATCATGCTGTGTGTCCATTAAAGTATCCACAACGTTATCAACTGCCATAATTTTGTCATTTGTTGCATGCAACATTGTGTTGTCAGTGTTTTATTTATTATTGACAAATAATGGCAGCAAATTGCTTGTAACGCAGTTTGTAATAGTTTTCTTAACCACTTTCTGTGCACATCTCCCACCCACTTCTTAGCTTTCAAAACTGATACGCGTTTTTTGCTACACTACCAACTCTTCATATTGTATACATTAGGCTGGGTCGATTTGTATGGAGGTAAAAAAAAGTATGTTGCCTGGGTGATTTTCGGATCCGGCATGAAAAGTTATGAAAAAAAAACAAAAAGGGGGCGATAGGGTTGCACTTTACTCTATCTCATCTTCAATTTTCTGAATTTTTTCTTCAGGAATTTTTTTAAAAATTTTTTTGTACATTAACGTGCACAGCTAGAGCAAAACTGATGCCATAAATGAAATCATCGTACCCGATTCAACCTAAAACCAGTCTCATATTTATACGTTTTTATACAAAAATTTATCGTAAAAAATTCCTAAAGCCTAGTACTCTGTTCGTTTGCGTGAAATTTCACTGGCAACATCTATTTATTTGTTGCGTGAAATTTCTGACTTAAAGTTTGTTGCGAGGAATTCCTATGGCAACGTTTCTCAGATAGATTCAGAGAAAATGTTGGGAGATTTAATATGATCTCTCTCTTTTCACTTCAAAATAAATAGGCAGTACAATTAAATTGTCATGAAAAAATGTTACTCAGAAACATGTTGCGATAATTTCACGCTGCGGAACAGAGTACTGCTCTGACGAAAATGTTGTGAAAATTTTCACGCTTGTTTCGCAGCTGTCATATTTTGTATAGAGATTTGAGTAGAATTTCTCATGAAACTGAACAGAGTACTATGCTTAAGGAAAAAAATTCACAAAATTCAAGGTATAATTATAACGTTGGTGAGGATGTATTTTTGACCATCACGACTGAACCACTGAAGCTATCCACCTTTTATTCACAATATGTGTTCGTGAGGTCCTCCTAAATTATTTTTTTTAGATCCCTCTAGGTGGCGCTGTGGTTGATTTTTATCGGTTTGTAAATATAATTTTTTAAAAAAATGACCACAGCGGGGGGATCTAGGGGGATAAAAAAAACAAAAAATTTCGGAGAACCACACGAACACATGTTGTGAATATAAGGTGGATAGTATCAGTGGTTCAGCCGTGATGGTCAAAAATACATACGCACAAACGTTAAAATTATACCTTGAATTTTTTACAATAAATTTTGGTATAAAAACATATAAATGTGAGACTGGTTTTAGGTTGAATCGGGTACGAGAATTTTATTTCTGGCATCAGTTTAGCTCTAGCTGTGCAAGTTTATATACAAAAAATTTTTTACAAAAATTCCTAAAGAAAAAGAATCAGAAAACGGAAGATGTGATAGGGTACTGTGCACCCTTATTGCCCCTTTTTGTTTTTTTTAAAAAAAATTCTATGCCGGATCCGAAAATCGGCCAGGCAACATAGGTGTGCAAATCGACCCAGCCTAGTATACATAATTATATCACTTATTGTACTGCAGATTTTTGAGATTTTCGCCATATTTTCTTCATTCTTTTTGTTCGCTGCCTCATTCTCTGCAGCTCGTTCCTTCAAATTATGCCTTCAGCAAGCGCTCAACTTAATTCAACTGAAAGACGTTCGCTTGTTAAGTTTGAACCTTTTGACATGCAAGAAAATTGATTTTAAATTGAAAAGCGTATCCGGCATCCATGAAGCTAGAAGGCACAAGATCGACAACGGATGATGCTGTTGATGGTGGTGGTGATAGTGATGGTGGAGGTGGTTAAGCTAGAGCGATGGATTGCTTAAACTGCATATCAAAGCGGCAGACATTGTAAATTATGACCATGATGATGAGAATGTTTGATGACGATGACGTTGCGAATGATGGTCATGATGGTGTACTGTAGTATGAGTTAGAAGAAGAAGCGCACAAGTGTCAACTTATATCAGAATAAGTCTAATAGACTTTGGGTGGATTTCTGACATGCTTTAAAAAAGATTTAAAACCTGCGGACAAAGTCTTGCTGTGATATTAACTAAGTGGAGAATAGCCTCAAAACCAAGCCAAGAGTTTAACGAATGTACTATGAGCGTAGAAAGTAGATTTGAATATTTTATAAAGTCATATACAGAAATATTTTCTTGATATTTCCTTAAGTGAATAGCTTGAACCAAACAGCAATTATTTACTGTCATTTTTATTGCGAACATTATTCATTTAAATATAAAGAAGGGAAAGGAGGCGTATTCCCACCTAGAAAAAAAAATCAGAGGCTGCAAAATTGAGACGTATGACGATGGAAATGAGGCCAAAAATTAGGATAAAATGCCTGGCCGATGGTTTTAAGCCCGCAGCCTCTTCCTGCAAGAATAAAAACGAGAATAAAATTACAGATATCTAGAATACATTAATGCCAAGGAAGTAACATTTCTCTTGGCTTCTAAAGAATCCAAGAATTATGGTCAGAACCTAGAATCAAGATAATTTTCCTCAAACCCCAATTGCAGATGGCAGCGTTGAGGTCCCGCTGCTCAACAATAATGAAGTCTTGACATACATCGCTTAAAAACAATAGAGCTGCAGGAGCTGAGCTGTTCAAGAACGAAAGTGAATTTCTGAATAAATGTATTTACGAGCTTCTATGCAGATCTTGGTCGAAAGAATGATTTTCAAACAATTGGAATCTAAGAGTGCACTGCGCAATTTACATGCCTTTCTGGACGGATTTAGCCTTTCTAACTACGCGTATAGGGTCCTGTGAAGCCATGATACAAAGAACTACAGATAAAGTATTGCGCATGTCCGCCATCTTTGTTGTGACGTAGTTTGAGCTTGTCAAAGTGGCTAAATAAAAACGTAGTCACAATATATTTAAAGGGGATAATTTATTTATAGTGATGAAAAATATCGACATTTTCTTATTGAAACTGGGTTTATTGAAATGAAATAAATTAAATTATAAATATATTTATAAATAAATTTAAGCAAATTTATTTTTCAGTACTTTTATTGAAAAGAAATGCATATATAATAGGGGTGTTTTCTAGCATTTGTTCTCCTACACAAAAAAAAAAAAAAATAGCTACGTTACTTGATGTGTTTGACAGCACTTTGATTGCTTCGTTTTCATTTTCTTGTTCTTCTCGTTTGTTGTTTCGTTTGTTGAAAAAATTGTAAATTCATTTTATGGCCCCAATTAAAATCGTTGTTATTCTCATCAAAAGCATCTAAAACTTTAGTACTAATTTTAATTACATAAAATATAATTGAAAATCATAATTTACGCGTACTATAAGTGCACAATATTAGAAATTGAATTAAATTAATGCAATATTTCTTAAATGCTTGCAATTGTGCTGCTTGCTGCTTGTGTTTACTTTTTATTTTTTCACATTTTCTTTTGTATGTATGCACCACGTGTTACAGCTGACAAGCTCGAGTGACGTAGTGCGCAGAAGATTTCATTTTTTGCGCATGGAGTAAGCTATCTGTATATCTTTGTTTCATGCTGTGAAGCGTTTTATGTGAAAGACTGAATAGAGCCCATTTTAAAGCAGTCAATTGAACCTTTTTTAAAAAATCGACCACCAAACAGGTCTTTACACTACGACAAATCTTAAATAATACTTTATAAAAACAAATCGAAATCAACTATCTTTTTGTCGATTACAAAGCTGCCTTTGACAGACCAAGAAGGAATCACCACCTGTAGTCAATAATTTTTTAATATGTTTTAATTATAGAAGTAAAATTAATACTTATATGCAGATTAACAGTGTTAACTAACTGTTAAAATCAGGAAGGTTCTCTCCCTTAATTGTTACCGAACAATGCATCAGACAAGTTGATTCCTTATCTAGCAACTTTTTCAAAATAATTGTAACGGTGATTCGTTACAAAGTTGCACCCCGCTCCCTACGCCACTACTCTACTACACCACTGTGCACATTTTACTCAACCAACAGCCAAACACACACATACACACACACACAGCCAACATATTCAACGTAGCCAACAGCCAAGCCTACGTAAACCACACGCAACAGCCAGACATGATATAATTCCCAGAAGGTTTCTAGCGACATATGAATAAGTAAGGCGCATTGTGACAGACTTCGGCACAGCTCGAGAGCGTAGTGCTTTGTCCCGTCGCATACTCGTTGGAAACGATAACAAGTCCGTTGATTCAAAACGAGCTATCGCAAGGTGGCTCGTGTTAATACATTTAGTTTTTTAAGTATTATAAGCAGTAGTTAGTGGGTCCATCACGTCGGCTTCGGTCGGTCGGGAATCTCGATTCTTTTTTTTTTATTTTATTAATTTGTTAGTGGGACCATCACGTCGGCTTCGGTCGGTGGGGAGTCTCGATTCTTTTTATTTATTAATTTGCTAGTGGTTCCATCACGTCGGCTTCGGTCGGTCGGGAGTCCATCGTAGTTAGTGGGACCATCACGTCGGCTTCGGTCGGTCAAGTGTCGCTAAATTTTTTTTTATTTTAATTAGCTAGTGATACCATCACGTCGGCTTCGGTCGGTCGGGTGTCCACAACAAAACTCGCTTCTGGGACCATCACGTCGTCTTCGGTTGGTCGGGAGTCTCGATTTTTTTTATTATTTTATTTTAATTACCCAGTGGTACCATCACGTCGGCTTCGGTCGGTCGGGCGTCCACAACAAAATTCTCTTTTGGGCCATCATGTCGGCTTCGGTTCGTCGGGCGTCCAAAATTAACATTCTCCTTCGTCAATCACGTCGGCTTCTGTCAGACGGTAGCCCGACGTACAGATGTATACTTAGGAATTCTATTATATATTATTTTTTGTTATTATCCTATCGTTAAAATAAATACCAATGCGCTTCACGCCATACACAGATATTTGTAAAGATATATGTATATATATTGCACTGTAAAAATTATATATTACACTATAAAAATTATATATAACAATATAAAATATTAGATACCGCAGCGTAGTCGGGTCTTGCCGAAGTCGCTGTCACACCGCACCTCTCCAAGTCACCGAACACCGAATAACAAAGAACATCACAGAACTTCACCGAACACCGAATAACACCAAACATTACCGTACTTCACCGAACGCCGAATATCATCAAACTAGCGTCGGCAGATTCACTCACGACTGTATATTTATCGGTCGTATTCCTATAGTATTGTGTATTGTAATAAGAAAGACTTACTCATATGATACCACCAAGAGAAAAATATTCAAACCTACTTGAATATTGTATACACTACTAAAAATTTCAACTTTAACAATAAAATAGAAAAATATAATCCGAGCATTAAAATCAACAAGTCTTCTTATTTATTTTGGACAAAAGTTTGAGGGTCTTTTGTTTGACCCTGGAGCCGCTGAGCATACCTCAGCCTTTGACTAAAACCCCCTTACACAATGATGGAGAAGATCATCCGAGCTGCTGATCTGTGACATAAAGGCAGTAAATTCTTGAAGAATGTTATGCTGCTAGTGTATGCTGATGATATCAATGCCACTGGCCATAAATATTTTCTGAAAACCACGTCACTTCTGACGATACCACCTTCGAGTTTTTCAAGAACTTCGTCTTAGTTGGATCCAGTGTTATAGCCAGTTTATGCTGCAGATATATATATAAATATATTTTTGTAAAAAGCAACTAAACGCAACATAAAAAGCAGCTTTTTTCCATACAAATTTCACTAAAAAAATTAACTAAAAGCAAGGCTGAGTTTCTAAATGCATTTATGCGATGTTTAATTTTGAATTGGTGCTAAGCTTAGTTACGAAAACTGCGCAACTCTGTTGATATTCTTATAAAAAGTCTAGTTGTGCAGTTTTGGTTAAAAAGCCTCGGACCAATTCAAAATAAAACACACTGACGCATTGCATAAATGCATTTAGGAACTCAGCCTTGCTTTTAGTTGATTTTTTTAGTGGAATTTGTATGGAGAAAAGCTACTTTTTATGTTGCATTTAGTTGCTTTTTTAGTAGTCTGTGACTACTGGGACATATTCTAAAACAGTATCTTAAGCATAATATGATAACTTTAACTATTAAAAGAAGTTTAAACAGTACACCACATATTTATTATTACTTCTAGAAAGTATTGAATTTATAAAATTGTGTTTCAGGTCGGGAAAAACTTTTTCATAAATTTTTGCGTGTCTACTGGGACATGCGACTTGAATCTGTTCAAAGAAGAAATACATTAAAACCAACATACCTTTTCGCTTTATTTCTATATAAAAAATGAGCTTTTTCAAGCTTTCTATAGAAGACAATCGCCTGGTTTCTACAGTTGACAGAATGGCCAAAAACAGTGTTGCAAACATAATCAACATTTTACTCCTTACCAACTCTATACGAAATAAAAGTTGCCATATACAAAAAAGGAATTTTCGGGACATTTTTTCAAATCCTTTTTCACATATTAATGAAGTATAGACATTTAGTTATAGCTTTTTACCAAACTAAAAATAATTAATGGAAAACCAAAATGTATCTGATTTTCCTCCTTAAAGTGGAATGCCACAAATAGAAATCCTTTTGCTTATACTGAAATTTTATAAAGAATTTCTTTTCAATTAAATGGTGTATTATGAATAAAAAGTTAATAAAAACCACCTCTTTTGAAACACTTTTTGTACACGAGAACGCGGATTCGCCATCGCGGACTTGAAAAGAATAGCTATTGTCGCTAAAAACACTTTTAGACATGGTTTCCATGCATATAAATAAAATCAAAAATAAAAACCAGCTATAATTTGCATGTAGAACAACTCAATATAATGAAATTTTAAGACAACATAAACAAAAGATGTCGAGTAATTAACAACAAGAATGAAGCAAAGGGGAAGGAAAATACTACAGCAACGGAGTTGAGCAGTAAAAGAGATGCAAAAGTGCCAAGTTTCGCTTTTAATGCACGGTTGTTAAGAAATTGAGCAAAATGTAAACTCATTTTATTAATTGAGGTTTGCTTAACATGGGTTAACCGCAGCAACAGCAGCAGCCTGAAGAATTCTAGCAGGCCAGTGGAGAAGAAGAATTCACAGGAAAGCATTCAGAGCAATTACAGTCCAAAGTATTCCGAAATGCGCGAGCACGTCGCACGATCGGCGCATTCAAGATGTTCAACATAAAAGCTACAAGAGCACAACAGAACAACATATAGAAAAATTTTAGCAACAGAAAAAAATTGCTTTGGTCCGGAATGATAACAGCTTGTTGTTACAAGCCAGGCGCGTACCCAGAAAATCATTTCGGGGGTTTTTATTTTTTTATTTAGACTTCCAATTTTTTTATACAAAATAATCTTAATATCATAATGTCTAGTCTTCTTTTATTTCCGAATAGAGCATTAATAATTTTTTCCGTGGTCACTTCTACATCCATGTGAATGCTTAGAAGAGCTAACCCAGTGGGCAAAAGCAGGGCTTCGAAGCGCTTCTAGCAGGCCATCGTATAGATTTTTTAGCCCTTTCGCACTCATATCCAAGCCCATTAACTTTTTTATATGAAACGGGAAAATTTTCTAGGGCTTCCTCTCTCGCGGCTCTAACGAGGCCTACTAGAAGCAATTTTTGAGAATGCACGTTAGAAGGAAAAGTTATATAAATATAAACTTGGAATAAAAAACTACTGACGATTTTCAGATTTAAACCAATGTCATCTCATGTGGCGGTCCGACACCTCATCCACTTGTCCACCGCAGTTGTTAACAAACGTTAGCTTTTTTTGCATAATTACAAATGAAAGTAAACTTTCGGGAGCGCGGGTTTCTTTTACATTTTTTTAAAATCTAAATTTTTTTCTATTCATTTAAAAATTTTTCTTGAATTGTTTTGCAAAATTTCTTCATACTAGAGAATAGAAAAGATAGTAGAAAAGACTTAGAATTTTTCCATATAAAAGTTTTCATATAATATGATATGTAATGTGTTTGATTTCGAGACTTAATTCGGATAAAAAAAAATTTTAGTTTACGCTTTTAAATTTAGATTTTTTTAAACTGATCTGATAATTTGAATTTTTTCTCATTTAAAAGAAAGACTCCAAACCTTCAAAAGGTAGGCCTTAAAGAAGCACTCATCAATACAGCGAGCATGGAAGGTATATTGGCGCCAATAGAAGAACTACTAGCATGCCTTCTTTTACGTAACACTAGCTAAAATGCCCACTGGGAACCCATTGAGTCTCTCTACTCCAGGTTTAATTTACATGTATGTATGTTTTGAGCCTTCGAAGCGACGAAAACGAGTGTTCGCTTGAAGCGACTGAAACCGGCAACGTTGGATCAATCTTAAGGAATCGGCTTATTGATGGATATATCATTGCATCGCAAAAATTAAGGGATTCGATAAACGTTACAGGTCGATTTGTCTGATTCAAGCAGTTCCTGCAAATATGGTGGATACAAAATGTTGGCCAAAATCAATACATAAACTGAAAATATCACGTTTAAAAATTAAACACAATAGGGGAATTCACGATTCACTGTACTTGCTTGTTCAGTTGAGAACTTGAGGACTTGTGCACTTACAAAAACAAGTTCAAAACTACTATTGCCTTAAACTTGAGGACTTGAGCAGTTTTGCACTTGTGTGCATTGAATAATTTGACAGTTTTAGCAATAGTGTAGTGGTGTATTCACGAAAACCTAACTGCATAACCGCACAAGTCCGCACAGGCAAATGCACTGAATCGTGAATACCCCTATTGCCTTTTATATCAATGCATGTTTTTTATACAAAATTTAAAATTTTTGAAGCAATTTGTAATAAAAAATTTCCATCAAACTAATCTCGTTAAAGAAGCAACAAATTTTTTGAATATATCGCCCATTTCACAATAAAATGTAGTATCAGTTGACTGAGATTAGCTTGTTTGAAAAATCAAATCCGGAGTTTGAGATTTTAAATTTTTTCGCGGACCCACCACGATCAAAATAGGATCTTTTTTGAGACAATGTAGATCAGTGAATTTAAATGCGATTTTCGTATATAGGGTATCATTCGAAATGTTATTTCGTCTGTTTTAAGGGGAAAAAATCTGAAATCAAAAAAAAAATTGTAGTAAGTTGACCCATTCTTAGTTTCAAAGTTTAATAACATGCCAGCAACAGGCGCTATAATTTTTTTCATTTTTCTTACATTCCATTAGCTTTCCAACGATTCAAAAAGAAAGTGTGCTTTTCAGGGACTCAGAAGGTATGGCGTAACACGTGAAGTGTTTATGTTTTTTTCAATACAAATTAAACTAGCTTTGATATTTATTGAGAAAATACTATAATGCACCTCTTGCCAAAAAGCACGCATCACCTAGAAACATTTTTAAAACTGTGCACCCAGGGCAGACCCTACTGGTTTTTATTATGGTCTCTATTTTCTATGGTCTGCCATGTTTCCATCGCACCTATTATATTTAAATTTTAATCCGATGGTGAACCTGACTCATGTCCTTCAATTAGCAGAGCTGTAAAAACTGTATTCAAATTCAGAATTTTAAGTACAACTGAATAACTACATGAGACTGCATTCAATGAATGCAAAACTGATTTATAAATAAAATTTTTAATTCACATTAATTTTTAAAAAAATTATTAATTTTAATTATTCATTTTCGTTATTCAGAATAATAAATAATTTTTTTATTCATTTGAATGCTATTCACCAAGAATGTAATTCACAAACAATTTCAGAATTTTCACTTATTCTTTTTTTATTTATAATTTATTTTTTATTCGTTATTCATTTTTTATTCATTGTTATTCATTATTCATTCATTATTAATTTTTTATTCACTGTTGATTTTTTATTCATTATTCATTTGTTATTCATTATTCTTTTTTTATTCTTTATTCATTTTTTATTTATTATTAGTTTTCATTTATTATTTTTATTATTCGTTATTCTTTATTAATTTTTTATTAATTTTAGTTCCAAGCTATAAATAAAAAATGCATAACAATTGAATAAAGAATATAAAATTAATAATGAATCACAAATGAATAATGAATAAAAAATGAATAATGATTAAAAAATGAATCATGAATAAAAAATGAATAATGCATTAAAAATGATTGATGAATAAAAAAAGAATAATGAATAACAAATGAATAATGAATAAAAAATGAATAATGAGTAACAAAATAATGACGAATAAAAAATGAATAACGAATAAGAAATTAATAATGAATAAAAAAAGGATAACTGAAAATTCAGAAATTCTTTGTGAATTGCATTCTTTGTGAATAGCATTCAAATGAATAAAAAAATTATTCATTATTCTGAATAACGAAAATTAATAATTAAAATAAATAATTAATAATTTTTTTAAAAATTAGTGCGAATTAAAAATTTTATTTATAAATCAATTTTGCATTTATTGAATGCATTCTTATTTCGTTATTCAGTTTTTTGTGAATAAAATCAATTTGAATGCATTCTTTTACAGCTCTGTCAATCAGTGACCCATTTTATTAGTCTTGAGCCCAAAACGCTATATTTCTTACACAACAATGAAAATATTTCGGCATTTTTTTTTACAATTTCTTTTTCATTTAAAACCAAAAATAAAAGTAATGCTCTGTATTTTGTGGTTGCACTCCGTTTTAAAAAATTAAAAATATTTGAAAAAGGACACTCGAAAAATTTAAAAAATTTTGCGACTATTTGCAAAAAGAGGATCAAAAATTAAATTTCAGAAAAAGCGGTGATATTTTTAAACGCACGGCCAGTATTTTTAAAACCAAACTTTCGGTAAAGATTGTTACTTTAAAAAATATTATGCATTCAAAAATACTTGAAAATGTTTTGTTTGCATAATTCTTTTTACATTTGTTGATGAAAAACCCTACGTAAGAAAATTGTGATCTTTCGCCTTTTTTTATATAAAGAGACCTACTGATTTGCACTTGTCTCAGCTGTAAAATCTTTGTGGCAGGGATTACGCTAAAACATTGGCTAGCGAGAAGAATATGCATTTAAAAACAAACAAAAAATGTATTTTGGATTATTGTTTTTTTTTATTACTTACGAAAAAAAGTTTCTATGTATTATAGTCTTTTCACAATAAATGTTTTCAATTGAGTATTTTTATTTTTTTACTCATGTGCAATGCCATCTAAAAACTTTTGTTGAGACCATAAACACAGCGGCTGGAATGTTGTGCTGAGAGTTACTCTCGATGCTTGTTAAAATTCGATAATTTCGGGGGTTTTAAACCCCAAAATTCCCCCTGCACACGAGCCTGCACCAAGCAGAAAAGGCAGCAACAACAACTGATGTTAATTTAGACCAAACAGTAGCGCCTTTTTAAGGCTTAAACAACAGGCAAGGGCAAGTATCTAACAACAAATGTAACCATTTCATCGGTCGGTGGGACAGTCGTGCACCATTCCTAATGCTAACCATGAAATCACGCTGCGGTTGCTGCCTGGTTAGGAATCACTTATAAAGAGCAACAATCGTTTGAGCTGTTTTGTTAGAAGAAAAATTATTTTTTAATGTTAACTTAATTGAGACATTAGCCAGCAACAACAACAACAACAACAACAACAACACATAAGCAGCTAAACCGGCTAGTTGTCGGTGCAAAATAAACGTTGCGGAAATTGCAGTGACGTTGCTTTATGTTACAGCAGAAGCAGAAGCAGAAGCAGCGTGTCAAAAAGAGAACACGAAAAACAAACGACAGAGATAGCAAACACAAGGTGCGAAATATGGCGTAATAACTTTATGTAGCAAGATACAGTTTGTTGTTGTTTGAGAAAACTTATCACTTTCCTTCGTCTTGAGAAGCATGAAAAACCTAGGTGTTTTGTCGGGATATCAGCGTAAAATTGCCCCGACGAGTTCATTGACCAATAAAACAATGAGGGGGGGTTGGGGGCAGTTAAGATAAAAAAACTCATTTCAATTACCATGTACAATGTACAATTACAATGTACAAACACTCATTTGAGTGGGTAATTCGAAAATTGATTTGAGCATAACAAGCCAAAGTAGTGGCTTTAAGATAGTGATGTGACTTAAGTTTTGTTAAAAATCCCGAAAGAATGTGCAAAAATTTCTGTTTTTCCCACTTTCTTATTTCAAAAAGGACACAAGAATTCCTCAAAAAATATAAAATAATATATACCAAAAAATATGTACCCAAATATAATTTTAATACATTTTCTTAATTTAATTTGAAAATAATGTTGACATCCAAGACCTAAGTCCTGCGTGCCGCATATACAACATTGATTGCAACTAATTTAAAATTATTGGGATTATTAGAGAGACAGGCCATGATCTAACTAAGCAATAAAGTACAAAACTTGTTGAGTGTGTGTGATTGACTGACTGCTGTCGGCGTCGCACAGCACCGAGTGCGGCAAAAAAAAACTTAAGAAAAAAGGCAT